>JAMXBB010000008.1:77878160-78478160 GCA_024138015.1 Lumnitzera littorea
AGGGGGGGGTTGTGTGTTAGAGGGGGCAAGTATTGATGGGTATTTTCGGTCATGGCCCCCAAGCCCAAGCCAATTGGCCTAAGATCTGGGACAAGGTAACTCTAAGGCATAACCTAAGCCCTTAGGTAAAGGACTTTTCACTCCATTTCTTTCTCAATTGAGGTTTATTACTCCTTGATTGCTATGGTAACTTAAACATTGAAATAGTTATACTAAAGTAAATTCTAACGCCTCATTAACTATTTTCTATCTTATATATGACCATACAATGCAACAAAAATGATTCATCAATAGAAACCACCCAAGAACCTATATCATGTAAAACTTATAGAATACAAGGTAATTTATGGAACTTGTAAAATTTTCTATCATATTTTTATGATATTAAAAATTTGAGGTAAATTTCCCAATAGCTTGTTAATGTTTTCATAATTTTGTAACTATTATGTTCATTAATTTATCATGCAACACTATAACAAATTACAATCTGTCGTAAATTTTAGGTCTCTTGCTTAGGAGAAATAATGACATAAAGTTTATTCAAACTCTTGAAAATTTATGTTGCACTATAGAAAACTGAATTGAGAAAGAAGCAATTTGATATAAAGAAAATCATAAAATCTTAACTAATACTATGTAAACCATACTAAGGGAAGAAACTAATCAGCTGATTTCTCTTACCTAGCGATATTTTTACCAGCTTTTGTTCTTCGTGCATGATCTCATTTGTTGAAGATGCCTACGTTGACAAAGTACACAGCATGAGAGGGGAAAAAGAAAAAAAAAAACTTCCACTTGGTGCGTTGGGGAAGGAAAGACATAAAGATTAGATTATTTTACGTAGATTATGGTAGTAATGGAAATAAGTCATTTTTCTTAGTAGGTTAAACTCAAGGAAGAAATGAGACTTAGGAGATGGAAAATAAGACATGCTTTAGGTTTCTACCCGATAGATGGGCTTGGCGATATATATATATATATATATATCCTTTCCGGGAGAAGGCACCAGCTATATCCCTAAACAAAAATACAATTTTGCATTATGTATAATATTATTAGATGATAATTTTTATAAGGTAAATACACGATACCCTATACTTATATACTCAATATGTCAAAAGTATGGGATCTAAGATAAATATAAATTATAAAAATGTTATACCTATATCCTATATATTGTGAAAGTAGGTTTCTATCTTGAGATCTTCTATATTCATCTATTACCTACAAAGTAGAATAGGGTATAAGTTCCAATAAGGTTACTTGTAACTAATATGAATGGATACAACTCATGCTAGATCCTCCTAGCACGTATCTGAGCAAACAAAGTAAATTAAGGTACTAGTTCCAATGAGTTTACTCCTAACTAAATATGAACGGCTACAACTCTTGCCAGATAATATTGTATTTGGATAATAACCTTATGAGCATGCACTCGATACATGGATGCCAAACATGAAAAAGCTTGACACCATAAAATTACACGTGACTCTATGAATATTAGTTTAATTTTATTTTTTGAATGCCAAAATAGCAATTGGTTGCTAAAAAGGCAAAAATGAGACTATATATATATATATATATATATATATATATATATATATTCTTATTCACTTCCATAACCCATACATTTTTATCCATAACGAATTATATATTATGTACCTATATGAAAATGGAGTGTTGTTTTCACTAGTAATATTATGCGTTATATATTTACATATTTAATCATAATATCTTTTTGGCCCAAAAAATATCATAATATCTATATCCATATCTATGTCATATTAAAAGATTATATACATTGGTAGTATATTAACTCTAACAATCTTTTAAGATGAATCTACTATTTTTATTATTTAAAATATACCTTCAATCAAAATTTGCATATACCATAACTCTTATATTTATTTAATAGGCACCAATAATACATGTATAGGAAATATCCGGGTGGGTGTCAAAGGCCTAATACACAGAAACCTCTTCCCCTTTATTGAATCAATAATATACTTTGGGTGTGGGGGGTTGGGGTGGGGTGGTGGTGTTGGTGTTGGTTGGGCGGGAAAAAGAAAAAGAGAAAAAAAAAATCCACGTTGATCAATGATCTCCTTTTTAATGGTTTCATCGCATATACATTGTGAATGCCAAATTAAGTGAAAGTCGAGCTTGGGCATATAACTTCAAATCCCAACAAATGGGGAAAAAGAAAACATGAACAACATACACCTTGAGTTTGCGCCTCTAGTAACCACAACAAATGAAAAAGGTTGTGTGCTTTACGTCTTTCCCAAAGTGAAAAATTGGGAAGAAAAAAAAAAAAAAAAAACAGACAAACAAATGTATGTTTTCTTTCAAGAAATCTAGGGAATAGCTCAACATGAATTGATTCTCTCTCAACATCTGTAATTTTAATGGAAAAATGACTATATACAACCTCTCAAATCTATGCACGTCCTTTCCTCTTTTCATCTAGGGCCTGCCAAATAAAATGTAGACAACGATAAGTTTAGGCCAAGGGGAAAAAGAAGAAAAGCAAATCAATTTTATATGTAATAGGAGATGTTTAGGAAACCAAATAAATAAATTTGACTTTTCACCAACTTTTTCTTTCTTTCTTTGTTTTTTTTTTTTTTCCTTTGTTTGAAAGTGTGTAATTAGTGTTGTAAACTAACAAGTTTCCATTTTAGCCCTGTAAAAAGTTTTCCCAGGCAAAATGTTTAAGATTTCAGAGGTAGTTTCTCTTCCCTCAGTACCGTTTTAGACTTCTTCGCTATTCTGCATATTTTATACTCGCATGGAACGAAATCAACAAGGTTCAAATTTTGCAAATGAAAGGTAGGGGATAAAGCAGAGTAGTTAACCCTAAGTACATACGTTAGATATCTTCCTCTGTCTTGGGCCCAAATTTTAGAGAATTTCTAGAACTTGAATAAGTTATTCTTTTGATTTTTGATAGCTATATACCCCATACACAACCAAATTCCACCCTCATGGCTTGAAACAAGATTTACAGTACTACATGATTTTGAGATATTAAAATAAAATAAAATATTAATAATAATAAAGGAAAGAACAATGAGCTTCTCAAATCACCAAAAAGATATGCTTCTGCAAAACCTTTTCAGCATTTGTTATAACTAAAACTTTACAACTATCAACTATAATTATATTAATATCATAATTTTGTAGATATTGTTGGTCTTAACGGTAAGGGACAGTGGAATACAACAATAGCGTTCAGCCATAGGATGAGGTGGACAACAACTAATGAAAGTATTAATGGACAATAAAGAAAATGATTTCTTCTTCTCAAAAAGAAAAATCACTTTCCTCATTTCAAATCCCTGATGGTTAATCACAATATTGACCATGTGCTACTACTTTCACTATCCATTATTACTTACTACTAAAAACCATTAATAATTGGAAACTCTTGAAACTATCGTGAAATTTTTTGTAATTCCTAATGTTTTGAATATTTTGTTTTTCTAAAAAAAAAAAAAAAAAAAAAGAAAGAAATAAAACTGAAAGGCTTCGAAAAATATTTTCTGCAAAACAAACACCACTTCCCTGTAAACCTAATTTGCAAACTCAATGAGAACACTCATAGATAAGGAAGAAACGAATCAACTAAGATTTCCTATATTAGATGAATCCTTCCAATCATGCAATATGATTAAGAACATTATTATGACAAGATATACCTTATTTTGGAATGTTCGCATTGTTACCACAAGTGTGTCGCGCATCCTACAAAATAGATGAAAGGATCAGTACAAGAAAAAAAAAATTAAAGTACTTAGTTCTTCTTCTCAAAACCTTAATTTTCTAAGAATTATGAACAAATCAATTAAAAGGACAAAATTTACATCCATTTATGTTTTGGTCATGAACCATCTAAAACTACCACTTGAATAGCAAACAGTTCGAAACTTCCGTTCTTGTACTGCTGTTAGCTCCAACAAAGTGGATAGAAATCATTAATAGATCTAACAACAGCACGAGGAAGATGGTTCTAGTAATCCGAATTCAAGTACCATTTTAAAAAGTTTTCAACCGAACCACATATTGGCATGGGTTGAGCACTTCAAATGCAATTAAGCCTTTACGATTACCTCATTTCACTCCTCAAAACCTCCAACATTTGCATTACATAATTAGGTTCATAGAAAGCACATAATTCACTTCTGAAAAAAATCCAACTGCATTGAGGCTGGTAGATATAAAGTATGTTTCTCATATCAACACACAATCATTTTAAAATTTATGCAATCCATAATCAGTTCACCATGCTGGAGTTCCTATTACCACTAAACATATGTTAGTAACTGCATTTTGCATTAGAAAAGCATTATAATACCGAGCATCACGTGCAGAGAGAGGATGAGATGAGCCATCAGAACACGTTAAAACAAACTGTGTTGAGAACCCACAAGGAACTCTGATCTGCGAAGCAGCATTCAACAGAAGATTAGGGCCTTTTTTTTTTTTCTTCCCATGTAACAAGCAGGATATTCCATAAATGAAATACACTATAGCAACAATTCATAGAGTTTAAATTATATCCTAGACTGTAGCACAGTTTACACAGCAATGAAAAAAAACTAAGATTTTTCCCACTGTGCTGGTTTTGCAATGTGTTATAAGCACCCCCCATGATATTCCATGAAGGCTTAGAATTAAAAGCAGGAAAAAATGCATTTATTTTGGATATGCATCCACACTACCATCAAGTGCAAGGATTAATTGGTTTCTCTAGACAGAGAATTAAAAGAACCATAATGCTTGATTCCTGCTGTAGTGCAATACTACTATAGAATGGCTTTTGAATACTTTATTAAGAAAATAATGGTAAAATCAATAGTTCCTTCACAAAAAGGTAGGAACAAAATGTGAGAAATGTAATTCCAAAACACAAAGATAAGTTTCTTGAAACAGAACACTTGAGCAAATAACATACAGAGAACTCCTTTGAGAACTTCTCGGCAACTACAACAGCTCCCGAGCCACTAATTTTAATTTCATAATTTGACTGCCTCAATGTTAGAGTTGCTGATTCCCACTTTTCAGAAGAATCCACCTGTAACAATGGTCATGATATACATGGAATATCTTAGGAAACAAATGATATTTGCATGATTAACTTATCAAGATTCCATTCATGTTCTCCCTTTACCTTTTCTCACATTCATGACACTGAGCTTTTATCCCCATTCAATTAGTGATCAGTCTTTTAGATTTCCTTTTACATGTTTACAAGAAGTCAAATCTGTCTATGAACAAAAGTACAAATTAACTACGCCCAGCAACCTTCAAGATAAAAATATAAATAAATTAAATAAAAATCGAGTTCTCTTGAGATTCAAAATGACAAGTTTAAAAGGTAAGGTGACTCAGTAAAGGAAGTAGACCATGCAGTTTTGATGAACTTAATTATTTTATTCCAAATCAACATGCTGGACTATCCGCAAGAATATAATCATAGGGACCCTACAGGAATGACAAGCATGCATGACAAGGTCTGGCCATAACTACCAGTAGGTAAATTACTACCTTCTATGTATATTTGTTTTAAGTGCTGTTACCTTGGTGAGACCCCAGCTGGCATGGGTAAATTACCTCTCTTTGTGATACGGGAAAGCATGACATTGGATAATGGCAAATCCAAGGGTATTTCTGACAAGTGGTTTAGAAAGGAGAAATGGCTATTCCTAGAAAATATTACGGGCATAAAAAGCATACAGATGCACTAATAGCTATTCCATGGAAGATGAATAGATTGTTAGTCCATTCCCCTTGTAGGAAAGTAACAGCCTGTCTATTTTCCGAAATGTAATAAATGGGGGATGAAAAAGCTATGCCTTGAGAATATCTATTACCAAGAATATACCAGAAATATAAATTATAATGATTATTTTGTGTAACTTTTTACTAGTAGGGAATAATTGTTCCAATATCTATTCTACCTCATTAATTACAGTACTGAATTAGGAATACTATTAAAAGAACCAATGTACTTCTATTTTATTATTTTGGAAATAATTAAAAGTTAATTTAACTTTTCTCATTGATTAAGGGCATAATTATCCATCACTCAAACCTTTTATTCTCTATGGGAGAGAATTAAAATTTCATCTTCAACAAGATAACAACGTCATCGTGAACAAAAATTCCCAAACCAAATTCTAGGTAAACAACATAAGTATTCTGAGAATAATTATTCTATTCCCTCTATATTACCTCAAACTAAATGGGTTGTAAGTTAAATATTATCTTGTAATATATCGATTAGATTTATTTCTCCTTAAAACCTTTTCTTTTTCCTTTATAAAGTTTTCGCTAGAATACAATATTTCTATTATTTTGTCTTACTGCCTTTTTTGTATTATGGGTAGAATATCAAATATTCTAATTAGGATATGTTTTTATCCTTCTCTAATAATGAAGATCAGATTCTATTCAATCTGATCAGATTTGATCTTGGCTATGTACCATTATATATGTACCCAAATTGATGCATAATAAAACTAAGAGTGTTTTTTTTCCTTCCTCCTGAAAGTAAAAATAGTTTGTGCTAAGGGGTGCATTTTGATCTCTTCTCAATTATTTAAAGATAGTATTTCTTTTCCTCTAAAAAGAAAAAATCTTTCAAGAGCATACCAGCAGCTGCATGTTGAACATGGCATGACCTCTAGATATGTGCATATCAATCTCCGTTTGCATTTCTGGGTCTAATAGCACATCAAAGATGCATAATAAAATTAGATAGTTTAGGTTTGAAAAGGGGAAAAAAAAAATATTGCAAAATACAAGGGCATGAACAAAAGAGGAGAGACTGCCAAAAAGTTAAAAAACAAACATTAGACCAAAATAATAAATGATGAGCAAAACAATGTAAGACAATTTACGAGACCACCAAAAAGAAAAAGTAAAATGGAGAGAGAGATTTTGTTTAAAACCATAACCCAGTTATTTAGAAGTTAAGGCGTGTAAACATGAGAATTGTTATATATCTTTCAATGCATCTTCTCACATGTCAGATAAAATGTTGATGGAGTCCCATCGGATAAAAATAATAAATGAGGAGCAAAACAACAAAAACAACGGAACTTGAACTCAAGTCTCCTGCTCTAATAAGATATGGAATTCTCTTTGAACCCACTCATTTAACATCTTCAGCTCATAGATTTAAATGTTGTCTACATATTTATATTTAACAAAAACCATGAGACAATTTAAGAAAATGTAGTTGCATTTTTAATGCTGCCATGCGAATCATAATCCTCAATAAGTGATAGCAAGATGCATCAGAGAATTTGTTTAGAAACAACAAGTGAGGTTCTTGATGAGTTATGACAATAAATATAATGTCCTAGCATCGTATGGCTATTTCGTTGGTAAATGGTCTTAAAATAGGCAAAAGTAGTATAACATAAGAGTGCTTGCCTCTAATTTATCAGGATGGTGATGAACACAGGAACATACAACACTTCGATATATACACAAAAATAAAAGCGTGATGAGTGCTGTCCAAAAGTCTGATTTCATTTCACTATATGAAGAGATGAAATGTGAATTGCTGGCTAAACCAAAATAAAGCAAGCATAAATGCCTAGGCATAAATCAGAACTTAGAAAAGATGTATCATATCACATACACCCTGACACTTTATGATAATCCACCCAAAACGTGCACTCACCACACTTAATTTTATTCTGATCGTTGGCATAAAGCTTCACAATGTCTCCCTGAGAGCAGGAAACATAAAATTACTGATGTTGTCCCAGTCCCATAGGCAAAATATGTATAATGGATACCAATCTCTAGTTTTGAAGAAACAAGAGAGAAAAATTAATCTTTATAAACAATGCAAAAGAAAAGATGATAATTCACACTTGTTCTTATTCATTTTTGCAATAGCATATTTATATAAGCCTAAGAGCAAAAACTTTGTTATCCTAACCAACCAGCATTTGGCTATTGATCCATTTACGAGGGTATACAAGTGGCTCAAAAAAGCTGTCATAAAGTGATTAGGATATTAGCTAATGTTAGCCAATTTTTGGAACTTTCAGGCTCTAAAGGCTCAAATTCATAGATAAAAGGGGCTAAGTACATACTAAAGAAATACGAGAAAACACATTTGCAATCTACCTCTTAACATATAGCATACCAACAAATTTATTGTCAAAATGTAGTTATTTTAATATGAATTATATATGTTATGTTCTATATATACAATGTGATACCCAAGATTATATTATAATTGTTGTAAAAGTAGTTAGTAATTTTTGTTTTTGTTTTTATTCTAAAAGTATTTTAGGTTTTGATGGTGAGTATTGGATCTAGGTGATGATTAGGTCAAATTTTGATGTTACTTTTCAAGGCCTGATTATAGATCTTATTTGCTCCTCTTTTTGTGGGATTAATATAGATTTTCTTTGAAGGAGAGTGTTTGATAAACAGTGTGTAATCTCCCTGACTTTGTCTGTATCCCGTAGCCAACACAACTCTTGCAAATCTTTTGAACCATGCTTGAGGTGAGTGCTTAAGGCCATACAATGCCTTCTTCAACTTCCATGTAGTATGAACAGCAAATTCTTCCCATAAATCCGTAGAACTTCCATGTAAATCTCTTCATTTTTAATTCTCTATATAAAAATGCATTTTTGACATCAAACTGCTGCAATTCTCAACCATAATCAGCTGCTAATGACAATTGTATTCTTGTCAAGTTCATCTTTGCAGTTGGAGCAAAGTCTCTAGATAATCAATCCTATAAGCCTGACAATCCTGTAAGTTTGAGTATAGCCTTTTTGCTACTAACTGAGCCTTGTGTCTCTTAATCAATCCTTCTGCTCTATTGTATATATCTACTTACAACCCACTAGTCTTTCTTGGAGGTAATTTCACCAACTCAAACTTTTGTTTTTCTCTAGTGCCTCCATCTCTACATTCATTACTAATTTCCATCATTCATTAGACAACCTCAGATTAGGTAGTAGGAACTCCGATGGCATTGTACAAGGAAGCCTATATGAGATGGCAAAAAATTTCTAAACAATAAGAAATATGCTAGAGGGTATAATGCTTGTTTTGTCTACTCCCTGGTCCCTATTCGAATAGCAATAAGAAGGTCCAGATCCAGTCATCTTTATTCTACTAAACTTTAGTTTCATTTTCAAAAATTGTTACCTCATTCAAAGAATCCGAGTTAGACTCTTAGACTTGTGTAGTTTCGAGAGCAACAGTTTTCTTGCTTACGAATACTTTGCTAACTCTCACACCTCAAAGGGCAGAATCAGGCTTTTCTTGTGGTTCACTTGGTGTTTCATGCACATTATCAAGCAGGAGTTGTTTAGGCATGGGTTGCTTACTTGGTGTTCCTTGTGTTCACTTGGTGTTCCAGGCACAGGATTAAGCATGACTTGTTCAGGCATGAGATAAGTAGTTGCAGGTGGTGGAGTAGGATTTGAGATAGGAATCAGGTCAAGCAAAAAACTCTTCTTATTTTCCTTAATTGATTCCGTCACTGAAGATAATGATCGGTGTAATATAAATCTTATTCATTAAACAGCATGAAAGCATAGAATTTCTTTTTGATGGAGAGTGGTAACAATTGTACACTTTCTAAGTTGAAAAATAGCCCACAAAAACACATTTTAAAGCCTTAGGATCTAGTTTCCCCCTCTTATGACTATGAACATGGACAAATGAGATGCTCCCAAAATTTCTGGGAAAAAGATTGTTGATAGTGTTTAGGTTTGGTAAAATGTTATTTGGATGATTGAATGTCCATAGGGTTCTTGAAACCTAAGACTCTAGAAGGCAATCTGTTTATGAGACGAGTGACTGTAACAACCAATCTGCCCCAAAAAGCTTTAGACTTATTCTTACGAAAGAAGGGCTCGGATTTTTTTTAAGAGATGACCATTTCCTCTCTGCTACCCATTTTGCTGTATCCACACAAGATGACTCATATTTCAAAACTTCTTTATGAAAAAATGGTGAAAGAATGTGGTTAAAATAATCCTTAACATTATCAGACCTAAACCATTTGATATTGGTCCCAAATTGATTTTTTTATCATGGAGAGCTTAGGAGTACAAGACTAATATCAGATTTATGTTTGAGTCTATAAAAGAAACGCACCATCTCTCTCCAGAAACATTAATAAAAGTATATGAACCCAAATATCATTGTGAATAAGATAAAAAAGAAATAGAACTTCTCTCATTGCTAATCGGAAAAGGTACCTGCTTGTGTTTGGTTAATTCACACACCTCAAATTTCAACATCAACATTTGTCAAAAAATCAAGATTTGTAGACAAAGAGGGAAACATAATCTTAACAATCTTAAATAATGGATATCCTAATCAACAATGGTGAAACAAAATTTTTTCTTTACTGGAAGCAATAGAATCTGATATAAAAGAATAGGTTAATCTACCCTATGTTACAGTCAACTGACATTGTGCTTTAAGATAGTAGAGGACATTCCATTCTATAGCACGTCCAATCATCTTCCTTGAATTCTTGTCCTGTAATACACAGTAACTACTGTGAAAAGCCACATCATACTGTAAATCTTGTGTGAGTTTCTTTTTGGAAACAAGGTTGGTAGTCAATTTAAGAAGATAAAGGACATTTCTTAGAGTCACCAATGGGATTATTTTTGACATCCTCCACACCAACTGCAGTTGTTAGGAACCCATCGGCTGTGGTATACTACTAAGGATTCTTCCCCCAACTAACGAAGAGATCTTGGTAGAATTGCCACATATGAAAGTGAGCACAATTAGGTTAAAAACATTTGGATTGATGGGTCTTATAGTTTGTAGCTCCTGGACCTAGAAGTTGTAGAGGTGGTATATGGGGCATTTAATCTAAAGGAAAATGGGAACTTACATAAATATGACGAAGAACAAGGATCCAATGGCCTTTCAAGGTTGTTGATAAAAGATCTCACCCTCTCAAACTTCCTCAGTAGTGATTGTCCATATTGTAGCAATTGATACTTCAGTTTCTAACATTTTTGCCTTCTTTAAAGTAAAACCAGGAGGCTGATCCCTAAACAATTTGTAGGAAATATAGGCAAAGCTTTTTTTTCTTTTATTTTTCTTTTAAATTCAGCATATCTTGCTGTGATAAATTCGGTCAAGGTAGATATTAATATTAGGCATATCTTGTTATCTAGTTTAAGCAATTAGTTATTTAATTCCAATGTGACCAAATTAGACCAGATTTCTTTCTAGAATAACTTAGAGCATCTGTTGTATATATTTTGACTAAGAAATGAATAAGTGATTATTCCTTTTGCATATACAATTCTGTCTTCTCTTCATGGTATCTGAGCTACTCGATAAAATCTAGTCCACCATGACTGAAACTCCACAGAAAGCTGATGATGGAATACCAGGATCAAAACTCAAGTTCAGGTCTTTTCTTCCAGGAAATACTTTGGAGAGTGTTTCAGCTGCTGTTTCTCCAAATACCAATCGTGATGAGCTCCAAATTACTTAGTTCACTCGGTAAAGAAGGATCATTGTCAACCCATGACCTCAAGGTTACGAGCCTTGCAAGCTACCAAGCTGCTCTACCCCGCGATAAAGAGAAGAAGGAGAACTAAAACATAAATTGAATGGAGCAAACTCTCGTGGGTGGTTCCAATCAGTGAAGTTAGCGATACATGGTCATGGAAAACTTGGTTATCTCAGGTGCAACTAAGGCACCAGATGTCGGGTCAAGTGAATATAGCTCATTGAAAGCTGAAAACTCTCTTGTTATGTCACGGCTCATCAACTTGATTTAGCCAAGAATTGAGACATCTATTTTGTAAAATGGCTAAGGAAATTCTAATTACCATTTTCCAGTACTAATTACCAAGAATAATATATAACAAATATCCTCTTTTACCAATTCTCCCAGGATCTTCCGCAAATCTTATATCAATTACTAATACTGGAGAAGTTAAGTCAGAAACAGTACCAGCACTCGTAAATCACGCAAAGCAATCTACTTTGCTTTGGGTAAACTAGAAATGATACAGTAGGTTCATGTTTAGATGCCATGTAGAATGTATAAATAATGAATTTGATATATTATCACCATCCATGTTCTATTGGACATAAAGTACTAAAGACGTATTCATCCAGCTTCATCATGCAATGCCCTAATTGATCTAATAAATTTTCTAGAAAACTGCATGTGGACTTAAGTATTTAGCCTATTCCTGCTAAGCAATGGCATAAAGTCTCAAAATTAATATTCTAGCAAACATCATATGGTATCAGAGGAAAGGTAGTACTCCAGTTCCCAAAAATGGAAGTACAGAACTTCAGAAATTCATGTCATGATGACTGCTGCAAAGCAAATAGAGCTATCCAGAAATTCTATATAATTCTCATTGATTCAAAAAAGTTATATATATATAAGATTTAATAGACTATAAAAAAGGAAATTAAATTTCTATTTTAAGCTAGTAAATACTCTACTAAATATATAAATTTTTTATATATATATATATATTTGTTGTCTTTAGTTATAGGATGAGTTCGCCATTTTTTTAAGCTAAAAAACTCTCGGATTATAGCTATAAAATAACTTATTAAAAACGGTAATACCAAACAATTATGAGGTTTTGCAATAGTAAACAATATTAAATTGACAAATCTCGTGAAAGTACACCAAAAATAATTGGAGATTCTCCACACAAGATATAATATAAATAGAGAGAGATATAATCAAAATTGAAATTTTATTGATTTAAAACAATTTATACAGAATATAGGAATATATATAGATCAAAGTAAATATTGAAAGGGATTTGAGAATATTGGGATTTTGAGAGATAAAGGTATTTTACCTCAAAATTGAAACAAACAATTATGCTTCAAAAAAAAGTATTTGATTATTGGAATATTTGGAGTAAGATCGGAAGGTATAATATATGTATCTGAAAGAGAAGATCAAATTGAAGAGAAGAAAGAAGAAAAGAGCGTAAGTGTAGAAGAGATAAGAGATAGGAGAAGAAGTGAGGATGGAAGCAGGAGAATTTTAGAGAGAGAAATAAGAGAGAGGATATCCGACCTTGTTTCAAATGGTAGAGGAAGCATGATTTTATAATTGGAAAATCGACCGGTTACTATAATGAATAATAGTATTATGACTGACAATGTACTGTATAAACAATATAAAGAAAGAGATATAAACAGTTTTATGTTAGGAAGGGATATTTGACATCATTGATGATGATGTTATGTACCGTAGTACATTGTACAAATACTGTATTCCTATTTTATTTTACAGTGCAAAATTATATTTAAATAAAAACAAAATTATATTTATTGTTCAAGGATCACTTAGGTCTATTCCATAACAATTATCTTCATTTGAATTCCCGCTGTAATGACGAGTTTGTATTCGATCTTTGAGTTGATTCATTTATGGTGGCTAATACTTGTTCCGGGATTTGTTTCATTTGATCTAGAGAACTGACACTTGCTAAAAAAGACATAAAAACTTTTATTCTGGATTAATGAGCTGGGATTGGAGATGAAGAAGTTTTATTTGCAACCCATTTTAAGATTGAATCTTCTTCAAGTTTATCCTACATTTTAAAATTATGGCACCATTTGACCTTGTACATTACTAAATTAGTTGTATTTAAGATTCGATCAGTTTTATAATCAAACCATCATCCCATAACTCATAATACTCCAATATATATTAAATATAGCATTTCTTTCTAGAAAATTTTTTCATGGAATGTTGGATTATATTTTTTCATAAAAACATTGAAACCATTTCTAGCATTTTCATAAACAATTTCTAGAACTACTCCAAATTGTTCCCATTAGTAAACAAATCAATTGAAAAGATTTTCAATAGAACATTTATCAAAATATATTAGCCAAGTATGTGATCTTTTTGCATTCACCTAATAGAAAACATTCTATCAAACCTTTTTATAATCATAGTAATTATAACTGGCTCAATAACTTAGCTAAAGTGAAAAATGTTCTATATTGACATTTATAGAAGTTGTAGGATCAGTTCACAATTCTTTTAAGCTAAAAACTTCTCGGATTCTAGCTGTAGAATAACTTATCATTCCTTCTTTTTCAAAATATTTGAAAGTTATTGCTCCAGTTTCATTTAAAATTTTTTCATAAAACTGGATTAGTTTGTAAATATCATATGGATATAAAAAAAAATCTTTTATAAAAATTTTTCTTACAAATTCAAATGGGTCCTTTCCAAATAGATTTTCTTCGACCAAAAAAAGATATTTAGAAATAGGTTTTGAAAAAAATTTGGACCTTTGAATTGCAGGTGATAATGTGAAGGTACTGAAGATAGTACTTCAGTAATTTGAATATTTTGATTTTTCTTCTGAGTTGCTATTTGTTGAGGAATTCCGGATAATATTAAGGGTTCATTTTCTTGTTATAATACTATTGAAATTGCTTTTAGCAATTCTAGGGTAAAAGCTATATCAGCCAGTTGGGATAAACTTTCATTGGATTGTGTTTGGATATTAGAAAATGATTGAATAGTTGAAAAAATTGGTTTAGAGGTTTTAGAAGAGAATTCTTCTTTTATTGTTAGTAGATTGTTAGATTTACAAACATCTAACCAAGATTTGATATCAATCAACTCTTTTTCGGTGGTTGAAAAAGAAGCTTTTTCTTTTCTTTTATTTTTTTATTTCTTGAAAGGTATCTCTCTAAGAATTCACGAATAAGGAAATTAGGAAGAGAACTCAAGATTTGATATTAGTCAACCCCTTTTCGGTGGTTGAAGAAGAAGCTTTTTCTTTTTCTTTTCTTTTATTCTTTTCTTTTTTGGAAGACATCTTCCTACAAGAATTCACGAAGGAAATTAGGAAGAGAACTTGAAGATTTATTGATATGCTCTATTTCAAAATCAAACACAGAAAGAATTGATTGTCATCTAACAAAAATTTGTTTAAATGCAATATTTTGAATATCCTTTATTAAAATATTTTTGGCAGTTTTGCAATCAATATGCAAAAAAAATTTTTTATTTAACAAGTCTCTTTGAAATTTGAAAATTGTTAAAACTATTGCTAAGATTTCTTTCTTTATTGTAAAATAACTGCGTTGACAATCATTCCAATTTTTTGACATATATTGAATAACATATTCTTTATTATCTTATTTCCGTTTTAGTATTACTCCAAATCCTAAATCAAAAGCATCAATTTCTACTACTTTTGATAGAAGAGAATTAGCAATGTGTAGATAACGAATTTTCTTAATTTTTTTGTTTTATTATTTTGATGGTATTTGTATGTTCTATTAACCATTGAGATGGATTCTTTTTTAATCTTTAGTAAAAAGTTTACAAATAATATTAAAATTGAAAAAGAAATCTACAACATAATTTAAACTTTCTAAAAATCTTTAAAGTTAATTTTTGATTACAAATTCAATCGATCTTTGGATAGGAATTATTGTTCCATTATAAATATTGAAGCCTAAAAATCTAATCTTAGTCCAGAAAATACTAATCTTAGATAGTGAAATAATTAGGCCATTTTTTCTTACCACATTGATGAAAATTTTTATATACTTGAAATGTTGGTTTATATTAAATGAAAAAATTAAAATATCATCGATACATATTATTATGAAATTGATAAAATCATTAAAGATTTAATTCATTATTTTCTAAAATTCAGAATGAGTATTTTTCAATACAAATAGCATTACATTCCATTCAAATTAACCAAAAGGAACTATGAAGGTAGTTTTGTACCTATCATTATTCTTAATCTATATTTGCCAAAATCCAGATTTTATATCAAATTTTGATAATATTTTACCATTGTGCAACTTATTGAGTAAATCTTTTTTATTGGGTATTAGATTCCTAATCTATTTTAGAGCAGCATTCAAAGATTTGTAGTTAATTACTAGTCTTGAAACACCTCTTTCTATTTCTACATTTTTATTTACATTTAAAGCAAAACAACTTCATGTAGAGTTACTTTTTCTAATCAATTTTTTATTGAGTAAATCGTTTATTTTATTTTTATAATGATTTAGGACTTCATTATTCATTTGTGAAGGTTTTATCTCGGTTGAGATATTTTTCTCATTAAAATCATTTTCATATGGTAAGTCCACGATGTGTAACTTACGATTCCAAAATACATTTGAAAATGTAAAACAAATTGAATTTTTTATTTCTGATTCCAAATTAAAAATCTTTATTTTCAAACTTTTATTATTGAGTTGAGTTTCAATCCTTTCGAACTCAAGATCATTTTTTAAATACATTAAATGATTTTCTTTGCATTTAATTAAACAATTTAATTTAGAAATTGAATTTTTTTTAATTCATTTATGTATTTGGTTTGTAGTTTTAAGATAAAATCGAATATAATTTTGCTTTTGAAATATTGTGTTTCAATTCCATCTTTGTTTACAAAGAATGGTTGAATTAAATTTACAAAAGGAGTTCCAAGAATTACATTTTTATTTAAATTTTCAATAAGTATGAAAGAAGTTTTATATGAAATATTATCTTTTAATACTAAAGCATTGGACAATTTATAATTTATGCGTAATTTGCTACTGGATGCAAAACTTAGAGATTGAATGGTTTTTTCAAAATATTTGGTTAGAATTAACCCTTTCCTAATGCAATTTAAATTTGCACTAGCATCAAATAATATAGTTGTTTCCAAGATGAATTCATTATTGATTCTGATTCAAATATTAATTATCCATTTTCTTGTTGTTACTTAAACAAGATGCATTAAATAATCATTATTATCAAATATTGGTAAAACATTTGAATTTTCTTCATTTGAAGTTTCAGGATTATTTTCTTGAACTATTATTTTTTGTTTAAGTTCAAAAAAGTCTTTTTAAAGTTTTATTTATATTAATTTCAATTCTTTTATTTATTGTTTTTGAATATTAATTTCATTGTGCAGATCATTAATTGTTATTGATTTCTTCTATTTTCTTTTTCCACTTTTGAGCATATTATTAAGATTTTATGGTAAATTTGGTGTAAGAGTTAAATTAGGTTTATTAATGTTTTTTATAATGTTAAATCTTTTATTATCATTTGACAGTTGATCAATATTGCGAAGAATTTCTTCTTCTTCATTTGTTAAAACATTGATTTCATTTTCTTTAGAAGATGAAGATGATGTAGATTTCATATCATTACAATCATTTTCTGATGAAGAGAATTCATTATCACAAAAGATTTGCAAAATATTATCCAGTGTTTGCTCATCTAAATTTAATTCATTAAGTTTATTATTGATTTTGTAAAAATTTGCTGTCTGGCCAATTTTCTTATATTTATAATATCTTAACTATTTATATGACTTTCTATTATATTTCTTTTTTTTTTCTTTCTTTATTAAACTTTTCTAGTTTTTCAAGTTTTTTAGAATATTTTTTGTTGAAATTCCTTCAGGGTTTTTTGTGTGAACATTTAGGACATCTAGAGGTCGAATAAGAAGATTTTTTATTTTTCATTTTCTTATTGTTAACAAAAGAGAGATCATATTAGGCATAAATATTACTAAGACTTTGGTATTTTAAGCGCTATTCATTTTTTAATTGTTTTTGCAATCTTATTGTAGTGCACAAATTAGTCCAATTTTATTAACATACAATGCTAATTCTCTATATAACAGATTATCATAGAGAATTTCACCATTGTTTTCTTTTTTGAGTTTCTTTCTAACTTATTCACCTATTAATTTTGGTAAACCTATTAAAAAATTTTCTTTCCAAAAGAGTTGATTATAATTATTCCTAAGGAAAACTTTTTGAAAGAAAATATGTTTATATTGCCTAAATTCTCGTAAAGATTTACATTTCATATTGGACAACAAATTTAAGATTTTATCCCTGATATATAGAGGATCTCATACGAAATGTTGACTAATTGAGAAGATTAAAGTATTAACTATATTTTGAATAAGTTTTCCATTATCATCTAAAATCTTTCTTCCATTTTCATTAATTTTAAATGAAGTTAAAATATTGATACATTATTTCTTAGTGAGATAATTATCTCATCAACCATTTAATTGTCCAGTAAAACCAGAAATTAAAAAAAGTGCTACCTGATGATTAGTAACATTCGAAATAATTTTATTAGTAATTGAAAATATTTTCTTCTAATTAAGAGCATTAAGTATTTTTTGTTCCGAGTATCCATCAATATTCCATTCATATGTAGATCCTACAGAATAATTATTTTAATAATTTGCATTATTTTCTTCGATTAGTATATCAAGAGATATTGCTATCTAATAATATAATTTTTGAGATTCTTTTCAATTGATTTTATTAATTTCATCATTTGACTCTTTTAAATCTTTTAGAGAGATATTAGACATTATATTATTTATGGACTCATTATCAGTTTCATCCAAAGCATTAATTTTTTCTAAAAGCATATTATCAATGATAATACCTTTCTTGAATAAAGTTAGTGTATCCATATCAAGAAAATTAATTGGTTTTAAAAACGAAATTTCTTCTTTTATCATTTTATTTTTTTAACATTCTTTTCCTATCATCTAAAGTATTTAAGAATTCATTACTAAGATTTTTTGGTATTTTAAAAGGTTTAAATAAAGGTGTATTTTTATTGGTTTTATTGATTAAAGTTTTTTCAATAATTTTATTTATCTCTAATCCATTCTGTTCAATTGTTTTCCTATTGTATATAAATATTGATTGGCAAAATTATTTTGGTTTATTATTTTCTTAATCCTTAAGCCTTTTTCTTCTGTGGCATTTTTGAATGGCGTAAGGGTTATTTTAGTATTTTTGTGAGTAATTTTTATATTGCTAAGTGGTGGATAGTTTGATTCAATTATTTGTCCATCACTTAATTACCATTTAAAACATTCATTTATTATATTAATTTCTTTAGGTTTTAAATAATATTTTTCAAACTATTCAAAGAAATATATTTGAGAACTTATTTCATTCATGAAATTATAATATTTATCTTTTATTTGCATTTTAACATTATTGAATGTTTCAAAGTACCATTTTCTAATTTTCTTATTTTTAGGTAAATTAAACTCTTTATTTAAGAGAATCCTATCTGGTTCGAAAGATTTTTTTAGAACATTAAGTTTTGGGTAACTTATTTCTAGAAGTGAAAGTTTTCCATGTTCTGGTTCATTGGATGGTTAGTAAACTGGTTAAGTTATACCAAACCTATTGTGAACGATTTTAGAGATAGATGGATTATTTGGTTGAGTATTGGGTTGAACATCGTCTAGAAGAAGATCTATAGGTTGATCAAAAAATCTCCTATTGAATTGGATGGTGACTTTATTATTTGGGCATTGAACCACATTTGATGATTCAGTATTGTATATTGGTTGTTTTGGAAGTGAATTTTTTACTTCCTAATGCTCAGATAAGTTAACCTAAGACCATTGAATCATCCTAGGGACAAAAACATTGGTTTTAGTTAGGTCTATTTGGATAAGAAGAATTTAACCTCTTTTATCTATTTTGTAAGTTTTGGAACCAAAAGCAGTTTTCATTAATTTAAAATAAATTTTGTATATTACAACTATTGGTATTGACCCTCCTACTATTTGGTAATTATGGGTTTTTATTTAAAGGATTAAAAAACTCATTGTTGTTTTATCTCTAAAAGCAAAAATGATATTAGGGTGACATTTAAATTGGATTTATTCATTGCTGAGACTATTTTTTATTGTTGTATGTATCAATCTCTCATAAACCAATTCTTCAACATGGACCGTAAAGATAGAAATGTCTAACCCTAATTTAGTAAGAGGTTTTGTTCCTACTTAAACTAAATCTATATGTATGCAATTCCATTCTTTTGCATATTTTTTTATTAAATCAGCATTTAAAAGTTTTATTGTGGTTAAACTATTAGAGATTGGGATATCTTTTTCCTCTATGGCTATAACATAATTATTTTTTCTAAAAATTTTCCATTCACCAATTTGATATATTTGGCCATATGAAGTTTTTGGTATTTTTCACTCATCTATAATCTTATCAAAATCTTTCATATATATTTCATTTCTATTATTTAATATAGTTTTTTCTAATTATTCAAATAGAACAAAGCTAGAAGAGGATATAATTTTCCTAAGTAAATTCATATTTTCAAAAGAGACTAATTTATCTAATCTTATAAATCTAAATCATAGAACTAAATTAAATCCAAATATTGTGATTTTCAATTCATGATTTTTTACTACCCTTAAACTCAAAGTGAGATTTAAGTCAAGACTTAGTAGACTTATCACAATATTAAGATATTCCACAAATGATTAATCCTAAGTGATTAGTAAGTATAAGATATAAATTTTCATTAAGAAAATCGTTTCACTTAGAAAATATAAACCAACTTATCAAACTATATACTCTCCTATCGATTTTGATACCAACAAGCTACCTAAGACAAACTACCTTAAATGAGGATGATATGAAACTAGAGAATACTAGAGAGTATATTATATTAATTTCTTTTAAAATATATATCGGCTAAGTAAAACCTTTCTCCAAGTAGAGAATAAGCCCAAATTATATAAAACAAAAATTCTATTGCGTCTTCTAAATATTGGTTATACTCAATTAAATCTTCCCTGTTATTATCTTTAGTTTTTTGAGACATTAAACATTATATCCGTTGTTTATTATTCTTCGTACGTAATGTTATATTGCTGAGTCAACGAGAGGCTTACGAAATCCTCATCTTTTCTTTTAGTCAATCTTAGTTTTCAACCAATATATTAAAGAACTTTGTGATTTTGTTATTAAAATATTAATCAATGTGATCTAAAATATTTTCTACTTGCCCAAATAACAAAAAATATAATATATGAAAATACTCAAGGAAATTAATACAATCTTCTAAATAAATATAAAACAATTCTATATCATGTTCGTTTTCGCGGAAAGAATTATAATCAACAGACATCTTCAAAACAAAACATATTATTAATACCAATCCAATTTGATCTTCTCTTTTAGATACATACATACATACATACATACATACATATATATATATATATATATATTTACAACTTATAACACTCTCTCCGAAGTTGGAGCATAGATATTAATCATGCCTAGCTTATTACAAAAATAATTAACCCAAACCCTAATTAAAGGCTTTGTAAAGAAATCTTTTAATTGATCTCTAATTTTCACAAATCTTGTGGAGATTAATCCTTATTAAATTTTCTCACGAACAAAATGACAATCGATCTCAATGTGTTTAATCCGTTCTTAGAACCCTAGATTTGATGTAATATGAAGAGTGGCCTAATTATCACACCACTAAGTGAGATGTTGAGCTCCACTTCTTTTAGGAGCTGATATATCCACATTACATCACACATTGACTGTATCATTTCTTTATATTCTGATTCTACACTTAATCGAGATACAACCTTCTGCTTATTGCTTTTCTATGAAACCAAATTTCCTTCAACAAAAACATAATAACCTGAAGTAGATCTCTTATCTTCCTTATATCCTACCCAATTAACATTTGTAAAACATTCAATATCAATATGGTCATGATTTTCATACAAGATACCACATCCAAGTACTCCCTTTAAATAGCATAAGATTTGCTTTACAGCATTCCAATGATCAACTGTTAGGGATGATATGTACTAACTCACAACACTGATCAAATATGCAATATTTAGATTGGTTATCGCAAGATAATTCAATTTCCCAACTAACAGTGTGTATCTCAGGATCCTTAAACAACTCACTTTCCTTAGTCAAATGCAATTTAGGAATCATTACTATACTATATGGTTTAGCACCCAATTTTCCTATTTTAGATAATAAGTCAAGTACATATTTTTGCTTAGATAGAAAAATTCATTTCTTACTCCTCATTACCTCAACACTCAAGAAGTATTTCAACATTCCTAAATCCTTAGTTTAAAAGTGACTATGAAGAAAGAATTTGAAAGTTGAAATCCCTAAAGTATCGTTGCCAATAATGACAATATCATCAATATATACCACTAATAAAATAATACCAACTGCAAAGTGTCTATAGAAAAGAGAATAGTCAAATTTGCTTTTCTTCATCTCAAATCCCTCAACTACTTGACTAAATTTTCCAAACTAGGCACGAGGACTCTACTTTAAGCCATACAAAGATTTACGAAGATGATAAACCTTTCCCAACTCCCCCCAAGCAACAAATCCAAGAGGTTGCTCCATATAAACTTCCTTATGAAGATCTCCATGTAGAAAAGTATTCTTGATATCCAACTAATGTAGAGGCCAATTATGTACTACTGGCATGGAAAGAAACAACTTGATAGATGTTAACTTAACTACAGGAGAAAAAGTATCAGAATAATCTATTCCATAAGTTTAAGCATATCCTTTAGCAATAAGATGAGCTCTCAATCAAGCAATTGATCTATTAGGATTTACTTTAACAAAAAAAAAAAAACCCATTTACATCTAATAGCATTCTTTCCTATAGGTAAATTTACCAAATTCTAAGTATCGTTCTTATCGAAGGCATCCATTTCCTCTATCATTGCATTATGCCATCCTTGGTAAGATAAAGCTTCATGAATAGTTTTAAGAATAAAAATAAGATCAAAAGATGCAACAAAGGAATAAGAGGAGGTTGACAAATGAGCACAAGACACAAAAGAGGAGATAGGATACATATACTGATGTTTACCTTTATGAAGGGTGATAGGAAGATCATCCTTAGAGACTAGATCTAGTGACGAGAAAGCTAGTTTGGGACATACATCAAGAGCTAGTTCAAAGATACGTTGTCTATGAAAGTAAACTTGAAGGGGAGGTTTAGGAGTAGAAGTAATGGATGTAACTATGTAGATTAACAAGTCATCATTCTCCCCCTGATTACATTGTTGGAAGATGGAGAGAAAGAAACATTCTCATAAAAAGTAACATCAACTGACACCAGATATCTATCAAAACTAGGACAATAGCACCTATATCCCTTCTAAACACGAGAATACCCAAGAAAAATACATTTCAATGACTTAAGATCAAGTTTTGTAACTTGAGGACACACATCCCAAATAGAACAAGTACAATCAAATATTTTTGGTTCAATAGAAAACAAAGGTTTATTTAGGAAAAGAGTATGGGTCTACACAAGAAGTTTAGTAAATAATGCCATTTTTAATTATGTAAGATTGAAAGGATTTAGATAAGAAGATTGGTGAATGATACCATTTTTAATCATGTAAGATTGAAAAGATTCAGATAAATACTCTTTGGCATTATCACTTCGCAACATTTAGATTGAAATATTAAAGAGTTATAATTTCAACACAAAAGGAGCAATAATGAGAGAATAATTTAGAGCAATTCTTCATTAAGTATAACTAAGTCACACAAGAATAATCATCAACAAAAGCAACAAAATACCTAAATCTAGATTTACATGTTACTAGATAAGGACCCCACACATCTAAATGGACTAACTCAAAAGGAATATTTGCTTGCTTATTGACTCTAAGACTCAAACTGATGCGATGATGTTTTGCATATTGACAAGACTCACAATGTAATGACTCTAAACTCTAAAACTGAGGACAAAGTTTCTTCAACAAAGGGAGAGATGGATGATCCAATTGACAATGAGCTTCAAATGAGGTTACAACACCAGAGCAAGTGACTAGCTTTGGTGCCTCTGTATCTACAATGTAGAGACCTCCCGATTTATGTCCTTTACCAAGAGTTCTCTTCGTCATAAGATCCTAAAATAGACAATGATCAAGAAAAAATGAGATATAGCAATAAGTGAATGGGTGAGCTTTGGTGCCTCTATATCTACAATGTAGAGACCTCCTAATTTATGTCCTTCACCAATAGTTCTCCTTGTTATAAGATCCTAAAATAGACAATGATCGAGAAAAAAAAAATAAGATATAGCAATAAGTGAACGGGTGAGTTTACTAACAGAAATTAGATTGAAGGACAAATCGGATAAGTTTAAAACAGAGGACAAATGAATTGATGGAGTTGAATCAATTGTGTTAGACCTAATAACATGAGATGTTGACCCATTGGCTAATGTAACAGGAGAGCAGGAGGCATAAGTTTGAAAAGTAGACAATAAACTGAAATTACTTGTCATGTAATCAGTAGCACCAGAGTCAATGACCCATTTGAAAGATGAAGAAACAAGACACATGTTTGGTTTACTTAAGTTAGCAATGACAGTAACTGGAGTAGATAAAGACTTTAACAATTCTTGATACCGTAAGAACTAGGTAAATTCATCTGCATAAACCATAATAGATTTGCCAAATGCATCACTAGAAGAGGCAACTTGTGCTAATCAAAATCCCTGATTCCTATTCTGCAATTATCTACAATCACACTTCATGTGCCTTGACTTATGACAATAGTGATATAAAATCACTCTTGAATTTTGTCTTCAGGTATCAACTCCCTTATCACTGCTCCTATATCGCTGTCGTCCAACTTCATACTTAGAATGATGAATCATAAGGACACTACTAATTTGAACAAATTGAGGAGTCTCCGTACAAAGTATTCATCTATATATATCGTACAAAGATGAGATAGTAAAACTAGAGAGAACATTAGATTTAGCTGTTTCAAGCTCAGGTGGAAGACTAGCTAAAAAACTCACCACAACCATTTGTTCCCTTTGAGCTTATGAACTGTCACATCAAGGCTAAAGGATAATAAAATTTAAGCTCTTCATAAGTCTTCTTAACATCCATAAAGTAGCTTGTTAAAGACTTCTCCTATTTCTTAGCACAATAAAAAGCTATGCAAACCTCATAAATATGGGAAACATTCCCTTTTCTAAAATACAAGAAATCTAGATGTTCCATCAATTCTTTAATAAATTCACAGAGATTAATCAACCCAATTACCTTATTGTCAATAGAATTACGTATTTGTAAAAACAATTGAGCATCGTCCCTTAGCCAGGTTTGCTTTAAATTGTCATCTTAAGGTAGATTATCAGTCAAGTGATTATCCTTATCAATACTCTATAAATAAAGTCTTATAGTTTTACTTCAATCCAAATAGTTAGTCCCATTGAGTTTATGTTATGTAATCTTTGACATCACAGGCACCACATCAGACATAACAATAGATTTTGTGTCCATTATATTATTCATAACTCCAATATAAAATTCCACCAACAGTAAAAGATATAAAACAGACCTAAATAAACTTTCATTGCAGATCAACCCAATTAATAAAAATAGACCAGGTCCATACCCAAATCACGTCAGCCCACTCTATAAACCAATGTTAACACAAATACGCTAAAAACAGCGAATCCAATGAATCACAACTCAAGAATGATAATCACGAATCAATGGAAACAATACACCAAAACAAACGAGACTGATGAATAACTGCATAGACTTAAATCACTTACAAATCATATCCTAATAATTCCTCCCCTAAATAGGTATTAATCAATGAAACCACAAAGGAACCACAAACCTGGGCTATATAATGCCAAGCAAGTCAAGCAATGAAATTCGAGAGAAAAACGGTGTTGCATGCAC
This sequence comes from Lumnitzera littorea, assembly GCA_024138015.1. Classification (NCBI taxonomy): domain Eukaryota; kingdom Viridiplantae; phylum Streptophyta; class Magnoliopsida; order Myrtales; family Combretaceae; genus Lumnitzera; species Lumnitzera littorea. The sequence continues at coordinate 77,903,756 of JAMXBB010000008.1, forward strand.
ACTCAAGCGCTAGCGTGTGAAACTAATGGATAGTGTAGTGGTGTGTGTATGTTACGCGCGTAGCTTTTGGCCTTCGAACTCTCCAAAAACCCTCATCAACGGGTGGGATGTCTTCCTAAGTTGGCAGTGTCGAAAGAAAGCACACTCCAAAACGCACTCTCCTCACAAGTACACATACGGATGTTGCTTTGTCAAAAAGTGCACATCTCAAAATTGTATTTTCTTACAAATAATTTTTTTTTCTAACTTTGATACTAGGTGATGCAAATAGAGCTATCAAGAAATTCTATATAATTCCCATTAATTTATAAGTTACATATATATGGGATTTAATAAACTAAAAAAGGGAAAGTAAATTTCTATTTTAAGCTAGTAAATATTCTATACTAAAATATATATATATTTACAACCTATAACAACTGCAATAGCAGTGACAATTAAACTTTTGTAAGAGCACACCTATACTCAAATTTTTAATTTCATCAATTAACTTCACAATCATTCAAAAACTTAAATAGGCATATAGGATTTGGAAAATTTATCCAATTAAAACTCGTGTAACCTTATATTGCTTCAAGGATGCAAGCAAATCAGAACAAAGGTAACTCTTTCTAGGTAGAGTTGATAATTGACTAAGGGATGATTCATATTCTAGGTTTTTCAAATGATACCCATCCTATTATGTACCTAGGTGTGCTATTGATCACTTCTAGATTGAAAACAACATTGCATAAATATTGTAAACAGGGTTACTCGTAGAGTTCGACACTAAACCAGCAAATTTTTGTCTTATTGATGTCATCAACTTATAGACCATTTTATTCTCTCCAAAATTGTATTGAGCCTTAATCTTTGTGCTAAAAAAGAGTATTCTCAAAGAACTTACAACAAAATTTAAGAAATTCTTATGGAAGCCAAAGCCAAAAATTTAAGAATAGTAATTCACTATTCTTAACAATAGGCCCTGGAGACTTCTTAGTTCATCATGTAATTGCTCTAGGTTTACATATAACTACATTGATCATAGTAAAGAGTTCTTTAGATGCACGCGGTTCAAAGGTAAAGGAGGCTTACAATGATTGACATGTTCAATTGGAACAAAGTCAACTTAAGCGTATATGGCATTTGTATAATGGTGACTTAGATGGCCATCAACCAAGTTGGGAAGGTTAGAAGTTTTGAAGAGGAGAAACTTCTGGTATATCAAAATTCCATAAGAAGCTTCTTGGACTTGTTGAAAGATTTTACAAGCAAGATCTCTAGTAAGGTCTTTTTTTTTTTTGGTAATGTTAGTATATATCATTTTCATTAAGGAAATAGAAGAATTTACAAAAGAATAGTACTAAGAGGATGCTTTAGCCATCAGGTGCAAAAGATTGGCTAGATCGATTACTTAGTAGCTCAGAACCACATATATAAGAGGATCATTTAGGTAGATTCTACATAAACTAAAATTTTCTTAGCTAACGATAAGTATTGTGTAAGGTTTCCACACAACCTACTATCTCTCTTTCCACAATATAAAGACAAAAATCAGAAGAATTTTCCTTCTCTGGGTATCGGCACATCTGCAAAAAATGATGGATAAATACTTTACTATTGTTGATGATCTAATATCCTTATATAGAATTTGATGGACTTTTTGCACTTTTGACCACATCGCCAGAGTATTTGCATTTTATGAAGATATGTATGTGATTTTTCTCCTTGTTGCTACAAAGAAAGTAAACATTTTGTTGAATGATGCCCCAACTGACCAATTTATCTTAAGTGAGAAGCCTTTCTTTGATTGCCAACCATAAGATGAAGGAGCGACATGGCATAGTTGATTCATTCCAAACAATCTTATACCATATAACTTTCGATTGTTGGTTCCTTAGGCAGTTATATGCTTGATGAATTGAGAAAGGGGCTTATGGATTTTGCTTCCCTACCAAGATGTCGAGTGACCTCACTTTAGGAGTCATGGCATCTTATACGTAGGACTTAATGCGACTCTAAATATCTCCCTCAAGCCAAGCCTACGTGTTTCCTCTAATAATAGAATTTAATTTCGCATCCTTTGCCTAACTTAAGTTATAAATAGATCTTTCGCCTAACTAAGTTGCTAAGGGGACTTTAGGATGCCAAGAATAATACTAAAGAGAAACCTTCTATCCATCCCTAACTTCCCGGGAAAATAATGAGTGAGTCCAAGACCATGCTTGAAAGATTTTAAGCTAAGACTAAGAGCATTGACTGGGGACTAGTATAGACCAGAAATTGCGGCCCCTCAATATTTCATTGTGAACCCAACTAGGCTAAAGGTTATTGCCATCATCCAAGCATAGATTCTATATGTGTTTCAATTGAGTTACTTTATTTTATAATGAGAGCTCCAAAATACCTAAACCACCCTCTTCCTTTGGCTTGCAAACATCTTCCTAAGCCACCTTTTTCTTAGCCTTTGCTTCATTTGATCCATTCACAAAAAATAGAAAAACAGCTGATTTTTGTGGTCAGATCCTTCAAGATACTTTTTGGCAAAATGAAAGTAGAGGACCAATAGACTTATAGTGAAAAGAGAACACTTTTAACAAGTTGTAGCCTCCTTGCAAAGGATAGAGCTTTTAATGTCCAATGACTTTTCGAGCTGCAAATCTATTTACAAGGATTGAACAATCTACCTTGGAAAGCCTAAAGGAAATTAGAGGAACACTAAGATATTTGACCAGTAGCTTTGCCTCATTAAAGCCCAATCGAGATAGGATATGATTCTTATCTTCAAGTGAAACACCGCTCAAAAATAATTGACTCTTTATAGGACTACATCTTAAGCCTAATATGGTAAAGAAATTATCCAAACACTCTTTGATCAAACTAATCAATGTAGGATCGCCTTTCAAGAAGATCATAAGATCATCAACAAAGCATAAACGGGTGAGTTTAGCTTTTTTCCATCTCCAATGTAGTTTAACTTAAGGGTCTATAGCAAGCCTCCTAAGATAGCAAGAAAGAACTTCCATTACCTAAACAAAAAGATAAGGGGAAAGAGAATCAACTTACCTTAGGCCACGTGAGTTAGGAAAAAAATCGATTAGATCTCCATTCAGATTTATAGAGAATCTCGGTGTTAAAACATATTCCATAACCCAAGAGGAGAGTTGAGGTGGAAAGTTGAAGGCTTATAATAAGTTCTTCAGAAAATTCCAATTAACATGATTACAAGCCTTCATTATATCCACCTTGATGGCACATCTAGAGCTATGGCTAGCTATATGATAGCCATGGAGAAGCTCCTAAGCCACTAAAATATTGTCTACTATGCACCTTCCCTTGATAAATGCTGATTGTTCCTTTCCCACCAAATCAGCTATGACTAGGTTGAGTCTATCAACAATGATCTTGGTAATACATTTACATAGTATGTTACAACATGTTATTAGTCTAAAATCTTTAAAGTTCTCAGTTGTATCAACTTTTGGCACCAATGTCAAATACGTAGCATTGATTACTTTCAACAACTTTCCTATGGCAAAAAAATCTTTGATGGTTAAACATACCTCTTGCTCTACAATACTCCATATATATCTGAAAAAGTTAGCATTGTACTCATTCAACCCGAGAGATTTTCCTTTAGCAAGGGACCATAACACCATTTTAATCTCTTCATCCGAAACTAGCTTAATCAACAAATTCCAATCTGCACATTGCACTTTACACCTTAGAGTGTTTAGAAGGGACTCTAATAGTGGTGAAAGATGGTGTTGATCCTTTAGTAAGTTCTCAATAAAGGAGATAGCAACTTGTTGCAAATTTTGTTTCTCGATATAATCACACCATCTTTCCCCTTCAAGGAGTGTATTCCATTTCTAAGGTGCTTTTGTTTAAGGCCAGGCAAAAAAATCACAAACTGCGGATCGAATCGTAAATCGAACTAAAAAATTAGTTTTTTTGTGAACCGTTTAGTTTACGGTTCGTGCAACCTTGTGTATAAACGGTTTGCAGTTCAGTTCGAGAAAGCAAATGGAACTGTACCATTTAAAACCGAATCAAACCAAACTGTTTAATTAAATAAAATATTTATATAATTATTTTGTACTTTTTTATATTTTTTTCCCCATCAATTTTCATAAATTTCATGAAATTTTTTATAGTTTGTTATTCTTTATCATAATTTTATATCAATCATTAAAATTAAGTTAAGTAAATTATATTTGAAATTTCATATTTATTAAAAATAAAAATATTTAGTAAAAATTTGATGTAAATGGTTTGAACCGTGGACCGAACCGATTTTAATTAAGTGCAAAAAACTTATAAACCGAACCGTATGATTATATTCAATTTCCAAAAAAAAAAAAATCAAATCATTTTATTATATTTGGTTTTGTAAGAAGAGGCAAACCGTACCGAACCAACCCGCGCCTATCCCTACTTTTGTTTAAGAGATTTGAAGAAGAAAGTTATGTTTCCATCTCCTAACTGTAACCAAGTATCTCTAGACTTTGGCTAGGGAAAGATTCCTTAGCCCCTTTAAGAAGATAGAAGTCCTTAAACCATTTTTTCTTTAGCAAGGTCTTTACTCAAATGGGAAGTAGGAAATGGTCTCAAAATACACTTTTGATATGATGATTAGCCACCAAAAGGCCCTTTAATCGAATGGCTGGGATAAAGGAGCAATTATTCTAGTGGCTATGTAAAAGAGACCAGCTTGGTCTCTATCCGAAATTACTCAATGAGGATGGGTACAATATGGCACTACATCCTTAAAAAACCCTTACCATAAACATGAGAGAAGATTTTGAAAGGCAATTTCCCTAAGTTCCTTGGCATAATATGGCTTGGTTCAAGTCTCAAATACTAAGGCATGGTTTCTTCACTTGGTTGATAGTTAGACAAAGGCTCTAGACCCCGGATAAACTAATAGAATGGGATATCATTACTTCAAATACTTGCTACCTGCGTAGAACAAAGCACGAAGACCACAATCATTTGTTTCTTCAATGTGACTTTTCCAAGGAATTATGGACACTAGTCCACGATTGGCTTGGTTAGCCATTAGGAGATAAAGATAGTACAAAAGATCACCCTTCTTCTTTGATAACTGAGTTTTGAAGATGCGCACTGTGTGGAGGAAAGTAGCATCAGCAATTCTCTATCATATTAGGAAAGAAAGAAACCAAAGAAGAGTTGGGAGGCATCCATGTGACTCAAACCCTGAAGCTAGAAGAGTTATGTGGTGTAGTAAATCTCTTCTCTAATGTTTTTAAAGTCCAAGAGGTGTTTTCTGTGCCCATTTTGTTAGAGGCCTAGTGATCTTTACTTGATAGTATAGTCTGACTTCTGGACAGGTTATTTTTTGGTCTGCTTATATAGGAGATATACCCCTTGCATCCTTTCTTACCCCAAAATAAAAGTTAAAAAATAAAATAAAACCCTTATCTTGGAAGCATTAAAATAAGAGGAAAAGAAAAGAAATAAGAAAAACCCCGAAATGATGGATAGAGCTACTAATCAGGAAGCTACGATGCCATAAATCGGAAAGTAATAATAAAGAGCACCTCCCAACATAAAATATCTCTTGGCTTGTCATAACTGCAAACCTAAACAGAAAGTATACATTCCAAGAATAACATTTAACCAACATTGGATATACTAATGACACACAGCTGCACCATAAATAGTCCAAAAGATACCTGACGGCCTATATCATCCATTGGAATGCACTCAACGGCAATAAGCTTGTCAACATCATCAGCAGTAACAACATATTCCGGATTTGTGGCTCCTGCATCATTACAATTACATGATTAATTTCGCATATCAAAAGAAATGAAGTAAACCATTTAATCGCTAAATATGTGATTTATTTATGTTTAGCATTCTACCATGCGTGCAAATAACTCCATGCATTGACAAGACATGATGGAGGCCAAACAATAGCATACTTTAAGTAAGTAGTCAACTACAGAAATAGAACGCAAGTAGCTAAGAGAACCCATACACTAACTTGCCACCACAGGAAAAGCTTGTTGCAGTATTTACCTTCAATATATTGTGTTGTGCCATTGTCAAGATGACGTACCCACTGATTTTGACAAAGTTGACATACAAATGTCAGGTTTAAGATTGTTTTCCAAACATATGAAAAATGAAAAATGCATGAATTGCAACCTGAAACATGCAGAGTGACGTCCCACATACTGGATATCCACATCCAAGCAATTGGTTTCCTGGTGTTGCTACCCCAATAATTTGGAAGCCTTCTATAGCAGGACCCCCTAAAAATGCAGAAAATCCCATTAGACTAGACTAGATTTCAAGATCAGAAAGTAGTTCTACTTATAAAAAAACAAGTGTCACCTTTAGGATCACTTAAAGTACTTTGACCATGTATGTCTAGGGGTTGTGACAAGGCTTCCATCATAGTGGTTTTGTCCGATGACCTAATAGATTCAACCAAATCTTTAAGAATGAAATATATCCCAATTTGCCAAATAGTAGTAAAACCTTTTCCTCAATGTACAATAGTCAAGCACTACCGTATGTTAACAGATAACAAAAAAAATCAGTAAGAAAGTGTGAATATCATTTTGTTAAATTTGAACCCAAGACCAGTTGATCTAAAAGTTTAAATCAGTAGATTTTGGTCTTGATTCATTTTTTAATACTCCATCTCACTCGTGAACCGAGACATGAATTGAAAGCACATCAAGTGGAACAATTGAATATTTGGTGAAATAATATTTTAGAAAGTTTAAACTCACAAACTCCTATGCATACATGATGTTAAATTAAATCTGTACCCAAGAGATCTAGAAGTTTTTAGATAAATTGGCTGCATATTTCCATCCAATAGCTTAATTTTCTAGATCAAGTGATGGTACTAACAAATTTTAACATAGTAGTGAAGTCCAAGATCACAATTTTGAATCATTATACCATCATTTCACCCTCTAGTTATATTCTCCTTAATGGGATTCAATTCATGTCCTCACTTATAAGTGAGGGAGACCATTAGAAGTTTTAAGTACAAAATCAAGAGAAATGATAGTGTTGGGATTTTAACTCATGATCTTCCATTTTTGTACCATATTAAATATAGATCCACAACTACTTGATTTAGAATGTTAAGCTTTGAGATTGGGGCATATTTTCATGTTTTGTTCTCTAATTTACCCTCCCAAATAGGCTAAGACAACTTGAAAAACCTATTATGTGGAATCAATTGATCTTGTGACCTCTTACTTTGAACTTTAATTAATTAATATACAATGAACTTATGAGAGCACAAATCGTAATACAAGTTATTAAATTAGTTTCACAACTATCTAATCTAAAAGTTTAAGATTATAGATTTGCATGATCTTTAACAATCCAAATAAGTAAACTAATTAATGAAATAGAAATTACATGGTAATGTAGGGATTCAAACTCAAGATACCTGCTCTGATACCATATTAAAGTTAGCTCCATAATCATCAAAGCTAAAAGCTTAAGCTTGTACGTCAAAATAGGCTCTAATGTTTTATACTTTAATGTAAGAGCTATTTAACTTATTGATAATATGATACTAAAGATTTTTCAACTAACTAGAGAAAAGACTTGCAATAGTCAAGCAAATGAGATTCATGAGTAGGAGGTTTAATTTGACAATATACATTATAAGTTCAACATAAGATTAGGTGTTAGTATCTTTTGCATGTTTCTTTGAGATTTCAAATGATATACCTATCTAAAGATAAGATCAATAAACTAGTGTAGATTGCAAATAAGAAGATAAATTTCTCACTTAAATCTTATTTTGTAGAACTCAAAAATGAACTAGTCTAGTCTTATTCACAAGCAAATGACTTTTATGAGGAGGTTTTTTTTTTTGTTGTAGATATTGTAAGTTGAGCACAAGGATGGGAGTTTGTATCTTTTACATGTTTCTATGAGATTTTAGATAATGCATCTATAACAAGATGTTGATAAACTAGTGTGCAATGCAAATAAGAAGAGATTTCTCACTCAAATCCTATTTTGCAAAACTCAAATGGGAGCTAATAGTCTTATTAACTTGCAAACGTTAATAGAGAGTTTTATACAAAACTTTTTAATAGATGTCTAAGATCCTTTTTGAGGCAGTAAATTTCAACTTGTGAAGCAGCTTGGAAATGATAAAATATGGGTAATCTTCAAATGAGAGGTCATATCATGGTCAATAGATGCTTTATCTTCACTGCCCATGCGTAAGATAAACATAGATGTTGCTGTCTGAAGTAAGAAATATCAAGTTTCTGTAGTTCTCTCTGCCATTAAATTTTATTAATTATTTTTCCCATATTGCACAAATATCCCTAGAAAGTATTTTAACTCTTTAAGGTTTTTAGTTCAAAATTCAATAAAGCTTTTAAGTTAGAAATCCCATTGTCATCATCTCCTATAATGATAATTTCATAAACAATCAAGAAATTCCATTTCTCTAAGGTTGACAACATATGGAAAATGAAGTGATCTGATCCACTCCTAACCCTACCAAACTAAAGAAGAGCTAAATTAGATCTACCAAACTAAGTTCAAGAAGATTACTTCAATCCATATAATGATTTCTTCAATCAACAAACTAGGTTTAACTCCCCCTTAGCAGCAAACACTATGCTTGCTTCATATATTACTCTTCATTTAGATCTCTATGAAGAAAGCATTCTTGATATCCAATTAATGCAAAGGCCATTTAAAAGGAATAAGCAAAATGAAATCATCTTAACTACAAGAGAGAATATATCTAAATAGTCAATACCATATACATAAGCCTTTAGCTATTAATATTGCCTTAAGGCAATCAATTGAACCATTTGGCAAAGTTTTCACTATATTGATCCATTTATAACCCAATAGGGACTTCCCTAGAGGTCGGGGGATAGGATCCCAAGTGTTATGAGATAATGCCTCTAAATAAGTTTTTTCAATTCACATGTGCCTTCATTCATTGGATGGCAGTACAGTAAACTAACTCTAAATAAGTTATTTTCCTTTAGTGTAGTTAATGAAAACAAATGCTACCTTTGCCAAAGCTATGAGGAATCACATGATCACCTGTTTTTTGTATGTTCTTATGCAAAGCATCTATGGAAGAAATTAGAAAATTCTATCAGATGGAACTTGGCAAAACCATCTGAATGCACATCCTTTGGGAATTTTTTGCAACCAGAAAATCTCAAGATGTTTAGCATGTTGCAAGGGAAAGCTTTTGTTGTAGTAAGCTACTACCTTTGGAAGAAGAGACAAGAGAAGAATAGGAGACATAACAACCTCTATAGATTTTCTTTTGAAAGTTGTAATGTTTTGGTTTTCTAATAGCTAAGCAACTTAGTGATGTACAGCCATTTTATCGAACTAAGTATCTTTTTGATATTTTTAAATACTTAGCTCGGTTTTACAGGTTTTTTGAGTGCTCTTTTTGTAAAAACCCCATGTACAAATCATTTTGATGAATGATATTTTCTCACTTTAACCCCTCCACCAAAAACCAAAAAAAAAAAACATACCTTGAATATTCATACCAAATTGTGTTTTGATTTGAGCACAAAATGAAGTAAAAATAGAAAATAATTCAAATGGTTATTTATTAAAAATAGCCATGTCATTGTAGAACAATTATTGATAAAGGTTATGAGGTATTTGAACCCCATTTAAGAGGTAACACATAGGGTGTAACAACATGGTTATTAACTTAGCTCAGGAAACAAGACCTACTATGCTTTCCCAATCAATAAGGCTAACACTCTAAACTATCAATACCAAAGAGACTAGGGACCCTTTATTGAAGTCTATACAATCCCAAATGTCCCAAACGACTATGAGCCTCTAAGGGAGAGGATTCCTCTAAAAAAGTCAATCTAGATTAGGTCACAGCTAATTGGTACAATCCTCGAGACTCTTGTTCTATGCCAATCAACATTTTAGTCTTCATATCCTAGATAGAACCAGAATTAAGGGTAAAGTCACAAAAAATTTCTAATCTCTAGTTAGTTTACTATTAAATACTAAATCTAATGGAAATTTGGGCACATAGAAATCATTTGATAAAGCCAATGAAGATATGGGAACAATGTTACCAATGCCTTCTACTGATTCACTAATAAAAGTGAACCATCAACGAAGGTTTAGTGGGGTTGCAGAAAAGAGAGTTGTTACTAAATTTATGCCTAAAGGCACCTAAGTCCAAAATTCAAGGAGTAAACATAAACATACATGTTAGATATGCAGGATTGAGACACTTCAATGTACACAACTAAAGGATTGAGACACTTCAATGTACATAACTAAAAGCTATAATTAGGAATAAATAAAAAGTTCATAAGTGAACTGGTGTTACACCAAGCAAACTTAAGCAAGAAGACTTGTAAAAAGAATTTACACCTACCAAACACATACTAGACGTAAGAGACAAATGATATGATTATAGGGAGAATTACAATGACAAGGATTAATGTTTAGGCATACGTTCAACTAAAGGATGAATATTTCAAATAGTATAAATAAGGGATCAATGTTTCTATAAATTCAAATAAGGAATCAATATTTCATAAAACAATTTAAATAGGGAATTCATAATCGCCAATCCATAAAATTATTTAAACTACTTTATAAAACATTAATTCTTTATTTAAATTTTTCAAAACATTAATCTCTCATTTAAATAATTTTGTGAAATGTTGATCTCTTATTTAAATTTTTTGAAACGTTCATCTCTCATTTGAACTTAACCTCTATTGTAATTCTCTCTATGATTACATAAAACATTGTGATGTTAAAGGATACATAAAACTCATCCCTCCTGGTGAGATTAGTTTATCCTATCTTCAACATTTGAAACGTATTAAAAACATCTAACCCTCATAAATACATTATCCCATCGACGAACACAAATCTGAATTATAAGAAATATAGCACTTTTACATAAAGTCAAGTTAAACACCGTTAATTGGTCCTACAACAAACAGTCAAAAGAAAAAACTCCTAAAAGAGGTGAATTCTATCTACTTGACCTTAGTTCCCGAGAAAGAGAATCCTTCCACATTTGTGGATTTCCATTTGATTACATGTTGCAACACCATCTACAAATGCATCTCTAAGTTGCTAGCGAATAAACTTAAATCAACGCTATAATACCTTGTAAGTAAAGAACAATCGGCCTTTATAAAGGGAAGAAAGATTGTAGACAATACATTGATAGCCCATGAACTTGATAAAGGGTATCATAATGACAACAAGGGAGATAGATGTGCCATCAAAGTAGATTTATCTAAAGCTTATGGTAACATCAAATGGAATTTTGTTGAAAAGGTTCTCAAAATCATAGGTTTCCCGACCATTTTCATATCATGGACTACGGCTTGCATTACATCTCCTAAATTCTCCATTAATATAAATAGAGAACTTGTGGGTTATTTTAGCTCCACTAAGGGCTCGAGGCAAAGGGACCCCATATCCCCACTTCTCTTTGTTCTTGCCATGGAAGTCTTTTCTTCTATCATGAAGGAAATAGCAGAAAAAGAAGATTTCATACAGCATTGGAGATGCAAAAAGACAAAGCTAAACCACTTGTCTTTTGCTGACAACATCCTCATCTTCTCAAAGGGTGACCTCAACTTAGTAAAGCATATTAAACATGGGTTGGACGAATTTCAAATGCTATCTGGCCTCCATGCAAATACTTTGAAAAGTCAAATTTTTGTTAATGGTATCAATCATGACTTTAAGGAACAAATCATTTCTCTTTTGAATTTTGAGGAACTCTTCCTATAAGGTATCTAGGAGTTCCGCTTTCCTCTTCTAGATTGACGAAGCTAGATTGTGGCATCCTAGTCAACAAAGTCTTAGTAAGGATTAACAATTGGTCATCCAAATTCCTCTCATACACGGGTAGAGCACAACTCATAAAAAGGCATGCTCTTCTTGCTCTAAGTCTATTGAGCCATGATTTTTGTATTACCTTCATCAATTATGAATCAAATTGAGAGAAAGTTAAAAAGATTTTTCTGGAATGGAAATGACGACTTAAGAGCCAAAGCAAAAATAAAATGGAAGGATATATGCAAACCTAAATCCAAGGGGGGTCTTGGTTTTATAGATATAAAACTTTGGAATAAGGTTGCACAACTTAAGCACATATGAACTCTATGCGAAGATGAAGGAGAAACTTTATGGCTGGACTGAGCAAGAAAGGAATTACTTAGAGGGAGAAGTTTTTGGAGAATTAAAACCCCTGCAGACACTACATGGACATGGAGAAAAATCCTCCAAACGTGTTCCTTAGCTAAAAGCCTCTTAAAATGGAAGGTAAGGAATAGAAATCTCATATCGCTTTGGCATGACAACTAGCAACCTCGTGGACCCCTAGTTGATTGTATAGACACATGTAGTAGAAACCTTTATGGGTACCCCACGAACACTCTTCTATGATCCTTCATTCCAAGAACTGATTGGACTTGGCCAAGGAATACTAGTTAGAATCTTATTTTTTCTAACTTACCAAATATCAAACCAAATTCCAATATAGATGACGGGATGGTGTAGATTAATGTAGGAAACAAAAGGTTATCCATAAAAAACGCTTATAATCTAGCTAGGAACAGCATGGAGAGAAAACTTTAGGCTCCCCTTGTATAGAACAAAATGACAACACCTAGGCATTCCATAATTCTATGGATCCTGATACAACACAAGCTCCCTACCCAAGACAGGCTAGCTACGTGGTTTTGTCCATGACAACTTATGTTTTTTGTGCCATGAAGTAAAGGAATCTCACAACCATCTCTTTTTTTTATTGTCTTTACACCAGAGATGTTTGGACTAGTATCAAAATTGCCCTGAATTGTAGGAATAATAGGCCTTCCATGGCCACAAGGTTACAAGAATTTTTGGAACCTAGCAGGTGCTCATCATTCTCACCGGTTCAAAGGAAGACTATAGCTACCACTTGCTACTATGTGTGGAAAGAAAGAAATGATAAAAGAATGAATGCAACTGGAAAAAGCATTGAGACACTCTCTAGAATTATCCTCTTGTGCATTTTGTAATTAGCTATAGTTAGTGATAGTTCCTTGTACCTCTATTCGCCTATAGTATTCTTTTGTGTTTAGATACTAGAGTTGAATAGGGGTTGGAGTCTCTTTTTTGTACACTCCTTTTGTACATTTCTGAGTAATGAAATTATCTTATTTACCCAAAAAAAAAAAAAGAAAAAAGTCATAAGAAATCATTACACTACTAAGAAGCATTCCCAATCTAAGAAAGAAATATAAAGAGCCTAACCCAACAGAGATTAGAGAGCACTAGAAAAGGACACAAAAAAATGTACCTATGAAATTCAAATGCAAACTCCTCGCAATCATCCTGTCTCTTCTCACCATCAAACATTGAGTTTATCACATCCGTTGTGCGCTGACTCTGATCTTTCAACAATTTATTTGCCCGTTCCTTTCCCATTTTGTCTTCAAAAGCATCATCATGTGAAATACCATGTTGATGCTGCAATAGAAGCGCAAGAAGTGAGAGAAGTTAGAGGTAACTCATTAATTAAGCAGAAAAATGCAAACAAGAAGCCTAAGTAATGCAATCTTTGACAAACCTGACCAGGTAATGTTCCAGGGCTATGGTTTATATTCTGTACAGAAGTTCCAAGATAGTAATTCAATTTGCAAGTAGATAAATTATACCATAAAGAAATCACGAACAAGCTTGATTATCTAACGTGAATTTGCAATTGAATAATTTCCACCAAGAGAAGATCAGTAACGAGCATGAAAGTCTCACAAATATAATCAGGATTTTCTGGGAAAAAGGATAGAAGCCAGACCAAGTAATAATTCCTTGTGATGTCATAAGAATTTACATGTGTCAAAAGCTGAGAAAGATTATCCATTAAAACAAAGAGCTTATTGTTAGATCACTCTTTACAGTTTTCCAAATAATGCACTTTTCTTCTCTAGTTTTCCATCTTGCCTGCATTAATTATCATTCAACTCTGGCAAATGGAACAACTGGGCTCCAAAGATGATGATAGCAACTACGGATTATCACACCAGGGAAAAGGACAAAAACATTTTACTTTAAAAAAAAAAAAAAAAAAAAACCTAAAATATAGCCCTTTCGAAACTTTTCTACGAAAACCTTATCCCAAAATCATGCCCTCAACTCATAATTTCATATTACACTTGAGTTGAAAACACGATTTTAGAACAAAATCAATAAAATTGCATATTAACTCATGATATGACACTAAATTCAAAATTCAATTAAAAAAAAAAGTTATAAGAGCTATATCACAGTGGACAGTCACATATCAATGATTTAGGCATTGTATTGGGAGATTTCTTTAATTCCACCTGACTTTTCAAGAAAAAGAGGATGGCAAGGCACTAATAGTGCCTTGTCATTGACATTTTTGTAGAAAAAGCTTCCACCTAACTTTTCGACACAAAGAGGATAAGAAGGGGCAAACTATTTCTTAAAAAATGGTTCAAGTGAAAATAATTCTCAATATATTGCTCCAAAATCACATTTCCTAAATGCAATTTACTTTGCCACAATTTTACATGCCATTTGGACAAATAAACAAGTGGTTTGTTAATAAATCGTATTATGGGAATGTGATTTTAAAATCATAATCAGAAAATGCTATTTTAAAATCGCATTACTATTACGTGATTTCCATGCAAACCCACAACACCAGAATAAGTGAAACAGGGCATTTTTGGGCATGAAAATTGCATTCTTATAATGCATATTAGTCGTGCCCTTAGCACACCCAACCCTTTCTTCTTCCTTCATTCAAACTTAACACTCTCTAAAACAATTGTAGCCACAACTCCCCTCTCCCTCTATTACCCACACTTTCTAAGCTTTTTTTTCTATCAAAAATTGCATATCGTGAGCTAAACTCATATCTTCAGTGTACTTTATCAGGTCTGTTTAAGTTTTTTTGTACATTTACAAGCCAAACTCTAACTTTACGAAACCTAACCTCTTTCTCTCTCCAAAAACTCAAGAATTTGTTCAAATTTACAAGTAAAGCTTGAATTAATTAAGAGGGTTGCTGCTATTTCACTGTCTCAACTACCAAGAGATGTAATTTCCTACAATTGTGCTGTTGCAATATTTCAGCAGTTATGCTGTGAATTGTTGATGAAAAATGGAATAATATGTGAGGTTCAATTTTGCCTCATAGGAACATATTGGATGGCATAGATGCAGTTTATTATGATAGGCCAGCAGTGAAAAATAATTAAGGTGAGGGTAAATATGAGCTACATGGATCTGTTATAGAAGATTTGTGCAACTGTGGGAGTTGACGGTAGTACACATATGGTCAAAGTGTTTCATAGGCAACCCGCTATTGTCCCAGGTAATTCCATACCACCACATTATTGTAATACCTTACTATCAAGGTATGAGTGAATAAAACCGAAAGTCAAATGCCAAACTTTTAAATCTCAACCTTCTAAACAAGTCCTTATCCAAAAGATTAGATAAACTTAAACCCTATCAAAACTCTAATTAAAACCTTCTATTGGAACTTAGAACTACTAAGGATTTCTTCCAATTAATGCCGGTTTCAAATATAATGTCCTAAAATTTAGAAGAAAGACCTATTTGAAATTAGATTTTCAAAATGAGTTGAACTTGTTAATACTTATCTTATAAACTAAAGTTTATCAGGTTAATCCTCAATTGCTCTCAAAGTGAAGAATTTTTCTATTACTCTTAAGGTGAAGAATTAAGATTTGATGTATAATATGATGTTCTATTATTTTTGAAATGTATTATAGACGTTTATGAATTATAAATCTAGATAAAGTCGTATTCAAAGAGTCATGCAAAATTAGACCAAGTTAAGATAATTATCAATTTCTAGCTTTAATACATATACTTCTCCAAGAAGTAATTTCCATAGCTGCCATCATTACTTGGTTCTAACACAAATTCCATTGCCATCCTCTAATATATAAGTAGAACTTAGTCAATAGTGGATGGAATAAAATTTTGGAAGACAAACTCTAGTAAGCAATAGTCATCAACAATAGGTAAGGGAAACTTATATATATTTTTATTGTTATTTTATTCTATAAATAGTTCTTATTATTTTGAAAATATCTAGGAGTGTCGAAAATTCATCAAACTTTACAAGTAAGTATATTTCATACCCAACTTTATATTTTCATAATTACTTTTACATATTGGTTACAAATTTTTCAAGCATTTAAGAAAACCAATGAGAAACCGTTTCCAAACATGTTTTCAATAAGTCAACAAGATTTGAACCTTAATATCAACAAATTTTCAATTACAGTAAGCTATTTATTTTTAGTGTGGAAAAAGGATTTTTGAGTAACAATATTAAATGGTTTACTTCGATATCTAAGTAATGATCCAAATTTTGACAAGTTACTAGAAGGGTATTTTAATGACTAAGCCATGAACCAATGAGTACGCAAGGACTTCTTATTATTTGTTTGCTTGTTGTGTTGTGCTAAGTTGCTACATTGTTGTGCTTCCATTATTTCTTTTGTATTTTAGAGAACTTGTTTGACCACCTGTAATCAGTTAACTTGCCAAGTTGACTTAAAATCGTAATTAGTTACGCATTACACGATTGCATATATTAATAGCCGCTCAACTCTCTTTGATAGTCATAACAAGAGACAAATAGTTGCTATGCTTACTCCTTTCTTAGCCCCAAAAAAATCTTAGGATGTTGAGCCAAGGAAAAATCTAGGAAGCTGGTGGCTATCAAGATAGACTAACAAAAAGAGTAAGGGTTCAAATAGTGAATCAAGATAAGAATAGGTTTTCCATCAAGGATGAAAACCAAGGCTTATGACTATCACCAACCTAGGTTAAAAAGGGGTTTATATCCTTTGCATTGATTATTGGTAAACTAATGTGTGATGTTGGCATTCATAATGGTTGCTCAAGCACAGCACATTAATGGTTGATAACCTTGTAATTTGTTTTGATAGTTCATAATAATGAGCAAGGATATATCCTATGAGTCATTAAGACTTATTGGCTTTGCATGTGTAAGATAGGGCAAAGACAAGCTACATTGAGACTAGAAAGGAAAAGAAAACATAAGAAATTTTGTTGAATGGAAAGTAGGTCCTAGTAGAGCAATCATGTAAAATGGAGTTTCCTTATGGTTTTTGGAAGTTTTCATGTTTTTAAAATTATTACGTTATGTTTTAAGGCTAAACAGTTATACTGTAAAATATGTGTAAATATACTCTTTATGGCGGGTTGTCACAGTCCAACTAACCCACCTTCAGGGCTTGACAATTATTCTCCAAGTCCTATCAACAATGACAATGATGTGGATGGGTTGACTAAATATGCCAAAGTAGCGGGTAGTTTGTTCATTCAAGAGCTTTTTATCAAATTAAAAGGTTGCTCCGAATTGACACATGAAGGAAATAGACTTGATGAAACGATCATGCCTCCAACCATACAAGTGCAACAATCAATTAATGCTCCAACCAATATTCAAGAAAGCGTTGATGTTTAGGAGCCCCATACCGAAGAGATGGATTTACCCCTTTAGCGATAATTTCGTAAGAGAGATTGAGGAGATTGATAATCAAAATGAAGTTAGTTACAATTCATAAGCAACAACAATACATGATGAGAGAGACACATCAGATGATCCCTTGCCTCTAACAAATGATGTAGTGTCATAGCCTTATTAAGGGTGGCCGCCAGCAACCACCTGTAGACCGATCTCCTTCATGACCATTGGATCGATCTCCTACTCCTCTTTTAAACCAGCTAGAGGTACACTACTCTCTAATACATCATGAGTCACCGTAGTATGAGGCTTCACTCCCCACTATCTTATCACAGTTAGTATTAGATATCACATCGTTCCTTACACCTACCATAGATCCAACCCCCACATTCATGTAAGCAAGGTTATCACATAGATAAAACCACAAAACATTTCATGAGAGGAAGGACCAAGCACATCTTGACATGTTAGAAAGACTTCAACATGGTATGGGAGAGCTCACTATGAGAGGAGACATTAAGTCAAGGGATAGATTGTGTTTTCTTGCTTACATAGATCCATGTTGTCTAGCAATGAGAACTATTTGAAAACTCTTGTTGAATATAGGTAAATAATATTTGCTTTTATGTATTGTTATTCATTAACTTTCAATAAACAGTATTAATTTAATTTTGTTGTCCAATTTGTTATGTAATTCAAGGTGTATGGTCTTTAGTATTCATAGAGTTTGGTCAGAGTTTGTGGTCATATTATTAGGTGTTGATGAAGTTGTCATATGTTTAGGATATTATTGTTTGGATGGAGTTTATCCTTGGAGTTTGGGTTTGAGTTTCAAGTTGGATTTGGAGTTTGAGTTTGGGTTTTGAAGTTTGAAGTTGGAGTAGAGTTTAGGTTTGAGTTTTGAGTTGGAGTTTGGGATTAGGCTTGAGTTTGGAGTTGGGATCTCGTATATTATACTCCATGTTTTTTCAAAATATTAGCTGCTACTATAAATCTTGTGTTTTGTTTCTATGGGGATTTGCTGCTGTGAATCAGGGAGGGAAAAGTTATAATAGAATGCGATTTCTTAGTTATTTCCAACTCCAATGATGAGGAATAATTGGAAAACCAAATCACTTCAAAAATGCTATTTTGTAGCTATATATTGGTACTAAGTTTCACCTGAACATTTCTTAGGAAAATATTCACCTAATTCTCTAAAGACGATGGCAAGACAGCTATGGTGCCTTGTCCTTGTCCATGACATTTCTCTAGAAAATGCCTTTTTCCATTAGAATAATTGAATTTTCCAATCTAATGGTCATTCACTGGTACGAGATTTAAAAATATGCTTGCTGAACCCATTAAACTTTGTTTATATCAACCCTCAACACAAATAATGAATATTCCAATAGTACTAGTGGTTGGATGAAAAGCTTATTATGTTAAGTAATAAATTATGGAGAAATTTTTAAGAATTGTCTTTATCTTAACAATATTTCTGTACTTATGTGTTGTTATGTGGCAAGGAGGTAAGAAGTTTGAATCTCCTGTCCCTTATTTCCTTTTCTTTATTTTATTATTAAACTCAAGGCTTTACCTCATGTTAATAAATGATTAAGCCTGTGTTTTTCAACTCAAAATTTTAGTGTAATCTGGAATCATGAGTCAAAAACATAATTTCAAGTAAGGTATTTTTGAGATTTTTCTTAAAGCACGTCTTAGAGATTTTTCATTTTTTGAAAAATGCAATATTTTCTTCTTTTTCCCATTAATACCATGCTAAATTTAGATCCACATAGAACTTATTTAAAAGTTCAATGGTACAATGTTATATTTATCATTTATACAAATATCTCCAAGGAAAGCCATTTCAAATTATCTTCACTAAAAAAGGTCAAACTGCAAAATGACATGGTTGGAAATTAAGAAATGGCCATCAAGGAAATATCTTATGTGCCTCAAGACTAAGTTGCTAAAGTACTTCCTATTTCATGGATATACAAAGGGATTCATCACAACTCCATGACTTCCTTTAAGAAGAAAATGAGGTAAGTGGAAAAAACTAGAATGAGACAATTCATGAAAAAGGAAACTGCAGAAATAAAAAGATGCTATCAAAGTAATAAACCAAATGAGATGAAATAGTAATCATATAATAAGTAGGGTTACAAGAGAGCAAACTTACATGTGAGACCTTCCACCGCAATTGATCATGTAGATGCTGCAACATAATTGTAAGCAAAATGTGAGGAAGTGTGAGAAGAATATTTTAAGAAGAATTTGCCCTTTTTTTCCCTGGACAAAATACTACCTATTGAGGAAGTAAGTTCAGCAATGATGCCCAGAATTGGGGCCAGAAAAATTAAAAGGTTTATATGACACATTTATTAAGCCATCTTTCAAGCTTTCTTACACATACCATCAATTGAAAAGAATGAATTACAGATTACATAAAGATAATTAATTTTCTGCTTGAGAATTGTCACCTTTACATAAGCAGATATGACAGATGCACTCATGGCTGATGGCCAAATGCCATGTTGAGCCAGTAAACTGAGCATGGATGATGTGAAGAGATATCTTTGGTTCTCTACATCCTACAGGAAAGTCACATTGGACAGAAATATGTAACTAGATATACTTACGGATGAAACATAGAGGGTGGAAAGGGATAAAAAAGGGACCAAGAAAAACATTCAGTGTGATCAGATACCAGCCAAATGAATTATTTGATGAGAACTCAACTCAATATAAAGTTATACAAGATACCAGTCCATGAAATCCTAATTGCACAACCACATTTGATCCATCTAGATATTGATTAACTACATATCACTACAATTAGTATCAATAAAACATATGTTACATATCCATTGCTCCACCCAAGAGGTTCAAAGTATCTCCACTGTGAACAAAGCTGATTAAAGCAGGAACATGACATGAGGCATGAGGCATAAACATTACTATTTTGAAAAAGAAGTTTCACCATTCCATAAACTAAAAGATGAGAAATCCTAATAATCCACCTCTACACCCATGAGCTTTCAAGCATCACAGCGTTAAAAGCTGGTTACAGCCAAATCATGACATGACTTAATGATAAAAGAACCTTACCACTTATACAAGGAAGTCAGAGTAAGAACAAGCTTGCTTCACTCTCTTCCATAGTAGAGCATAAGAATGAGGGTTCAACTGACGGGGATAGAAGTACAACACCACATGTGGTTCTTGCTTCAATCAAAAGCTCATATTATGGAAGATTAGAAACCAATCAGAAATCTTTGAGGTCACTTTGATATCATTTTCTTTTCTGGAAATTTCCGCCTTCATTTTTCCATGTAATAGGATTTGAGGTATTCCAGATTTCTACTATTTTTCATAAGCTCTCAATAAAAATGGTGGGTAATTATTCCATATTTCCCAGTTCATTGGAATCCTAATAACTAGGGCGGCGAAGGAATCCAATGCCAAGGATTTAGGAGTTTTGAGTCATTTTTTGTCATTCTACCCTACACCCTCATCAAGCACTGATGAAAAACATCGAAATTTTGGATTTTGGAATTTTATTATGTGGGAAAACCCAAATAAGGCCAAAAGCTTTCAAAAGTCTAAAATATGAAGAAGTCTGCTTCTTTATGGATTTGTAGGTTTCTCAAATGTTGGCCTGATATGAATGAATATAGGTGATTCCATTGAATCAACCCTTAACTCAGCTATCTATTGTTGCTTTACTTCTTACTATCTCTATAACCATTTGCTCTTAATAGCAACATTTATCTGCTGACTCTTCAAACTGAATCATTAAGCGACAGCAATTTGTCCTTTCTTTAGTCTAGAGCCATGCATCATGAGAACATTGAAGAAACTATGGACTTTCCACAAAGGATAAATTCAATCAAATCAATGAGAGACAATATATTTTGTAATGGCAATTCATTTGGCATCTTGCACAATCAGTAGTGATAATTGAATTAATGCCCAGTCAATCACTACCATCAACAAGACATTAACCAAGCTCATCTCATCCCATTTGGTGAGATTAGTTAGGTAAATTCCTCTCGGCATCGTCAGCTCTCTACAATACATGTGTTTGATATTTACCCAAAAGGCAAGGCACCACCCCTTATGCAGAGATCATCATGAGCATATCATTCTAATAAAAGCCTTTTTGCAAAAGCTATGAGTTTCTCCACATTAGTCTGACAAATCTGAGTGATCGTAACAATAAATTGAAAAGGTGCAATTGAATAACCTTTACTCAGTAAGACGAAGGATATAATTGAAATAGCAAGAACCCATTAGTTTCTTAATATACTTTGGCAACATAAAACAGTATGTAATATCTACATAATTTTTAGCCAAATCATAACTACATATTTAATAGAGAAAAACTGAAAGCTAAAATGATTGCTTTGAATGAAATTCCTCCAACTCAGTAGAAGCTTAAGCAAATAGACGGGAGCACAGCCAAATGTTACTAAAATATACTCTATCATTCTCTCACACATCAGTACCTAGCTTATCAAGTCAAACCAATAAGGTAATAGCAATATGGGCAGGATGGAGCTAGTTTGGAACACCTTCTACTCTAATACCCTTCATAATTACACCGTTCACCTCAGTCTTCCTCATGGATTTATATTGTGTTCTCAATAATGAGAAATACTATCAGGAAAATGTACCTTCAACTCATCAATCAACTTGAGATTCTTCTCAATGTCACCTTTTCTACGGGCAAGCTCATTTGATGAATATATAACACCTTCATTTTGCTGTTCATCCATCACCTATGATTAGATGAAGAGTTATTTCAGCTTCCGTTAATGTTTCTTGGCCCATTTCCAAGAATGCACAGATGAATCAACAACAAAAATAGATTTTTCCTGATGATACAAACAGATCTAAACTCTGCCAATTTCTGCTCCAGTGTATACTTCTCGGTCAAAAGCTTCATTTCCTATACCATTTACATCAATGCAATTTACAATGTCAAAAATGTTGTAACCTGTTTCTTATAAACAAGGCAAATAAAATCAAAGGAAAAATAAAAGTTGTACCTTCACACCAGCTGCAGCTACCTTTTCACGAAGAATCTGAATCTCACGTTCCTGTGCTCTGACCCGTAAATACAATTCCTAAGTTGTGAAAAAGAGAAATATAACTTCAAGACATCATCTGTGATCATTACGCATACCAAAAGGGCAAACAACTTTACCATGGCCTCCTTATCCTGTAAGTAGTCATAATTGCCATCTCCGCTCAAACTCTTGTAAGAAGAACATTTTTCCAAATAATGCCTGCAGAAAATATAAGATTACTTGAGTAAATAAAGCAACAATAACAACACAAAGCTCTATTACAGATTCCTAACTGAAGTAGAAGCTGTGAGACTTTAAATAATTTTTGCAGTTAGACAATAACTAAGACCAAATGAAAAAATTTGTCTAAAATGATTTCGACCTGTTTAAAATATCAGCAGCTTGGCTTCCACGATGACCATTGTCATTAATTCCATGTGCAGAACCCTCACGAGCAGACATGGCACTGCTTCCTTATATCCTCCTGAAGACAAAATCTGCTAGCACAACACCTTATGATTTTCATCATCAAAATTCAAATTCTTCATCATAACAACATATTTATCCTCTTCTATATAGCATGTTCTCCAAAGCTCAACCAATTTTCTTGTCCCACTATGATGAGACCTTAAACTGGTGCAAACAAAAGAAAAGGAAAAAGAAAACAAGCCAATGGGAGAAGTATAAGGGTGAGCAGGTATTTTTGTTTTTTGGATAATTCAGTGTGCTTTTCATTGACCTGATTGAAATATGAAGATGAGATTGATTAGAGCAGCATTCAGAAAAGCTAGGAGGTGGCCCATAAAAAACAAAGAGAATAATACATTGGGATCTTCAGAAATAACAAGAAGACTCTCCTAGGCTTTTAGGTGGGTTTGCAGCAAGTATTCCAATATCATCTATAAAACTAATCAAATACCCAGCATGAAACCCAAAACCATGCATAAAGTTGGAAACCCAAATAAAACCCTAAATCCATAGTACATAAGCTACTTAAAGCCCTTGTTCCCTCCCTGATACACTAGCTATTGCCTTTGCTTCCATGACTAGGAAAGTAAAATCCATAGTGCTTCCATGATCAGCCCAGACCCAACCCTCGCACCTAATATTTAATCTTCAGCAAACTCAAACAACCCTTGAACACCTCCATAGGTAACCCCAACAAGATCATCCACCAGCCAATGATGTCCCACTTTCAATTTGAGGCATTTGACTTGGATCACATACCCATTTCATGTTGCATTAACAAAGGCACAGAAGGTAGAAATGACACCAATTAATAGAGAACTCATATAAGAAAGAAACAAAAAGTAAAGTAGATTAATCCAATTTAAACCATGTATACTGATCTGAGCAGGGAACATGACTATTTCGAGATAATGTTGCATATAAATAAGAAACAACAATATCATCCTTTTGAAATCCCATCACCTAACCTATACAAAAAAATATATCCAGAACCTCAAGTACCCTATATGTCTGGTACGAAATAGCCATCCATCTTGTGATTCAAGCCTATTTGAAAGTGCTGCCAAGCTGTCCTCCAAGATACGGAGTTTTTCAGAAACTGCCCTCACAAAGTTTGAGAAATTTTTAAATGTACATAATATTTTCACAGTTTTGTTGCACTAGCACCAAGTTTTATTTTTCACACAACGGTTTGCCCACCCTCATGAACAATCCCACCAGGTTCATAGTGTCCGGTGAGGTTCAAGTAGGTTCCGATCACTTCATTTGACATTTAAGCACTAATGGATTGGATACGACTGAACCACAACACCATTTCGCATCTCCCAACAATCAATATCATCTATAAAAACATTACACAAACATTTCGCGGCGTGGAATGACTAAAATCTCTAACTACTGCGACAGATATAACCGCGTAAAAGCATCCAATTTGCTTTTTAACATTAAACTCAATCCGCGCAGAACCGAAATTCGATTTCATCATTGAAACATTAAAATACTATAACAAAATGCAAGAAAAAAAAAAAAAAAAAAAGGAAAGACAAAAATTAAGGAACAATAGAGTTGATATTCAAATTTTCTCGGAGAGAGACAACAAACAAGTCAGGTTCCAAAACCGCACCCGTTTTCGTGCCATTCATTCACTTTTCTCATCGTAAGTAATAATAGTCACTACGAGAGCTGCTAATACCCAAACCAAATAGTGTGGAGAAGAACAATAACTAGTCAGATCTCAAGCAGAAGATAGAGTTTCACGTACCATGCGCTAAGCGAAGGAAGAAGGAAGGAAGGAAAATTCAATACGTAAAGCGGACTCAGTTTAAGGGAAAATTGGACGTGTTAGTGGTTTACATTTAGAAGTGAGGAGAGAGAAAGGGAGTGGAAACAGTTTGGTTGTGAAAAGATGACTTTTTAGATTTTTAGTTTATGGTCGTTGGAGGATTTGAGCTGATTATACAGGAGAAAAGAGAAGGAAAGTCAAAAAAGCCCCAGTGGAGAAGGTAAATTACGTGATGGAAACGTGACTTTTGCGTTGTCGTCATTCCTCGCCTTTTCTTGTGTTTTTTTTGTTTTGGTAAGAACGTCACTCGGTACGAACTTACCAGCTGGGCCTCAGCAAACATTATATTCATTCAAAACATTCCTAGTCGGATAAAAAATAACTTGAGAATATTTTAAAGTAGACTTTGGTTGTTCCTAACATGAGGGCTATGCTTTCACGTTGCATTAAGCTCCTGAGGGTCAAACAGCAAGATTGTTTATGTCCGTGCGTTGTAGAGGGAAAGTTCAAGGAAGAAAAGAAAGCTTAATCACTGGAAGGATAAGTTACAAGTTGAGCAAAGCCTAGGGAGTTGGAAGACTCGAGGACTAGGCTAAAAGGGTAATTCATTTGCTCATTCGAATATCGATATGATTGGTTTGAACATAAAGAAATTGCCTAGTAATATTGTTTTTTTATTTTTTTTTCATGAGGTTGATTGAGTCCAAAACTTCCTCCTCAAAATATAATATAGTTAGCTTGAAATAAATAGAAAAACAAAAGAAGGTAGACTTTGTTTACTTAATAGGATTGAAGAAGGAAATAGAGTATATATGTATTTTGATAAAATAAGAAATTTATTTTACAAGTTTGACTAGAGTTCATTTTATTTCATCCAGTGGCATGATTTATGTATGACTTGTTAGATAGTATAAAATATTTAAATTTTGTACTGCACCTTAATAGTCTTTTTGTCTAGTTGTATATCTGTGCTCCAAAACGAAGGTAATCAAACATTTTATCTAGTCAAATTCCTACAAATTATGCAAGGGTAAATGACACATTTAGCATGTAAACTTTACTTATTAACTACTTGAAATTTAAAAACATCAATTTAGAATTTAAATTTTTCTTATTTTTATAATTAGTTGTTAGGTTTACTTTAATAATAAACTATATGAATTTATATGTGTTATTAAATAATAATTGTGTAATAAGACTATCATATCATAGAAAGTCCAAACAAAGTGATTTAATATATTCATAAACTTTAATGCAACATATAAAGTATAGATTTATATATATAGATATCGGAGATATTATTTTCTATTTTATGATTGATAAAATTGGAAATAATAATAAAACGGTTGACAAGAAATTGACCCTAATAGACATATTAGATATAAAGTCATGATTCTCGAGTAACACATATCATTCTATTCTTTCTGACTTTCAATTAGCATTGCGTGATAGATTTCAAAGGCTAACGATCACACAATTAACAATATGGATTTAGGTATGCTTCCATATATCTTGTTACACCAATTTTACACATATATTATTCCTAGTGTTGATAGGCTTATAGAATTAAAATCCTTGAACCCATTAGTCGTAGTAAGGGCTCTCTCTCTCTTTTTTCTAGAGAGAGAAAATTCTCTCGCTTAGGGAGGCCTTCCCGTTAGGGATTGCATAGATCTTGATGGTCGTCTAGCTTTCTGTCTTTAGATTAAGATTTATTTGGATGTTGTCGTTTTGGCATCTTAAATTATTTCCTGCCTTCATTTTTGTGATTTATGATATTATGTTTCCATTTTAGTATCATAGCTATTCTTTCTTTTCTCTTTTGGTAGCGTTAGATTGGCTGCTCGGAATCCACTCATATACATACCGATTGTTGTTCGGGTTGTGTCTTTCCGTAATTCATTTGTCTATCCTTTCATTTTCTGTCTAGATAACTGGGTTTGCTAAATCTAATCATGGTACAGGACGTGAATGGAATAGAATCCAGCATTGACGAATTAGATACTGGTGCCAACAAATCCAAATTTCATTCGGTAGGCAAAATCATTTCAGAGAAGTTAATTACCAAAGTTGCAGTTATTAACATCATGACGTGAATGAAGCTAAAGGACTTTTTCTAGGGTCAATATTATAATTTATACCTTAACTTTATTATTTTTTATAATTATATACCTAAAATTTTAGTTTATCTAATTATATACCTATTTGAAAATTTAGTTGTCATGAGTTACATCTCAATGAACTCTAATCCACATCATTAATTAATTTTGTACAATCAACCAGTGAGATGACTACTCACAGTCTTAAGGAGTTGCTCAATCTCTCATGGGTGACTACCAATTATCCTTTACAAAATAGTGAATTAGGATCCACTTAAAAAATATAAGTTGTGTAACTTACTAATAATCATCTGTGGCCATCTATAACCCTACAAAGTTGCATAAACCCCCTAAGATCATAAGTGACCATCCAATTGATCAATAGTGCCGATTGAACTAATGATATAACTTAGAATTGATTGAGGTATAATGCATGATAATTAAATCTTTAATTAGATATATAATTAAATAAATTAAAACTTTAAGTATATAATTATAAAAAAGCAATAAAGTTAAGGTATAAAATATAATGTTGTCCCACTTTTTTTATATAGTAATAATGAAGAAACAATGATAGAAAGGAATTTTTTTTTTTTGGTCAATATGATAGCTTATGGTCTATAATGTTACTTTGTAACCACCTTTGATAGGCTTACATGCTAAAGTACCTTTTAAACAAAGCCGAATTAAACCAACTTCTAAAGACCAACTCCCTTTAGCCCTTAAAACAAAAGAGATAACATTAGAATATACCAGCATGATGGGTTCTAGGACACCGATCGACCAAGTGTGAACTCTCATGTTGTTTGTTATGCTCTACTTTGTTATACAGTGCTTTGCTTGGCTAGTTCGAGCCTACTTAGGCAATTTAGGTCTGCTCAACCAAGTTTGCTCACCTAAGACAGAGCAACTTCAGGACTATTTACTTATGTTTTATTTATTAAATTACCTTATATTTTATTTTATATTTACAAGATTATTATTAGGGTATTATTTACTTTATTTTATTCACGAATTTACCATTATATTATAAATAGTTCATGCTTATAAGGTTTCAGAATATTTATCACATTTATGACTTTTTAATGAAAAATTCTTTGAGCATTTCTTTATGAAAGTTTTTCTATTTCATTCTTATCGATCTCTTTAATAAGTATTATAGCAAGCCACCTTAATTTATATTTTGTGTATAATATTAAAGTATAGATTAGGTTATGTAATATTTATTTAATACGTCATATTCTCATTAATAGCTAATGAATTTGCCAAACCTTATTTTATCTTTTTTTTTTTTTTTAAGGACTCGTTTGATTTTCTACGACAAACCTTAGTAATAATTAAGTGTATCATATTCCGGTATTAGAGCTAAGGTTTGACGGTAGGTTGATTAGACTTACGGAGCTCGAATCAGTTACTTTAGCTGAGTTTGGTCTTTCTAGTCAATGCCAAAGACGATGGGTCAACATCATATTCTGTAACTTTAATTGTAGTACATGGCACATGAGCATTGCGGGATTCTTCCAACGGTTCACAGGAGCTTTACAACAATAAAGTTTAAAGGCCTTGGTTTTTCCAACGCTAGGTTTCCATCAACGTTATAATTATATATATATATATATATATATATAAAGAAAGAGAGAGAAAGTTAATTAATTATACTGTCGGTGTTTGAGGAAAGATAATTATTGCAACAGGCATTGACCCTGGTTTTTGTATTCAAGGAAATACTAGGAATAAATTCGGGTATTTAGGTTCTTCTACAAACAAGAAGAATGGATCGAGATCTGAGAATAGGAAGTTGCAATTGGGGATTATATTGAGGTTTTGCATGGACCCATAAGAAACTAGAGGATTTTGGTAGTTGGGTTTTCGATTTAACAGTAAGTGGGTGTTCGATTTTTCTTGCCGTAGGTGATCTCGTAGTGTAATGGTTACTGTGTCACGAAGCTATAGGCGGAGTTCTATGTCAAGTGTCGTTGACAATGGAATTAGCAGAGTTGCGTACAAGTATAGTTGGTCGTGAGTGAAAAGGTGAGTCGGTGTGTGTGTAAGTGGGGATTGTATTCATGCTAAACTATTGTAACAAAGTCATTGCCGAGCTAAATTCTTCTATCCGAGCTGATCTGAACTACTCATTGTCAAGTGTGCCGAGCCGAACTGAAGTGAGAGGAGACGTGCAGAAGTGTGTTCAAGTGCAGTTGTGAAATTGAGTGTATAGAGTTACGCGTAAACGTGCAAGTTGTGTCGAGCTGTCTTACCGACCTAAGCCTTATCGACATAGAGAGACCAGAGTTGTCCTGTCCTTTCTCGGCAAGGTTCATTGCTCGGAGAGTGCTGCTGTACTCGGTGTGAAGTGTAATTGCGGCTGCTATCCACTAGTGATCCTTGAAGTTTGGGCATGGGACCACTTTCCCTACACCACCCAACACCACCACCCACCCCCCCCCCCAACACACACACACACTACGTCGCCACGGACTCATAATAATGGTCGAGATCACCCATTGATTTGCCAATAGGGAGCTGACATTGGCATCCCCTAGTTGCCTATACATGTGGTGTCACCGTATGGTGACACCCTTAACTGTTAGGTCCTTGAGCAAGTTTTATATTTCAGACCCATATATAATTTCACTAAACTAAATGAATCTTTATTAATGTCACCATTGAAATAATATGGATCAACCAACAACTCTTCATAGTTCCATTTAACTAAGCACTTCTTAGTAGCATTATAAGGATGGCCAGCAACATTAGATTTTATGTCTTTTCCCCTGTATGGTATCTTTTTGGTGTTTATTGGAATTCGATATTTTGACAAGAATAAAACACAAACAAGATGAAAATATAATTTTATATATACTCCTCTTCTAAAATTAATTACCCAACAAATCTTAATAAAATTGAATTTTTTTACTTTTTACATTATTTGTCATGCCCTGAATTGGTTAGGTCATGATAGTCAATCATGGACAACAATCTATAATTGAAGCTGACCACTTAGCTAACAAAGATAGAATGTCATACACAAGACATTACAAGCCTAACTATTTTGAAGCACACCAGCCAGCAAAAGTGTAACAAGTATAACTAAAAATAGTTTAGTGCTTTATATATAAAAGAGTATGTAACTATAAATATGGAAGTACAAAAGCGGTATAAGTTCGAATCAAACATTTATAGATACAAAACATTAACTTGGTAGTCTAAAAGCTATTTCTAAATTTATATCACAAAGCCTAAAGCTCTTATTGGGTCCCAATCCATCTTTTTCCTAGTTATCTTCACCTGCATCAAGATTTGTAGAGGAGTGAGCAAACCATAGCTCATAAAAGGGTATGGAATCAACGTTGTACGTAGCAAACATCATGTAAGTTTTTCAAACAATTATCAAGTGTAATACAGCAAATTTGAAGCTATTTACACAACGTTGTCCAATCTATTATAAAACTAAAGAAATTACACCCACCCTAATTTAGATTGAGGAGTTTTTACAAGTCAAATCACAAATAATATTAAACCTAAAAATGTGCAATGGAGACATCTTGTCTCCTCCCAAAAACCTATCAAGCTAATCCCTAACTTACATAGTGGTGTCTTCTTCTACCAGTTAGTTTATTGAGGTACAAGAAAAGTACTTCCTTTTCCTCCTTGAAAGGTCAGTATTTAAGGTCATAATCTTAAATGCGATCCCTTAATAAGTTGAGATGCATGTCCAGTTCAGAGGTTTAGATCGATCGTCATTATTCCACTAAAGTTAGTGATCAAAGAATTTAGTAGACACTCAACAAAACAATAGAGTATTCCAATAGCAAAATACACCAGCACAGCAATTTCCAAGCACATGCATGGAACACACATGTTTAAAACTACTTACAAGTACAATCAAATACAATGGCTTACCATTCCCTAATATTTGAAGTATATCCATACATTTGGTGAAGCATAAATCTAGATACTTGATAACTTGTACTCTGTTGAAGTTTCCAAAGCATTTATCTCAAAATCTTATATAATGTATTGAAGATAAATTTTAAAATTCATAAAATTTTGCAAAATGCTGTCTTATTCGTAATATTCTTTCAAGGATTGCTAGTTAACAATAGGTCAATTCCGCACTTAAGCAAAGAAATGTACAATTAATCCGATGAGCATGAGTATTGGCCTCTACTGTATTTACATATATCGTAGTTTAGGAAAAAAAAATAATTTAATATAATATATATCTAAAGACCCTATTTTATAAAGTGGAAATCAATACAATTTATAACATAGCCTATAAGTGATAGGGCTCGGAAAATTTTGAATATATATAATACATGCATTGACAGTCAAATGAATCAACATAAAGTTGATTTGATAGTTAAAGAAAATTTCCAGTTTGTATAGGGATAAACATAAAAGCAAAGTAGAGCATATAATATATTATATTATATTATATCATAAAATGAAATTTAATATAACTTTTGTTATACTTAACATTCGAATTATATCAAGATATAGAACTCATACGTTTAAGTACACTATAATTCTTATACGTATAAGAAGAGAATACGTCCATGAGATACTCTACAAGCACTTGTATATAACATATATGTATATATAGATATATATTATTTATTCAAAATTATAAAAAATATTTGTTATTGATTAGTAAAAAACAACAATATCGAGAATAGTCTAAATCTAGGAAACAGTATATATACTTTTTATCTTGCTGTCTTCATAAGGAAAGTACCAAGTTTAATATATAATTATAATATTTTTCAACAAATTATAATAGAATATGGTCATAATATGTATTTACCTTTATCTCTACCTGCATAGTATGCAATGTGTCCCTAGAATCAATCATTGTCATCATAATTCATTTCAGCCAAATGAAGATTTATTCCAGCTAAAGCACAATAGCATCACTTCTCGAGTACCCTTTCCTTCTCTCTCTCTCTCTTTTTAATTTTTTCTTTCTGCCCATATAAGGAAAATACTGGGTTGCACGGATACATATCTAAAAATAATATTTCTTCCACGGTTTACAATTTAATCTGGTTACATTCCATATTCATAGATATTCATAATATTTCTATCTGTATTAAATTCCTCGTGTTTCCCATAAAAACCTACTGTAGTCATCACATGCAGGTTAAAAGAATGTCTATTATAGCACCAGAAATATCCTATTGAATGTCATGCATTAATTTCCTTGCCCAATACCATCGTAGTTCTTTCTTTTCCCATATCATACAACAATAATATACAGGACTCTTCAATTTATTGTAGGAAGATCCACAGTAACTCAAAAAGTATATATATGAACAAACAGACAAATTTTATCCGTGTAAAATAATTTATTGCATATAAAAGAAACGAATAATTATCTAAGTATTCACATTAATAAGTAAAATTGATTCTAATCATTTCCTATATCACAGTAGCTCCATAGAATCATTTATAACCAGATTTGTGAATTACTTTATTAGAAATTTATTTTGTTCTAGTAAGACTAGACTATATACGTATATATACATTTCATATTTATTTAGATTGATTGCTATATATATATATATATTTCTTTTAGGGAAAATTAACAAATTTGATGGAAAATTGTGTACTCACTAGAATCGTGTACTCCGGCGGCCAGCGGAGGGTAGGGCTATGATGAACGACGGCGACGGAGGGTTCCATCAGTGGTTGGTTGTAGTCGATGTCGGCCTTCTAATTTGCCCCTTAATCACCATGGCTTCATTCTTGTTTTCCTTTTCTTTTGTGTTTTTTTTTTTTTCCCTCTACGTTGGTAAACCTCAAATGAAATTACCAAGGATCCTTATAGTGTTACCGGGCGGTGAAAAATCTTATCCTTGCCATTTGTTAATTATTGAGTATGCCATGATCGTGTATGTTTTTAATTTCATCATACCTAGCTCATGGCGATAGTGAATTCTACCACGCCACTTGATTTACAAAAAAGAAAAATCTGGTAATGCCACCTAACATTTACTATCTAATATTACGCATTTAGATCTATGACTAAGATCTTATGTTAATATTTATGTAATTCTATGCTAAACTATGTATATCCTTGAGTTACTTATATAATTAAGGTATTATATATTGCCATATTATTAACAGATAAGATACTTACTTTACTCCCTGCTTTCATTATGTTGCAAAACTTAATCATGAGTTCAAAAAGTTAAAAAAAATAATAAAAAATGACAACTATTACCTAATTCTCTATCTCTGTTAGAAATTTTTAAGATGTCTATTTTCAGAGTTATAATTTGACTAACTCATTTCTTACGTATTTATTCATTTATTATTACTCCTTTTTTTTCCCACTTTAAGACAGCTCCGTTTTATCAAAGCCCACATTCAAGATAGTCCATTGTTTTATGCTAACGACAAGCATAGCGAGATGTTGAGGCTCAAATTATTCATATATACAAAAATACTAATTAAAACAATTATCTTCAATGTATAAAATATATATTTTTCAAATCTTTTCCTTTAAAAATACATGAAATTTCATTTCCTAATTCTAACACTCCAGTTATCACCTTTATTAAAATTATAAAATAGAAACAGATAAGATAGATTTCAAACAAATACAGATCGGATACAAAATATATATAAATGAGATATAGAAAAAAAATCCAAATAGAAACTATAACAGCATATTGATGTTTATCGTTTTTTATCATGCTCCAAACTTAATGAGTTATAATAGCTCCTTTGTGTAAACCAACCTAATTTAGAAATTATTCACCTTAGCTACAAACATAAGTATAATTTATACAAGACAATCAATGACTTAACCAATTTTGAAATAGTCAAATGAGTACCTGTAATATATAATACTTGTAGAGTAGTATAGACACTCCATTTTTACCCCCTTTATTTTTCAAAATTTTTAGAATATATCAGAGGGTCCTAAATTAGGAAAAATACAAAAGAAAAGGAAATTAAGAAAACTTAAAAAAATTAAGAAATTTAGAAAAATAGGAAAAATAGAAAATTTAAGAAAAGCCAAAAAATAAGAAATTTAGAAAAAATCACAAAAATATAAAATTTACAAAAAAAAAAAAGGGAAAAAAATAAAAGAATTAGAGAATAATAAATCTTTTAGATAGTTCAGTAGAATACAATTTTTTTTAGATAAAATAAAGAGAGGATAACTGAGTCTAAGCTTAGATTTGAATATAACCTAGGTTAAGCTTATCTTAATTGCACATATTAACAAAATACAAGTCAACAGTCTAACGAATAAGTATATGGACTGAGCATTAGGTTTAAGCGTAGGGTTAGGGGTTCAAATATTGTTAGAGGCAAAAACTACCTTTTTCTTTTTTCCACAACACATACTGCACTACCATATATCAAGATCTCATTATGCCACGTATCTTGACACATGACATATAACAAATGGACCAGGCTAACATGACACTCTATGTATTAAGCTACGTGGCAAACACATGTCATCCATCATGCCACATCAACTATCATGTGTCATGGTGAGACACGTAGCATGCTTTGATTAAACTACTCAGTTGACATAGCGCTACGTCAACCACTTTCCCTCCTTTTCCTTCTCTTTCTTCCTTTTTTTTCCCTTCCTTTTCCCTAACATTTCCTGTACTTTCCTTCTCACGCAGTGCACTTCGTAGGTAATTTTGATTCCATTTTCTCTGTGATTTCATCAAATTAATGATGAAATCACAAAGTATGCTTAGCCTACTATGGATTGGGATAAAAAACATATCCTGATATAAGCATTTAAAGTGGTAAATTGGTTAAAGAAATAAGGAAAAACTCAAAACATGAGTTTCGTATTCATGATTAACTTAGCCATTGGTAACACTTACTAAGTTAACCCGAGCTTGTATTAGTATAAATAGGATCCTATTAAGGTTATTTGATTATCAATCATCAACCAAATACATCCTAAACACGCTAGCTAACTTCCTTCTCTCTTTAGCTCGCAACTTCACTCCCTCTCTGAAATTCCAAGTATTATGGTTATTTTTTAGAATAAACTAGCACATCCAAAGGCTTGCCCACACTTTTAGCTCTTAAACCCACCAAACCTCATCGTCCATTGTAGCTTATAGATCAAGCTCTACCACCCAAGGGTTTCAATAAACCCTAACCATGGCGACCATTTAAGGAACACCTACTGCCACTCCTTCCCATACGTAACCACTTACATAGCTAGACTCTTTACCCTTATACATGCCATTCCAACCACCTATCTCACTTTGTACTTCAACCGTTAGCTCTACGCACCACCTTTCTCTCTCTAACTCTGGTTACCCAAATTCAACCACTACCCAAACATCTAAACTAGGTTGCGACGCTCATCCTACCCTTATAATCCCTAATGGAAAACATATGAAATCATGTTTTCCAACAAAAAAACTACCCTAGACCACCATGGAAGCTACCCTTATCGTCTACTGTTGTTGCTTCTTCTTGTGTGTATGTATAGGTCATGTACCAACTTGCGACTCGACTTGGATCTAGAGATCCAACCCAACAACCCAGTCTACCAGAACTGACTTGCTCCTCCTTGAGCACTTTGGTTCGGCCTTATTTTTAGTTTCGATCCTTTTTTTTTTTATTTCATTTTAAATGTAAATGTAAACCAAAAGAAAAAAAAAAGGGAAAAATCGAAGAAAGAAAAAGAATTTAAAAGGAAAAAGAAAAAAAAAGAAGAATAAAAAAGAAAGAAAAATAGAGAGAAAAAAAAGGAAGAAATATTTAGTTTACTAAGAATTAAAAATAAAAAGAAAGAAAGAAAAAGAGAGAGAAAAAAAAGGAAGAAGTATTTAGTTTACTTTTATTCATTTTCACGTTTTAACCAAAAAACTAAAAAAAAAATAAAAATTAAATAAATACATAATAAAAATAAAAATAATAAAATAAAGAGTATATAAAATATGGTAATAAAAAATAAAGTTATTACTTAGAAAATCAACTTTCCAAAAGTAAAAACAAATGGACTATTTCCAAACTAAGGCACTTTAGAATTTCCAAAAAAATAAAACTCTAATTAAAACCTTTAGAAAATATTCCTTAAAATAGACCCAAAATGGGTAAAGAATGTAAACCCGACCTTTTTTTCAAAACTAAAATCAATTAACTCGCTAAAGTTTTTGTTGAACGAACTATGGAAGTTTGATTTCGAATAGCGGATACGTAGGCACTTGTACACAAGTACAGGATGACTTAAAACATGAAATTTTTTTTTTTTTCATCTTTTGTAAATAATCAATTGTTTTATCCTTTTAGAGTTAAATTAAGTTGTGCATAGATATATTTCATTATAAGGGTATATTTGAAAAAGCAAAGTTAAATTCGAAAAGTTAAAATGTGATACCCATTTAAGATTTAATAAAATAGCCTTAGATCCAGATATTTGGTTTTCAAAAATTGTTTTAACAAAAATCAGTTTTATCGATAGATTAGCAGCTAGGTTATAATCGATCCACCCAATTGATTATAACTTAACCATTTTTTCCAACTTTGATCGGGTGGTGACTCTAAAAAAGTTTTTAAAGTTAAAAGAACCAATTTTCTTTAAACTTTAGTTGAGGGTCAATATTAAATAGATAAGAGTTTAATACTAACCGATTTAGAAAAACCAAATTTACAAAAACTAGGAAGAAAAAACCAAGAAGAAAAAACCAGCCTTGACAAGTAGTTCTTTACAAAGTATATTTTCTCATATTATACATAATTCAAAACTATTACATAACTTTATATACATCATAAGCTTGAAATTACCAAAGGCACTATACCACTCTATAGGAAGACTTCATTATATATAATAGATATATTAGCGAGCTAACAAAAATTATAAGGCCTCCTAAGAAGACCTTATAGTTCTCTTACAAAAGAAAAACAAAAACAAAAACAAAAGGAGAAGTAGTCCATTCATTAGTGTTCACATCTTCACTCCCCGACCTGTCAAAACTAACCTATGGATGATTATATTGTGGTATCTTTGGGTACTAATCTACACCTACATAAAAGTTTATTAGGATGTAAGCATAACTAGTTTAGTAAGATAGGACAAAGTCATAAGAGTGTATAAACAATCATGGTTATCAACTTACTAATTAGATGCAAACACAACAAGCAAATGATAAGTCATCGCACAATGTTTGACCGATTTATTGTAAAGTTAGAGAAATTACGTTCGCTTTAACCTAGATTGAGGAGTTTCAACGTGATAGTATCAGACCAAATTCGGGCTTATGCAATAGATGATACCTTCCTTCTTAGACAACATTTGAACTATCATTCCCAACTTTGCCGCGATTGATTCGCTTAAAATATATATATATATATATATATATATAAATCGTGAATACTTCAGTATGTATACTGGGTTGAAATCAAGTAATATAGAGAAAGTAAGGTTGTTGATCCCTCGAGGATTAAGAAATTACTAATCCTATACTAGTTCTTATCAATATTCAAGAAATCAAAATTAAATTAATTAATCTAATAATTACTCTAAAACTATTGAGAAGAAAATAACTATGAAAAATCTAAAATTAAGCAATCAATTGAGAATTGTGGGAAAACAAAATCCACCTTTGATTATGCCAATCAAATTGTAATTTTGTTATATAGATTAATAGCCACATGGTCATTCAAGTAAAATTATTATACCTTAGAACCTAAGGATTTAAACTCCTAATTAATTAGTCAGCTCCCACATCTTCCAATTAATGGTAAACTCTAAATTGCAATCATATATCTCCCGATACTATGATTGTCTAATGTCCTAAATCAATTATCCTTAATGTCTTAGTAAATAATTAATCACCAAACATCTCATTAATTTCTAGTTAATTCAATTAACTCTGCTTCCACATTGATTAATCAAATCAACTAAGAATTTCTAACAAACCCTATATTAACTCTTGTATCATTAGGATTTCTAACAATTATAATCAATTGAATAATTATAATCAATTGAACAACTATAATCAAAATCATAGAAATTGCAATCATGAATCATCCATATATCTCTTAATCCTATAACATGAACACAATCACCATCTTAGCTATTTAGGGTTTCATTAATTTCTACAAATAAATTTAACTAGCCATGGATTTGGAAACAAAAACACAAATACTAATTGAAATTGCAAGGAAATTCATAATTGAAAGCATAAGTAATTTATAGAATTGCATAAGAATAATTAAAATAGATGTCACCAATTCTGTATTAGAAAATATAATCTTTAATTACAACTTCAACTTGGTCTCCACAGCAAAAGCAAATTCTTCTCAGTGATTTAAGCAATTCTTCCAATGAATTTTTCAAGAACTAACTAAAGACTATTTTACGACTCTTTAAGTCTAAGGAAAGTGCGTTTTTTTAAAAAAAGTCTCTCAAACGATGAAACATAATCTATTTATTAGAAAAATTAGGGTTGATTCGCGTGATGCTCTTTTTTCATGAAGGCTAACGGTGTAAGTGCAAGGCTAACTTGTAGGCTAACGGCGTAGACATCAAGGGTTAGTGGTGTAGACATCAAAGGCTGCCGATATAAGTTGTAGGCTAGCTTGTAGGGAGGCTGGCTACCTTCAATTCCAACTTGTGCGTGTTGGTTCGGACTTTATTTCTTTGCGTAAAACTCCTCTAAATCATCTAAAATTCTACTCTTAAATCCTCTAATTCCTAAAATGTCTAAATGAAAATAATTAAGTACCATTTCTTAATGATTTCTATAAAATCAATAATAATTCTATTTTAATTTGCACTTTAAAACATGAAAAATATGCCTTTATAACTCCCTCACACTTGAACTTTTTCTTGTCCTCAAGCGAAATAAATAGTACTAAAGAAATCTATCATTGAAAATACAAAGTTTTCAATTGCTAATCTAAGACATTTGATATTTCATATTTTTAGACTCACTAATTTATAATGCCCACTGCTCGAACCAAATCGAAATATATGATCGAAGTACTATAATTGAAATTAACTAACGATTCTAACGAAAACAAATTTTAAGCCAAGTGTTTAATCTCAAATTTCTATTTCAAAAGTAGATACTCAATCTTAGAAGGAAAAACACCCATTTAAACTTCATAACTATTACTAAGCATATTATCTCTCTAATTATTTCGACAAACAAATTAATAAAGTAGTGAAAGCATATGATATCTGTTTTATCCCTACATTTTCTTCCTTTTTACTACAAGCCTTAATTCATTTCTTGAATTGCATTCAAAATTTGCATTTTCCAATCCCAATTTTTTCTTTTTTCTTTTTTCTTTTCTTTTTTAGTTTAGATACTGAACTTTTACCTTTCCACCTTTATCATTATAGTGAGTGCATTGAGTCGATTCATTTTGAGCTAATCACCAAAGTAGCCAGGTTTTAAAGGGACCCCTACAAACTCTTCCTCACTCTAACATTTAAGTTAGAATACTCTTAACTCAATTTCTTGAGTTATTGGAGTAAAGGCTCTCATTTTATCATTTTTTGAATGCTCACTAAAATTTTTCGGACTTCTTTTATAGAAATCACTAAGTTCAAAGCTTCACTTACCTCTTTCACTAGATGTTAAATTGTCATTAGAATAACTAAAAAGACTATGTACTAACTAACCTTGCATACAAGTGAACTTGTTTACTTTTCACTTAAGGACTCGATCGACTTTTAAACTTCAAATTCCAAGGCTAAAAACTAGATAAATTAGGTTCCTAAAAAATTGACTAATCAATTTTAACTAAGTATAAAAATATCAACATTGGTGAGTAGGGCACTTATTCAAATCACAATCAGATGCTATCAACAAAATTTTTTTTCTTTATATAATCTCTAGATTCCAAACAAGAAATTCAAAAAAAAAAAAAACAAATTGGCCTAAACATTACTAGATACTTAAGAACAAGTAAAGTTCAAGCTAATAAGAAAACATAATTATTTATAAACAAAAACTGGCATCAAAATTAATATTTTCATTTCCTATAATCCTTTCCCCCCACTATAGGATAGATAGTGTCCACACTGTCTTCTATTAAATATTTAAGAGGAAATAAAAATTTATAGCAATAAGAAATGAAAAACCGATACTTCCTGGATTCAAATTTTCAGCAACAATGAAAATTATAAACATAAGATCATTGCTATCATAGAATTCAAATCTGACCTGTCTCATCAAATGCAAAGAAACATGAAATAACAATGATAATACAAAAGTGCATTGAAGAGTACATAGTAGGGCTAATGATCCAGAGTTACCCAAATAGATGGGTACTAAATAGAAATATCCAAATAGTAAAATAAAAGAAAAAGAAAAGAAAGAAAAAAGAAAATAAAATAAAAATAAAAACATCAGAAAAGCACACAAATATCTAACTATCTCTATTGGTGCTACTACTCTCTGCATTGGAAGTCTTATAATGGAACTGCTCTACAGCTATTGGTTGAAAACATGAGATAGCAGATCTTAACATATTGAACATAGTAGTCTGGAACTTCTTATTCTTCTTCCTTTCTTTCTTAATTTCATTTTGGACTTCTCTAATTTTAGTACTTAATTGTTCATAACTGCTATTTGGAGGATGAGATGAAGCAGACGCTCTAACAGGAGAAAGAGGGGGATTTTCAAGAATATCCACCTCATCAACAGGATGGGGCCTATTATTTATCTTGACTAATCTCCAACCCCTAAATGGTGTAGCAAAAATAGGTTTACATGGGATACCATCATCCCCCTCCAGCTCTTGAAAAAGCCCCATACCATTCAATAATGCTGTAATATACCCACTACAAAAGATAATCTATATCCTAGTATCATCTATCTATCTATAGATAAAATTTGCTATCTTTATTCCCAAATCTAGCTTATATTCAGAAATCATACTATATAGATAAAACATGTCAAAACTGGTTACCTTGCTATAGTTAGTCTTCTTACAGCTGAGAGTATGAGCAAGGATATGGTGGAGTAGCTTGTGCTCTACTACTAAGAAAGTCATGGCGAGCGATTTTGAAGGTATAAAATTGTCCCACCTGGGATGAATTAACTGGAAGCAAAATCTCTCAGCAAACATATTATTAGGCCAAGAGTTGGGTAAATTGACTTTCTCCTCCTCATATAAACCTAGAAAATAGTCAATTTGACTCAATTCAATTATATGAATTTATCCATAAACCTGAAATGTAAAAGTAAATATATACCTACTTCTCTTTAGCTGTAAATTGGACAAAAAATCAATGACTATATTTCTATAAGTAGGTTCTTTTACATCAAATTACCGAAACCATGTTTTATTATGAACCATCTACTGGATTCTATCATCCATTCCATATTCTTGCAAAATAGTCCAATCCAAATATTGCTGATTCATGAATGTCATCCATTATAGCTTCCTCTTTCTCTCCCTAGCATACTCTTGATGTGAGAGTAGATCACTACTCGAACTTCGGGAAGACGAAGCGACTGCCATATTTTGTTTCTTTCTTGGTTACATCTTCTTGGGCGGTATGGTGAATGCAAATCACAAATTAGAACTTAAAAAAAAATTAGAATGGGTGTGGAAAAGTAAAATAGTAAGTGAATGTGCGATAGATTGATGAAAAAAAAAAAATGTGTGTAGGAGAGTTAGAGTGATGGAGAGAAAGAGATCTAGAGAGAAAACTAGAGAGAGAGAGAAATTAAAGAGAGAATTCGAGAGAAAAAGTGAGCGAGGAGAGAGAGAAAACCGACGAATGTGCTTTTAAAAGCACTATACGCTGGCACTTACCTTTATATACTAACAGCGTACATTGCTAGCGTATATGCTTAGGTTGGTTAATAGGTTAGTGGCCTTGAATGCCAGCCTTGAATTCAAATTTCACACTTTTCTCTCTTTTTTTTTTTTTTTTCCTTAGGCCAATAGCCTTGATGTTAAAGGTTGGCCTAAATTTTTTTTTCAATAAATAAAAATAATTAAATAATAATGAACAAATAAAAAAAAAATTAGCTTGGTTAGACATGAGTTACCTCCCATGAAGCGCTTAATTTATAATCGCTAGCCCAATTTTTCGATCTTACTATAGGTTCTTGCTTACCACTATAGTGGTGTCACTATCTATGTTTTTCCTTCAAAATAATGTTTGAGGATATGACTATTTATCTTGAAAGTGCGATTGTCTCCTACTTTTAACGCAATTGTATCATAAAGGAAAACATTAGCTATTTTAAATGGTCTAAACCATCAAGATTTTAACTTACTTGAGAACAATTTTAGTTGAGAGTTGTATAGTAACACTTTCTGACCAAGCATGAACTCCTGCTATTGAATGTTCTTATTATGCCATTGCTTGGCTCTCTCCTTGTAGATCCTAGCATTTTCATAAGCTTCTTCTTTGATCTCGTTTAGCTGGTTCAATTGGAGTAATTGCTTTTCACCTGCAGCTTATAAATCAAAATCAAGGAATTTAATGGCCCTCGAGCCCTATAGGTAGGTGACATGATTTACCATAAATGATTTTGTATGGGGACATTCCTATAGGGGTTTTAAAAGTTGTCCTATAAGCCCACAATGCATCATCGAGTTTTAGAAACTAGTCTTTCCTAGATGCATTGACAGTCTTTTCTAGGATACGCTTTATTTCTATATTAGACACCTCAACTTGTCTATAAGTTTATGGATGATACGGGGTGGCAAGTTTATGAGTGACTCTACATTTTGTTAACAATTTTTAAAATTGCCAATTGCAAAAATGCGACCCCCAATCACTTATAATAGCCTTGGGTACCCCAAACCTAGAAAAAATGTTCTTTTTTAAAAATTTAATTACCACTCTACCATCATTAGTTTGTTAGAGCTGTTGCTTTTACCCATTTGGACACATAATCTATTGTTAGAAGTATATATTTGTTTGAAAAAGATAAAAGGAAAGGACCCATGAAGTCTATTCCCCATACATCAAAAAGCTCAATTACTAGAATACTCTTTTGTGGTAATTCATGTCTCCTAGAAATATTCTTGGTCCTTTAGCCTTGAGTACAAAACATTACATAATTCTTGTAATCACTAAACAAATTAGGCCAGTAAAATCTACAAGATAAAAGTTTAGCTATAGTTCTTTTTACACCAAAGTGGCCCCTTGCTTCTTTAGAATAACAGTGTTGAATTATACTAAGCTATTCTGTTTCAGGAACATAACATTTAATTACTTGGTTAGCACAACTTTTAAAAAGATACGATTCATCCCAAAAATAAAATTTCACATCATGTAAAAACTTCTTTTTCTTTTGAAATGAGAAATTGTATGGTATGATTTTACTAACTAGGTAATTGACTATATCAGCATACCAAGGTAATCCTTGGATCTCTACTATATACAATTGTTCATCGAGGAACTTTTCATTAATGGGTAGCTCTAAACACTTCAATTGTAATGGCAATAAATGAGCAGCAATCACATTTTCAGTTCCCTTTTTATCTCTACTTTCAAGGTCAAATTCTTACAGTAATAAGGTCTATTGAATTAACTTAGGTTTAACATCAACTTTAGCAAACAAATATTTCAGAGCAGCATGATCTATGTATACTATGATCTTATAACCTATGAGATAAGGCTTAAACTTGTCACAAGAAAATATAACCGCTAAAAGTTCTTTCTCTATCTTGGCATAGTTTCTTTGTGCCTTATTTAAAGTTTTATTCACATAGTATATAACATGAAATAACTTACCTCTCCTCTACCCAAGTACTGCTCCTACAGCATAATTGCTAGCATCACCCATCATCTCGAAAGGAAGCTCCCAATCTTGTGCAACGATCACTAGTGCCGAAGTAAGCTTCTCCTTTAATAAATTAAATGCCTGCAAACAATTGTCATAAAAAACAAAGGTAAAATCCTTCTCAAGTAAATTACAAAGAGGTCTATAGATTTTAGAAAAGTCCTTGATAAATCTGCTATAGAAGCCAGCATACCCTAAGAAGCTCTTGACTCCTTTGACCAAAGTGGGTGGTGGTAGCTTCTTTATTATCTCCACTTTGGCTTTGTCAGCTTCAATTCCCTTTTTTGACACCTTGTAACCTAAGACTATTCCCTCACTTACCATGAAATGGCATTTTTTCCAATTCAAAAGTATATTAGTCTCTTTGCACCTTTTGAGCACATAACCTAAATTAGTCAAATATGAATTAAATGACTTCCTAAGGATAGAGAAGTCATCCATAAATATT
Source organism: Lumnitzera littorea (assembly GCA_024138015.1). Taxonomy (NCBI): domain Eukaryota; kingdom Viridiplantae; phylum Streptophyta; class Magnoliopsida; order Myrtales; family Combretaceae; genus Lumnitzera; species Lumnitzera littorea. The sequence continues at coordinate 77,947,913 of JAMXBB010000008.1, forward strand.
TCAATAAAATCTTTTAACATGTCAGAAAATATAGACATCATGCATCTTTAAAAAGTTGCGAGTGCATTTCAAAGACCAAAGGGCATTCTCCTAAAGGCAAAAGTGCCATAAGGACATGTAAAAGTGGTTTTCTACTTATCCTCGGGTGCGATATGAATTTGATTGTAACCAAAATATCCATCTAAAAAACAATAATAATCATGTCTTGAAATTTTTTCTAACATCTAATTTATGAAAGGGAGTGGAAAGTGGTCTTTACGAGTGGCATCATTCAGTTTTCTATAATCTATGCAAACTCTCCACCCAGTTACAGTACGAGTAAGGATTAGCTCATTATCCTCATTTTTCACCATGGTCATACCACCTTTTTTTGGCACTACCTGAATGGGACTAACCTATTTACTATATGAGATAAGGTAAATAATACTTACATCTAACAATGTGAGTACCTCTTTCTTTACTACCTCCTTGAGAGTTAGGTTGAGTCATCTCTGTAGTTGTATTGTGGGTTTGCACTTAGTCTCAAGCAATATCTTATGAGTGTAAATTAAAGGACTAATCCCCTTTATATTTGCAATGGTCCACCCAATGGCTTCTTGATGCTCTCTTAGAACTTCTAGAAGTTGTTTCTCTTAGTCACCTATCAAAGAGGAGGAGATAATTATTGGCAAAGTTTTATTTATTCCAAGATAAACATATTTAAATGACTAGGTAAAGGTTTATGTTCAAGCACTGGAGGTTGTATCAATGATCGGACTAACTTCTACTCACTGGTGCTTAATTCTTTATAATATTAAGCTTTGATTTTTGACACTTGTTCCCTACCTTCTTTTTTAGGCTTGTCATCATTGCTCCAATCATCCAGATCCCTTAGAATTGATTCCATGGTATCTAATCCTACTTTCTCTTCTATAAACTCATAGGTAATCTCATAAAAAATGGCAATAGTATAAAAGGATTTGCAATCATCAAAATGCTCTACAGCTTCATAAACATTAAACGTTACTTGATTGTCCATAACTCTTAAAGTTAGCTTAGCCTGTTTTACGTCTATCAGCACATTACCTATTGCAAGAAACACTCTACTTAGGATCATGGGTACCTCTCTATCTTCTTCTATCTCTAGGACTATAAAGTCAATTGGGAAGATAAATTTGTCTACCTTTACCAGGACATTCTCGACAATACCCCTTAGGTATTTAATACTCTTGTCAGCAAGTTACAAGATGACATGAGTCTCCTTATGATAAGGGATCGAGATAAGAAAGAGACGGCAGTGGATCTGGAACGGAAGAACAGGAATGGGTATTTAAAAAGGAAGATGGGCATGAAGAACAGGAAGGTTTTGGTGGTGAATGTGCATGGATATAACTCATCAAGACACAAACACAATTAGGGGTTTGAGCTTGAAATAGAGTTCGATACGACCCACGAACACTAAATGTTACTTAGAGTTTTAAATGAAGGTTAGATGTAACTCACTAAACGGTTCAAATGAAGGGGTTCACCACAATCTAAGAACAAGATTGATAAGAATGAGAGGATAATTAAAGAATATGATCAATACTCGATAATCCGACAAATGCTAACTCAAGTATAACCTTTCTCGAAAAGAGGAAAGTTTCACTCCTTGCATATATCTCTGCATATCTATCTATCTATATCTATCTATCTCTATACAAATGTTGCTATTTATAGCAAGTTCTAAACCCTAGTGGTAAAACTATAAATAAAGTATAAGGCCTTAAACCCTGAAGAATCGGGCTCATAAATAAAATAAAGGGAAAACATGTATAAGAATACAAAACTGTGCATTTTATATAACTTGGCATGTCCTGGGAAGAGTAGTATTCAAATTAGACAAGGTCGGCAATTGGATGTATAGGTTCGGGAAGGGGTCCCTAACGTCTCACTTGGCTTGGCCAAGACACCGAGGGGTCGACCAATAATTGTTGAGTTCTAGAATTAGTTTGTGCTAGTCTCTCAAGATCGTACCGAGTGGTTCTTTGATCTTGGGTACTTAGCCTTGTGGTTTCTCGGCTCCTTGGTTGATGACAGAGTTGATGTCGAGTGTTTATTTTCTTTCCCCTCGTCCTTATGGCTACAGCTCGGCCTCTACCAGCACTGATAGGCCTCGTCTTGGATATGGTCGGAGGTTGATTCCCATCATTACCATAGGCTTGAAAGGAAGTTGTCCTTGACATTAAGTGTTGAGCATGGGTCAGGATGCCGAATAAACTTCTCTTCCCTTTTCTCTTCACCATAGGTGCCGAATGTCTTTGGATTTCCTCAACACTCATAGGGGTCAAGCAATAGCTCTTCCCATCCTTTCGAACGGTGTAAGTATTGAGGAATCCATCATGGATCACTTTCCGATCATACTCCCAAGGTCAGCCAAGAAGTAGATTTTTAGCATTCATGGGAATGACGTCAAAATCAATATCATCCTCATATTGTCTGGCCTTGAATGCTATCTATGCTCTTTTATGCACATAGACCATACCCTTGTCATTAAACCATTTTAATCCATAGGTCAGGGATGTAGGTATATTGGTAATTTCATCTTTTCTATTAACTCGACAAAAATTATGTTGGTGCAGCTACCTCCATCAATAACTAAGAAACAGGTCTTCCCATTCACTAAGCACAGCATATGAAATAAATTTTCCCATTGTCTAAGATCTGCCTTCAGGTTAGCTCGTTGACTCGTCAAGGATAAGAGTTCATCTAGATTTTCGACATAGACATCTTCTTTTATTAATCCTTCCTCTAAGCTCTTATCACTTTGACTCTCGATTTGAGCCTCATGCCCTTCGCCCTTTAAGGCCACGACCCTTTTATTCGGGCATTGGGATGCAATGTATCCGTAACCTAAGCATTTGAAGCACTTCACTTCTCGAGTCTTGTTGCCGGGTGCCTTTTCTTTCTCGACATGGATTGGTCAGGTAGGCTTTCCTTTCTCTATCTTCTTTTCTTGCCTTCTCTCGGCATACCTCTCAGGCTTAGAGCTACCTTGTTGTAGTTAGTTACTCAGCCTTTAATGCCTTTTCCTCCTTGCCTCTCTACTCTTAATGCCAAATTAATTATCTTGTCCAGAGAGTTGAATAGCTGCAATTTAATATATTGGCAATATCGTCTTGGAATCCACTTAAGAATCTAGCAATGGTACGGTACTGTGGTTCAGCAATCTTACATCTAGTCATTAAGGTCTCAAACTCTTGTAAATACTCTTCAACAGTATTTCAACCTTGTCTTAGGTGTTGGAAAGCATGGAGCATCTCCTAGTTGAAATAAGTTAGCACAAAGCATTAGTTCATTAACCTTTTCATGAGCCTCCAAGTTTTGATCGACTCTTCTTCTTCAGCTTCTTGCTTGGCAACTAACTTATCCTACCAAAGACTTGCATATTCAACAAGGGATAGTGAAGCCAACTTAACCTTCATTCAATCATCACACTCGTAGCACTCGAATAACTTCTCAACTTGGGGAACCTAGTTAAGGAACTCTTCAGGTCAGCTACTCTTATAGAAAGTTGGCAGTTTTAGCTTAACATTGTCAAGTCCTCGACCAGGTGCTTGAGGTTCATCCTTCGCATTTCGAGCTGGTTGATTCTCCTCAGTTCGGCCACTTCTGTTAAAGCTCTGTTCGGCTATGTTCCTTCTCGGCCTTAGCTCTCTTCTTTGGAATTCTTGATTTGTTTTAAAGTCAACACTCCTTCCATCCCTCCTTCTCGGCATTAGATGGTTTTCTCTTCTTCTCGGCTTGGCAGCTCTTGTCGATTATCGCTCATTATGATCAAGTTCATTAGAACCACTTCCACTTATAGGTGTTCTCTCCCTTCTTTCCTCTGGGCCATCTTGTCTGCAGCCTCTGACTAATCTAGTGAGTTCTTAGATAAAGTCAGTGAGATTCTGAATTTGATGTTTTAAGTTGTCAACACGTCACCTCAAGCTTCCACCAGGACTGTCTCTAGTGTTGTTGACACTATCCTCCAACATTCTTGTTCATTCAGTAATTAACCAAAGAATTGAACAAACAAATAGAAGCAACCTAGAAATAACCACTACTCGGCTTCTATAACTACTACTACTGATAAACAGCTACTACGAATAGCACAATACACTACAGAACAATGATGAACAAAAATGTTAGAACTACAAATCTACTTTGAAGAACACTAGCTTGTGTGTCTCCCTAAAGCTCTGATACCAATATGATAAGGGATCGAAATAGGAAAGAAACGACAATGGATCTGGAACGAAAGAACAGGAATGGGTATTCAAAAAGGAAGATGGGTACAAAGAATAGGAAGGTTTTGATGGTGAATGTGAATGGATATAAATCATCAAGACACAAACACAATCAAAGGTTTGAGCTCAAAATAGAGTTCAATATGACTCACGAACACTAAATGTTGTTTAAATTACAAATGAAGGTTAGATGCAACTCACTAACCAGTTCAACTAACGGGGTTCACCACAATTTGAGAACAAGGTTGATAAGAACATAGGGATGATTAAAGAGTATGATCAACACTCGATAATCCGATAAATGCTAACTCAAGTATAGCCTTATTCATAAAGAGGAAAATTTCACTCCCTGCATATATCTCTATATACCTATCTCTGTACAAATGTTGCTATTTATAGCAAGTCTTAAACCCTAATGACAAAACTGTAAATAGAGTACAAAGCTTTAAACCCTAAAGAATCAGGCTCATAAATAAAATAAAGGGAAAGCATGTATAAGAATACAAAACTGTGCGTTTTATAGAATTGGGTATGCAGTCACTCGGCACGTCTTGGGAGAAGTAATATCCGAACTGAACGGGGTCGGTAGTTGGATGTACGGGTTCAGGAAGGGGTCCTTGATGTCTTGTGTGGCTTAGCCCTGACACTAGAGAGGTCGGCCCATAATTTCCGAGTTCTAAAATTAGTCAGCGCTAGTCTTTCAGGGTTGTGCCGAGTGGTTCTTTGATCTCAGGTACTTAGCCTTGCGATTTCTCGGCTCCTCGACTGACGACAAAGTTGATGCTGAGTGTTTATTTTCCTTCCCCTCGTCCTTCTGACTGCAGCTTGGCCTTTGCAAGCATTAATAGGCCTCGGCTTGGATATGGTCGGAGGCTGATTCCCATCACCTTACAATCTCTAAGTCTTAGCTTCCTAAAAATAGATAAAGGCATTAGATTTATACTTTCACTTGAATCAATAAGAACCTTATCAAAGTGAAAATTTCCTATAGTGTAAGGAATAGTAAGACTCCCCTAATCTCTTTGTTTTCTAAGCAGGGTGGATACATTTTTCTGCAGGATAATGGAGTACTCCCTTATAAGCATTATCGGCTCGTTCCTATCAATCTTTCTTTTCTTGGTGAGCAACTCCTTCATGAATTTGGCATATGAAGGCATCTGTTAAAGTACTTCTGCAAAAGGAATGTTGATTTGCAACTTCTTAAAGACATCTAGGAATTTGGCAAATTAAGCGTATAGCTATTGTTGCTTCAATCTTCCTAGAAAAGGGATTGGAGGAACATATGGTTTCACTTCTGGTGACTTTTGCATTAGTTCCTCTTTTACCTCCTTCCCTTTTTCTACCTTTGGAATCTCCACCTTTTCTTCAACTTGTTTGTTAACTATTTCTAGTGCTTTTCCACTCCTTAGCATAATAACATTAACACCTCTAGGATTCTCTTCAATATTGCTGGGTAAATATCTTGATGGTCTATTACTCAACTGTTGAGAAATTTGACTAATCTAAATCTCTAGGTTTCAAATAGTCACCTGTTGATTCTGTAGTAAGGTGTCAATCTTCTGCATATAGCTCAACATGAGCTCTTCGATTCTAGACTAATTTTGCTAAGATGGAGCATTCTGAGCAAGCCCTTGCTTTTGGAGTCCAAGTGGTGGTTGGAATGCATTGTTCTCATTTCTCCATGAAAAATTTGGATGATTACGCCATGCAAGATTATATGTATTTGAATATGGTCCTTGATTGCCACGTTGAAAATTGTTGACAAAATTCACCTATTCTCTACTGGTTAGAGCTGAGTCATTCCCAATTAAGCACTTAAAAGTCGAATGTGGTCCTGAACATAACTCACAAAAAACAATAGGGTTAGCATTAAAAGACTGTATTGATGTGAGTTTACTTACCTGAGTAGTAAGAGCTACAATCTAAGCTATTAATTGAGATACAGTGCTATTGTCATTGAATACTGCCTCTCTTAGCTTGCTTCTCTCGTTTTGCCAGTTATGTACATTAGAGGCCATCTCTTCTATTAGTGCACTTGCTTCATTATATGTCTTACCCATCAGAGTACCTCTAGCTGCAGTATCAACTAGGGACCTTAATATCTTATCCAGACTAAGATAAAAGATCTTAATTAGGAGATTGTCTGGCAAGTCACAATGTGGGCATTTTCTGATCGCCTCTTTGAATCTCTCCTATGCTTCATAAAGTGACTCACCATTAAACTTGGTAAAGTTGGTGATGTCGTTCCTTAATTTTGCGGTCTTACCTGGTAGGAAAAATCTCCTTAAAAACTTCAATGAAAGAACAACCCAGGTAGTGATAGATTCTTATGGAAGTAAATGAAACCAAGCTCTAGCTTTATCCTTTAGTGAAAAGAGAAAGAGTTGTAATCTGATAACCTCGTCTGTCACATTGTTCATCTTCATTGTATTGCAATATTGAAGGAATCCTATAATATGCTCGTCAGGACTTTCATTGGGATATCCTCCAAACTGATTCTTCTAAACCATCTGAATAAGGGACGGCTTCAACTTAAAGTTGTTAGCCTGAATAGTGGGCCTCCTTATAGTTGAACCCATCACTGTAGGTACTGTATAATCTCATAGTACTTGTAGTACTCCTTATATCTGATTATTACCTTCGTTACCTGCCATCTCTTCTATCCTTCTTTTGTTCTCTCGCCTCAATTGATGTAAAGTGCACTTTATTTCTGAATCTAGTGGTAAAATTTCAGCACTTCTAGTCTTGCACATAAAACACCTGCAAAGAGAACAAAAATAACACACGTTGTCAACTACGCCTAAATTACCAACAGAACTAAGAGGTTTAATATTTGTAGTCTTCGGTAACGGTGTCAAAAACTTGATTTGCTTAAAATATATATATATATATATATATATATCGTGAATACTTCAGCAAGTATACTGGGTCAGAATCAAGTAATACAGAGAAAGTAAGGTTGTCGATCCCTCGAAGACTAACAAATTACTAATCCTATACTAGTTCTTATCAATATTCAGGTAGTCAAAACTAAATTAATTAATCTAATAATTACTCTAAAAATATTGAAAAGAAAATAACTATGAAAAATCTAAAATTAAGTAATCAATTGAGAATTATAAGAAAACAAAATCCACTCTAGATTATGCTAATCAAATTGTTAATTTGTTATATAGATTAATAGTTATATGGTCATTCAAGTGAAGTTATTATACCTTAAAACCTAAGAATTTAACCTCCTAATTAATTAGTCAGCTCCCACATTTTTCAATTAACAGTAGACTCTAAATTACAATCATATATCTCTCAATACTATGATTGTATAATGTTCTAAATCAATTATCCCTAATTTCTTAGTGAATAATTAATCGCCGAACATCTTATTAATTTCTAGATAATTTCTAATTAATTCAACTAACTCTGCTTCCACATTGATTAATCAAATGAGCTAAAAATTTCTAACAAACCTTATATCAACTCCAGTATCATTAGGGTTTTTAACAATTACAATCAATTGAATAACTATAATCGAAATCATAGAAATTACAATCATGAATCATCCATATATCTCTTAATCCTATAACATGAACACAATTATCATCTTAGCTATTTAGGGTTTCATCAATTCCTACAAATAAATTTAACCAACCATGGAATTGGAAACAAAAACACAAATACTAATTGAAATTGTAAGGAAATTCATAATTGAAAGCATAAGTAATTTATAGAATTGCATAAGAATAATTGAAATAGATGTCACCAATTCTGTATTGGAAAAGATAATTTTTAATTGCAACTTCAACTTGGTCTCTACAGCAAAAGAAAATTCTTCTCAATGATCCAAGCAATTCTCCTAAAGAATTCTTCAAGAACTAACTAAAGACTATTCTACGACTCTCTAAGTCTAAGGAAAATGTGTTATTTTAAAAAAGTCTCTCAAATAATGAATCATAATTTATTTATAAGAAAAATTAGGGTTGACTTACGTGATACTCTTTTTTCATGAAGGCCGGTGATGTAAGTGCAAGGCCGACGATGTAAGTGCAAGGCCGGCTTATAGGCCGATAGCGTAGACATCAAGGGTCGCCGGTGTAAGTTGTAGGCTAATTGCCTTTTGATTCCAACTTGTGTGCATTGATTTGGACTTTGTTCCTTTGTGTAAAACTCCTGTAAATTATCTGAAATTCCACTCTTAAATCCTCTAATTCTCAAAATATCCGAATGAAAATAATTAAGTACCATTTCTTAATGATTTCCATAAAATCATTAATAATTCTATCTTAACTTGTACTTTAAAACATGAAAAATATGCCTTTATCAGCGACCTCCTCTCCAATCTCTTAGTTTAAGTAAGAGTAGGAAAAAGATCTTTTCTACTATCCTTATCAAAGTATTGATATTTGGTCTGACAACCTAATTGTTACCCTTATTAGGTTGTCATGAGTGTCGGGTTAGATCTTAGTTGAGTTAGGACTAGTTTAGTTTATTGAGTGAGCAACCAAGTTTAAAACACACTAGATATAATATATTTAATTAGAAACAACACTCGGAGATCATCTCCTAATCACAAGTCAGTATCATAAGCATACGTGCATATGATCTAGCTACCACCACAAATAAGCACTCTTAATTCTTTAAGTATCCTAAAATGATACTCCCATATGTCATGAAGCACCGATCCTGACTTACCTGATGTCCACATGAGTTAATCTTGCTTTTCATGCTTAATCCCTTCACAAACTCCTAACATGAAACATAAATACTTCAATTTTTGTTAAACAAAAGGTATATGATCTTGTTTTAGTGTTTACTATACAGTTTTGATTTAGTTTATGCAAGTTTATTATGCCTTTTGTTAAGTTTTAGCTTGTTACTGAAGTCTCTGAACAATAGTGTTATTACAATTTTCGTTCTGGAACCTTCTAAAGAAGTATCTAAAAAATAACTCTATTAATTAGGAACTCCTTAAAGAAGTATCTGAAAATAACCTTACTAACTACAAACTCCCTGTTGAACTTTCTGTTGCTATAATAGTTAAATATTCCATATCAAGCAACCCTCTGATCAAGTTTTTGAACTTCGGATTAACTCATTCTTTTAATACACTAGCCTTTTGAATAACTCTCTAATCAAGGTCATCTTACAAGTTTACAGAAAGTAAGTAATTCCAATATCACATTTCAAGTTATAGTCATGCTAAAACATGTTCATAAATTAGGTTTATCATATCAAGTAACACTACGTTTCTTAAATCTCCAAATTCCAATATTTATCTCTTTAATGCATTAAACCCATGTCTTAATAACTTGTACATACCTCAACTCCAATTCAATCGACATAACTCCAAATTATTTTTCATAGTAGAATATAATCCAAATAAACTTGAAAACCTGATATCGAGGGTTTTCATCAAGCTGATTATGTAAAATCTTCAAGAAAATTGCATTTCTCACCAAATTTAAGGTTAAAAAATCCCTAAAAATTATACAAAATATTTTTGTCTAAAAACTCTTCATATAATACTTATATGCAATATGAGAACATTAAAAAAAAAAAATTGGTTTAGAAACTACGTCGATAGGTTCATTTAAAACAATTTTGAAAATTGATTGATTTTGCTTAGTTTCTTAAGGAGATCCTATACCCATTTAAAAATTTTACAATTTGATACTTTTCTCTAAAATTATTCATAAAAATATGCCAAATATATATATATTTTTTTTCACAATTTTCGGAATTAAATAGGTATTTTTATAAAATTTACGAAAATTAGATACAAATTTGAACTCATTGAATTGGTGGCCATCCAACCACTAACAACCACTCCTTGGTTGTTAGCAAGGCTAAGCACTGCCACCATTGCTGGGTGGTGGTAGGGGTGGATCGCTTCTAGGCAACCTCCGAACTAGGGTTCACGAATAAGCTATATTTATGCAGTTTGGCTTCTAAATTTTTCTAAGATTTTCCTCCTTTGTTCTTCTTGCTTCTATAATTTTCCCAAAATCCTAAAACTCCTAAGAATTGCCAAAAAGCACTTGGTGATGATTTCTAGGATGTAAGGGAATAAAATGGTAATTTTCTCTCTCTACAAGTCTTAAATACCTTAAGTCCCTACTTTGCTAAGTGTCCCAATGTTAATCTCCTAAGTCCATAGCCATCCTTAATGTTTCCATGCCTAATCCAAAGTAGTTTTGATGATTTAGTGATTTTTTTTCCTTTTCTAAAATGATTTTTCTTATAATTATTTAGTTAATTATACGTATTTTAAGGTATATAATTATATGTAATAATTGCATTCAAGGTATACATACTTTATTTATATATTATTTTATGTCATTTAATAATTTTATTGTTCAAATAATGTATCTTTAAAGTTTAGTTATTTACCATTACTTATTATGCGTTGACAGCGAGTAAATTACGACATAATATAATTTAGTGAAATTGTTTATTTTTAGCTATAATATGATTATTTTATTATATTTCTATATTTTGGACCCATAATGTGTTTTTGTCTAACTCCTTAGACTCAAATGTGAAATATTATCCTAATTTGCTAACTTTTATGTACGCCTTAAATTATTTGCTCAAAATCCAATAAGTAAGACTATAGGGATCTTGGAATCTAACATTTAAGATTATGGGGCTTATATTTCCACTCTCCCCAAAAAAGTTTTGTCCACAAAACTTTGATTTTTCCATTTTACCTAATATAATAGCTAAACACTCCAACATTCACCCAGTTATCATTAATCAAAATAACAAGATTTACTTACCTGATTTCTAAAACAACCATGAGTATTTCTTCTACATAACTACTTTTGGTTCCCAAGTTAATTCTACTTGAGGGCCACTTCCCTAACAAACTTTTACATAGTTCACATCTCAATTTCAAAGTTTTTGAACTTACTTGTCAAGTATCTGAATAGGTTGTTCCTCCACTATATAACCTTTTTTTAGATCTACTGGCTTTATTTCCACTATCATATGTAGATTCTTTACAAACTTCCTTAACATAAATACATGAAACATGTCATGGTATCCTAATAGACTTGGGGGTAAAATGAGTCTATATGCTACATTTTTTACTCTTTCTACTATTTAAAAGGGTCCAATATAACACGAACTTAACTTTCAAGTTGTACTAAATCATTTAAATCCTCGAAATGGACTTATTTTCACATACACATGGTCTCCAACTTAGAATTCCAAAGGTCTTCACTTGAAATCACCTAACTTTTATAACGATCCTAAGCTGCCTAATTCTATATCGAATAATTTTCACTTTATCACTTGTTTGCTAAATCAACTTAGGTCTTATCACCGTATGTTGTTCCAATATTTGAATCGTTCTCTTTGATTGACCATCCATTTGTAGGTGATAGGTTGTATTAACATATGACTTAGTTCCTAGAGATTGATGTAAGCTCTCCCACAACTTGGATACAAATTAACTATCTCTATTAGAAATGATACTCTCTGACACACCATGCAATTGAATGATTTCTCTTATATATAACTTAGTTAACTTCTCCATTGATTCACTAGTTTAATAAGCCAAAAAGTCTACACTCTTTGTTAGTCTATCAATAACTACCCATATAGAATCATGTTCAACCTTGGTTCTTGGAAGTCCTACCACAAACTCCATCATAATATGATCCAATTTCTACTAGGGTATTTCCAATGGCTACAACAATCCACTAGGTCTTTGGTGTTCGGCTTTCACCTGTTGACATGTAGTACAACTTGCTACATATTGAATTACATCCTTTTTCATTTCTTTTCATTAGTACATCGTTTTCAAGTCTCTGTACATCTTATTTCCTTCAAGGTATAATGTATATCTAGCAACATGTCCCTCATCCATGATCTCTTGCTTCAATTCCGTATTATCAAGTATACAAACTCAATTTTTAAACCTTAATAATCCTTTTTCATCAACATGAAAATCCAGTGCTTCCTCCAAAATTAACTTTTCTTTCACCATTCTTAAACTTGGATCCTCTTATTGTTGCATCTTAATTCTGTTCGATAAGGTTAGTTGAACTACTAAGTTCATCAATTGTACATCGGGATCATGCCACCTAAGAATTCTATAGTATCCCAGCATCCCCATAAAACTTCTTACTTACAAAACAATAGTAAGTTGTTTCCAATTAGTTACAACTTTAACTTTTTTGGGATCCATCAAAATTCGTTTACCAGATATTATATGACCTAAGAACGCTAACTTCTCTAACTAGAAATCACATTTACTCAACTTCACATATAATTTATTGTCTCTGGACTTTTGTAATACTAGTCTTAAATGATCAACATGCTCTTCCTTCGTCTTTGAATAGATTAAAATATCATCAATAATCATTACTACAAATTTATCCAAATAAGGCTGATAAATTTGGTTCATTAAATCCATGAATACTGTAGGTGCATTCGTCAAACCAAATGGCATCACTATGTATTCATAATTTCCATATTGTTTATGAAATGCCATCTTGGGCATATCTTCTAGCTTAATCCGGAGTTGTTGGTATCTTGACCTTAAGTTAATTCTATATCATAGATCCATGTAATTGATCGAATAAATCATTAATTCTTGGCAATGGATATTTATTCTTAATTGTCACTTTATTAAGGTCTCTATAGTTGATGTAAAATCTCATTGTTCCTTCCTTTTTCTTTAAAAATAACAAAGAGGCTCCCTACGACAACACACTTGGCCTAATGAATCCTTTATCTAAAAGTTTCTATAATTGTTTCTTCAATTCTTATAATTCCATTGATGACATTTTATATGGGGCTTTTGATAATAGTTCAGTTCTAGGAACTAACTTAATAGTAAAGTCCAATTCCCAATGCAATGCTAAGCTAAGTAAATCATCCGAAAATACATTGGGAAATTCATAAACCACAGGTATTTCTGATATATTTAGTACTTCCTTCTTCCCTTCTGTGGTAAATATTAAGCAATACTACCACCCTTCACTATCGGCTTTCACTTTCTCAATTGCTTTGATGATAGCCAACTTCACACCACTTTCAATCTTGTTAGTGAACATAATGTTTCCATCATCTAGTACGACAGTTTTATTTTGACAATCAACTTTGGCTTTATGTCTAGATAACCAATTAATCTCTACAATGATATTTTAACCACTTAAAGGCAATACCATCAGATTAATTCGAAATTCCCTTTCATGAATCATCACTTGCCCTTCACTTACCACTTTTCGAGTTGATACATGTTGTTTCGTAGGAATTCTTATTCTATAGGTAGCTTTTGTTTCGACTACTTTAATTTTATGGTTTGTCACAAATTCTTGACTGATGAACAAGTGAGAAGCTCCTATATTAAATAATGCATACGTAACTAGTCCATTTATGTTTACATGACCTATTATGTTACTATCATAGTTATTTACGAGTTTTAGGAACCTGTTATGATACTACTAATTACCATACTACTTAACACATATAGTTATCTCATTAAGCATAATTTATACTATAACTCTAGATTAGTAGTTAATGTTAGTGTACTAAGCCCGATTCACCTCTATCAATACCATCATCATCATCATTCGAACCTTTACAGAACTATTACTCTATCCATTCATCAAACTCTTCCAAGTCCTCATTTATACTCTTTAACGTAAAGACATATATAGAGACCATTGAAGTATTCATTCCTCCAACATTCTTAGCTCCAAGTCCTAACTACGTACAGTATCTAGAAAGGTATCTTGCTTGTCCACAACAATAACATTTCACATTCTTCATCCTTGGGTACTCTCTAGATATATGGTTTTAATTTCCACACAAATAACGTTTTGCTTTTAATTGCACACATTGGTGAGGATAGTATTGGTCTCTACATTTCCAACATTTAATATTCCCATCCTTATCATAGAAACTTAACCCTTTGTCCAGTTGTGCTGCTCCACCAGTCACCATAGCTAACTTCTTTCCTTTCTAACTAGAGTTACTGTTCCAGAACCAAAGAAGGGTCTCTTAAAAGTGGATCTAAATCAATTCACCCTTCTTAACTTCTTGCTCCACTTCGACTGCATCACTATCTGATTATTCTCGAGTTGATGCGCCTTATCTACCAATTCATTATAGGTTTTAAAACTATAGTCCATAAGCTTACACCTCATCGTAGGCTTAAATCCCCTTAGAAAAAGATCTTTCTTATGCTCCAAGTTGTTTCAATACGATTGTAGTGCAAACTTAATCAACTGATTAAACTTCATCTCATATTATGCCATACTCATCGTACCTTTCTTTAGACTCATTAACTCTTCAATCTTTTGGTTTTGGACACCCACCTGAAAATATTCCTTCTTAAGCTCTTCTCTAAATGTTTGCCATCTAAGTGGTCCTAACAAGGTCCATGCTTTCATGTCCTACCATATCTATGCTCCCAACTTCATAAAAAAGTTCCATATGAGAGCTGCTGCGCTTGTGATACTTGAAAAGCTTCGAAACGTCAATTAATTTGGGCTAGCCAATCATTAGCCATGGCTAGTTTTTCCATCTCTCTTTCAAAATACTAATTTGCTTTGACTAACTCCATAAGTTTCCCAACTTCTGGTGGTTGGTGTTCTCTTGGCTCCACTTTAAGCTGCTTACGATCCATTGTATTTCACCTGCCATAAGGTACTGAATTAAAGCTCCTTGTAGTTAAATCTAGTATGTAATGGGAATCAGGCTACTGGACCCTTAACTCGTAGCCAAGCCCGAGGACTAGAGGGATTGGTAAAACGAATCCTCATATTCCAACCGACTCATGCGAAGGCCAAGTATCTCTTTACTGACCCATTCTGCCTGCCAAGCCGAGTGACTACTTATCTCTTGCATGTTAAGTGCCGAGAAACTGAAGGCCGAGATAACAGCCTATCTTCATTCTCGCACATGCCTAGCTAATTACTTACTCAGCCTCACCCCTGTTGAGATGCCGAGAGAGAGTCTAAACTAACCAAGCCACCCTTGCTCAGACAAGCAAACTATCCGTACTTTTTGTCCACATCCTCTAACGACATCACTAATACAACATCTCCATGTGTATAGTATCATATGTAGAATCTATTACACCAATGATTACTTTCCTTATATATTCATTTTTACCTTTTTGTATCTTGTACATTACTTCCTTAGAAAATGTCCTTTTTGTCTTTTTCCTTTTGGACAAGTTGCCCTAACTTATGGGTATAAATACCATTGCAATTGTAGCTGTAAGGCATCACGATCCTCAATATACAAGTATTTCCTTCCTTGTGTAAACATTGCTTGTTTACTCTTGGCATTACTCTTATTTTAACCCTTGAGTAAGGCTAAGTGGCAAGTGACTTTACTAAACCAATTCGTGCATCATATCAAATTATGCCGTGAGTTTTTGGAACTTCCATTGGTGTGTCATATCCATTAGAGCTGTTCGTAAGTATTGCTTACCTTTTTTATTTGCATTCATCTAATTTCGTACTAATCCCCATTATTCCTTTTAGGCTTTCTATAAGCTCGAACCCATCTAATGACTGGCCTTGTCTGTTCTTGGTTATGATTCGCATCATCTTGGTATCAAAGTGAAGGTTTTGTGTGAACTGTAGTTGGTTTTTGACATTTTGTTATACTTTGTTTTGTGTGTATGGGATAGAGCAAGTTATAGTATTCATATCAATTGCTGTGTTTGCCTACTGTAGATTTTATTTATTTTCTAGTTTGTGGAATTGCTTGTTTGAGCCTTTAATCAATGAAGAAAATGACTAAGCAAAGTGTAAACATCGGTGCTAAAGATGATAGTGGAGTTGTCTATTACGGACGCCAATCTTAAGGGACCCCTAGAAGCATTGATGAGAGATTTTATGAGGTAGCTAACCTCTTAGTGGATTTGACCCAAGCTGTTCATGCGCTATCTTGCCGACCTACTGAGGCTATACAAAATACCCCACAAGCTGTTCGATTTGTTAGAGGTCAGAATCTAACTTGACCCGTTTGAGGTAGAGGAGTAGGCAGACAAGGGAGGAGAATGATTAATTTGGTAGACATAGGAGATGAGGAAGAAGAGGAGTATTTTGAAAAAGAGCGTGTACGAGTCCTTAGAGCATCCGACTATGTAAAGCTGCAGATTCTCAGTTTTAATGGATTTGGAAATGCTAATGAATATTTGGAGTGGGAACAGAAGATGGAGTATCTGTTTGATTATTATCAGTATGAGGATTATGAGAGAGTAAAAACTGCTGTTGTTGAGTTCTTTGGATATGCTACCATATGGTGGAAGAATTTTCAGATAATGAGGAGATAAGAGGGCTACCAAGAGATTAATACTTAGCTAGAGATGAAGAGAATACTCAGAAATAGGTTCATGCTAGAAACTTACCTTTAAGACACATTCACTCGACTTCAAGAGCTGAGACAAGGAGGCCAGATGTTGACATGTATGTTCAAGAATTTCAAATGCTTATGATCCATTGAGAAGTGGAGGAACCACCAGCCCGAACAGTTTCAAGATTCATTACTGGGTTGAGAGATGACATCTGAGACATTGTGGAACTCCAACGATTTACAACAATGCATGAGGCCATCGGAATAGCCTAGCGAATAGAAAGGCAAAGAAAGAGCCGAGTACCAATGAGGATGCCAACTAGCCAACCCGAACAGGTAAGTCACTAAGCTCAATCGAGTACCAAACCAAGTCGAAAGATGGATGTCTAAGCCGAACTGAAGGGTTAACCTAATACTGAAGTACCGACCCGAACTTATGAGAATGGGCAGGGGTTTCATAGGAAGATCGACCAAATTAAGTGCTTCAAGTGCCAAGGGTTCAGACATATGGCTGCTTAGTGCCCGAACAAACGGACGATAGTGGTCAATGAAGACATCTCGAAGCTAGAGGTAGACAACATTGATAAGGAGCTTAAGGAAGAGGAGGTCTCTACTGAAAAAGATAATGCCGAGAAAGAATTAATAGAGGAAGACGTGTTTGCTGAGAACTTAGACTAATTACTCATGGTTGTTCGACGTATTATGAACATGAAACCTTCATGAGAGGAGGAGTAGAGAGAGAATTTGTTTCATACCAACTGTAATGTGAATAATCAACTGTGTGCCTTTGTTGTGGATAGTGGAAGTTGCACCAATATGGCATAAGCCGATCTTATCTCAAAGTTGAAGTTGCCGATTGTTGCACACTCAAAGTCGTATAAGTTGCATTGGTTAAGTGAGAAAGGAGCACTACATGTTATTTGGCAAATATTACTACCGATCACTATAAAGAATTACTTTGATTAGATTCTCTGCGACGTACTGCTTATGTGCACTTCTTACATGTTGATGGGTAGGCTATGGTTATTTGATAGGAGAGTTATCCATAACGGCTACAGGAATATGTACATGTTTGAGAAGGATGACTGAAAGTTAACATTGAACCCAATGCCATCAAGAGAAGTTAACAAATTGTAGACAAATCTTGCTTGTGGATTAAAGAAGGCTCTAGTGATGAGTAAAGTCGAGCTTCAAGAGGCCATCAATGTTAACGAGCTGACCTTTATGTTGGTCAGGCTCTTATTAGAAATGAAGGAGAGGGGTAAACTACCCTAGGAAATCAAAGGGTCGCTAGATGAATATGCCGATCTATTCCCATAACAGTTACTTGAGTGGTTGCCTCCAACTCAAGGCATATAGCACTATATTGATTTAGTACCCAGCGCTGTATTGCCAAATAAGCTAGCCTATCGGATGAATCTTGAGTAGGTTGTTAAGCTCAAACGATAAGTTAATGAGTTGCTAAAGAGAGGATATGTGAAGGAAAGCCTTAGCCCTTGCGTTGTACTGGCCCTTTTAGTACCGAAGAAGCATAGAACTGGTGGATATGTGTTGAAGCCACGTTGTGAACAAGATTACTATCAAGTACAGGTATCCTATCCTAAGGTTAGAAGATATGTTGGATGAATTGAGTGGAGCCAAGATTTTCAGTAAGATTAATCTTAAGTATAGCTACTATTAGATTCACATGAGGCCAGGAGACAAATGGAAAACAATGTTCAAGACTCGATATGGATTATATGAATGGATGATCATGCCCTTCAGCTTGTTGAATGCCTCGAGTACATTTATGAGACTAATAAATCATGTGTTGAGACATCTAATCGGGAAGTGTGTTGTAGTGTACTTTGACGACACCCTAGTATACAATGTCGACATGCTGAGTCATTGTGAACATCTTTAAGCCATTTTAGACACCCTCTGTGTCAAGAGATTATTCAACAATTTCAAGAAGTGTTGCTTTTGCTAAGAGAAAGTGGTATTCTTAGGCTATATAGTTAGTGGAGGAGGTTTATGAGTTGATGATCAGAAGATTTGAGCAATTGTAGAGTAGCCAACTGCTACTACTTGTGCCGATGTAAGAAGTTTTTATGGATTGGCTTCATTCTATAGATGATTCATTAAGAATTTTAGCACCTTTGTCATGCCACTTACTGAGCTCACAAAAAAAAAAAAAAACATATACTTTTGATGAGGATAAAGGGAAGAGAAGATCTTTGCCTAGATAAAAGAAAGGTTGATCATCGCTTCGGTGTTAATTATACCTGACTTCGAGAAAATATTTGAGTTGGAATGTGATGCATCAGGTGTTGGAATAGGCATTGTCATAATGCAAGAAGGCCAACCAATTACCTTCTACAATTTGAAGCTTAGAGGGCCACAATTAAATTACTCTATATATGATAAAGAACTCTTAACGTTGATCCAAATATTGCAAGTATGGCAACATTATTTACTACTAGGAGAGTTTGTCATCTACATCGACCATGAATCCATGATGTCCCTCCGAAGTTAGATGAAATTATTGAAGTAGTAGGCGAGATGAATTGAATTCCTTGAAGGATTTAATTTCGTGAATAAATATAAGCAGGGAAAGAGCAATGTAGTTGCAGATTCTCTTTCGAGGAGACATACACTTTTAACCGAATTGTGGATCGGATTGTTTGGGTTTGCAAGTATTAAAGAATAGTATTCTAGGTATCTACACTTTGGACCCATAATTATACGATGCATTAATGGAAGAACGGTGGATGAGTACCATGTAGGGGATGGTTACCTGTTCTGAGGTGAAAAATTATGCGTGCCGACCTATTCACTACAAAAATTATTGATAAGGGAAGCCCACAGTAGAGGACTCTTTAGACATTTTGGAAAAGAGAGGACTTGTGAACTGTTGAATAGTCGATTCTTTTAGCTGAAAATGAGGAGAGACGTGCATCGAGTTGTCGAGAGCTATGCTATGTGTAAGAGACCTAAGTGGGAAGCCGACTAAGGGAAAGCAATGCCTTTGCTTGTCCCGATGAAGCTGTGGACTGAATTGAGCATAAACTTTGTTTTCGAACTACCACGAACTACTCGTGGCAAAGATTCTATGATGGTCGTCATGGATCGATTCAGCAAAATGGCATACTTTGTACCTTGCTCTAAAACTAACAATGTTTCAGCTATTGCTTCTCTTTTCTTGCAAGAAATTATGCGGATTCATGGTGTAAGCTCCCAAAATTGAGTTTAGGACAACCAAACCTAAATTTAGGACTTTTAGGGAAACTTATCCAATTAAACCCAAACTTCACGACTATGATAGAAAAGTTAGTCAAGGTGATACAGTGAAGTTAGATTTTAGAAATAATAATCCAAAATCTCAATTTTGCCCTTAGAAGTAGGAATATTCAATATAGCACTAAAATACTTAGAACTCCTAAAATCAAGCCTAGATTGTAACGAGAACTTAGAGATAAATTAATTGAGCTATAAAATGAGATAATATAGTATAATTTACTATATAAAAAATACACATAATTTTATGAGTATACCCGATATAAATAATAATTATACTTGTAAATTATTCCTAAATTATGTAATTATAAATATATTTCATTCAAATCATAAAATTAATTAAGAGAACATATCCTACAAATCAAAGATATGTTAGAAACTTAATTATATGAGTAAAGTTATATATTTCACATATTATTTACATAGGGTATATACTTATATACTAATTAAATAACTAAATCTTAACATATAATACTCATATTTAAGAAAATATTTAATAACACTTATCTAAATGCATTGGATCTTGCTGGAAAATTTGCGTAGCAGGAACTTGGGATTTCATATTGCTGATTCAAAAGTGATAGTAAGAGAATAGGACACCTCTTGCTTTGTTTAATTAAGATGAAAGAGAAAAAAAATATAAAATAATTAGAGGAAAATTGTTCAACCGACTTTTACGCCTCATAAAAGGGAAAGAACATCATATATGTAAATTTTAGTAGTTTGGAATTAGAAATACTTAGAGGAAAAAATTAGAAGAAATCATGGAAAATAAAAAGAAATTAAGAAAAACAAGGGAAAATTCGTGTTAGGATAGAACCATAACCTAAAGTGATTCTACTGTGGAGCCCAACCAAACACCACTAGTCACCATTGCGCCTAGGCCATTCGATAACCACCCAACCGGCGCCGGCTACTGGAGCACCTAAGAATACCAAGGTCGATTTCCTGCCTTATTTTTCAATAATTTTTAAAAATCAGTAAATCCACCTAGAAAATTATGAAAAAAAATTTTACTTAGGTTATTTTGAACATGCTTTTATGTGATATTTTTATTTTTGAAAATTTTTAATATTTAATATACTTTCCTAAGAAATCTACTGTTTATCTGAATTTAGATTTGTAAAATAAATGTACTAAATGATGTTGTTTCTAGCTAAAAATTTTTGTGTAGGATGTGTATGATATATAGATAATTGCTATATAGCCTGAATTTTGATTTGAATATTTTTAATATTTAAGGCATTTTTTGTCCTAAAAATAGCTCAAAAATAGGCTGAAATTATGAATTAAATAGGAAATTATGAAATTAATTAATGAAATGCACATTTACTGATCTATAATAAATAATAACATTATTGAGTCAAATTGAAATTAATTTGGTGTACAAAGAATCATAATTAGGTAATTTATGATAATTTAGGGGTAAAATCGTCAATACGAATATATAAGCGATAGGTCGGAAACTTAAAACCAAGTGATAACTAAATTTCCCATATTTTTAGGAGTTTATAGAAATTTTCAAGGAATTATTTGGTAACCCGAACTATTTATTACAAATTTACTAAGTAAAATAGCTTAATTTACAAGTCGAGATGTATTTTTAATATTAATAAGCTAAAATGAATTAAATAGTTGAATAAAAACTATATATAGGATTGCTGATCAGATTGGATTAAATGAATATTTTTATTACATTTATTAATATTTTCTGATTAGGATACACTTTAGGTATATTAGAGTTGGATAATATTTATATTGTAACAATATATGGACAAATTAGGTAAAATACAATTTAATAACATAAATTACATATAATATGATCATATTTATATAATTACGTATAACCGAATTAAAAATTCGAACTACCCGTTAAAAATCATCTCTAGAAATAAGACTCATAAAATATGTTGTTAGGTTTATACGAACTCAACGACACTAATTTTGTTAAAATCGAGTAACCTTAAGTAATTTAACCTATAACTTTATCATATTTAAGAATGTATGCATTTTGGTAACCTTATTGGAATTCAAACATGAATTAATAAATTAAAAGTATGTTTCGATACAATCGAAATGATATATAATACGTAATAGTATGTATGATGTACAATATCAACAATTAATAACTTAATTTGATATATAATGATAATACAACTACATATTATGGAAATATATTAATAATATATATATTTATATACAACCATTTTAGATTGAACTCTAATGTTATCATAATTATTACGAAAACTGAATTTGGGTCTTTTGTGTAAATAGGATCTTCTAATACAATGATTCGAGTCAGTAATAGTAAACATCTAAACAAGTAAGTTGGGATTGTAGCTTCACCACTTATTTGGATACTGTTTAAAGTATCCGGAGACCCAAGAGTACTTATGGTTGTGTTTGTAGTTAGTTGATTGTATGCATGCTATATGTGTGGATGATACTCGATTGTGATAGGAGTTTAACTCCTTGGTGTGTTGTTCTGCATGTTTGCATGGATTTTGTATTGTATGAACTTGTTGGCCACCCTTGATTAAAACTAACGTTTATTTGACTAAAATAAAATTGGACATGCATAACACCTATTAGGGGAAACGATTAAGAGTGTTAGGCCAAATACCGACTTCCTTCGATGAGGATAGCTAAAATGGTCCTTTCCCTACCCTTAGCCAAACTAAGTGACAGCAGAGAAGGTCGTAACAAGGTTAGGGGTCGTGGTTCGAAGGCGGTCATAGGAGGAGGGTGTTCTTCATTGCACAAGCTCGGGTTTGGTTTGACTTGAGTCGTAACGAAACTCCTCAATCTGGGTTGGAGCAGATGTAATTTTTCTAACCTCACAGTGGATTGGATAACATTGTGAGATGTTTCATTTGTTTAATTACATTACATTTCATCATAATTATTAACCTTATTGGTATTTCTACAATACTCTTCTAACTCCGTCCCACTTATTGAGCTAGTTGTACTCACATCCCTATAGACTCTTTTGCAGGTGTTAAGTGAGGTTAGGATGTTCAAATACTATCGTTCTCAGGTTAGTATGCTGTTGTTTGGGAAAGTGAAGATTAAGGAATCAACTGAACCTAGGCTTTTGACTTTGTCTTTAAGTTTTTGAGGAAACTAATTGGAAATTCCCCAGAAGCCTACTAGTTTCCTAACTTATTGTATATAAACTATAAAACTTGTGGTTTTTAATAAACTCTGATTGTAAACTTTACCTTTGGACGTAAAACGTTTGTATAAGTACTGTTGTGGTACTAGACAACAGGTTGTATAGAACAGGTATTTTGTAAAAGCTCTATCACAGGTTTGATTATTAACAGGTGTCAAAATAGACGTTTCAAGTTGGTTGAGTTGTACGTTTTGTGTGAATTGTATCTATAATAGCAGCTGTGAGGTTAGCTTCTATCTTAGATTAGTTTACACAGTGGGACTATTATGACTCTTCCTGTTCGTGGCATGACACATGGCATGCTGAGAAATGTAGTCTCTAATAGAGACTCGAAATTCTTAAGCCATTTCTAGAGGACCTTATAGCGTCAGATTAGGACCAAACTACTATTTAGTACTTCCTGTCACCCCTAAACTAACGGTCAAATAAAGGTAGTCAATCGCACTTTGGGATCACAGCTTCGTGCTGTAATAGGCAAGAACTTAGTTGATTGGGACGTCTGCTTACTAGTAGTCGAGTTAGCTTATAACTGAATAGTGCATGACACCACTAAGAAGACTCCCTTCGAGGTAGTCTATGGTTTCAATCTCGAGTTGCTCCTCGACTACACCCTTGTACCTATACCTATGTAAAAAGACCCTAATGCCTTAGCTAAAGCACAATCCCTCCAATACATCTATGATAAGGTCACTCGGTACATTGACCAAGCTACTAGAAGAATGCGGGAGAAGACTAAGGGTAAGATGACTAAACAATTCCAACCAAGAGACTTGGTATGGCTGCACCTTAGTAAGGAACGATTCCCGAACAAGAGGAGGAACAAATTATCTATACGAGCTGAAGGACCTTTTAGAATCCTTTAGAAGATCAATGACAATGCTTATAGATTAGAGTTACCCGAGGACTATGGGGTTTCTAACACCTTCAACGTTGTCGACCTCAATCCATATCACCCTGATGGAGAGCTTATTGAAGACCATTTAAATTTGATCCCAAATCCAAAACAACTTGGAGGGAATGATGGGAATCAAGCTACTGAACCTTTGACCCATAACTAAGCCCGAAGACTAGAGGGACTAGCAAGACGAATCCTCTTATTCCAGCCGATTGATGCAGAGGTCGAGTATCTCCTTATTGACCTATTTTTCCTGCCAAGCCGAGTGACTACTTGTCTCTTGCATGTTGAGTATCGAGAAATTGAAGGTCGAGATAACAGCCTATCTTCATTCTTGCATATGCTTGGCCAATTACTTCCTCAACCTCACACTTGCTGAGATGCTGAGAGAGAGTTTGGACTGACTAAGCTTAGACAAGCAAACTGTTGGTACTTTTTGTCCACATCCTCAAACAGCATCACCAATACAGCATCTTTACGTGTACAGTATCATGTGTAGAATCCATTACACTAATGATTGCTTTCCTTATATATTCATTTTTATTCTTTTGTATCTTATACATTACTTTCTTAGGAAATGCCCTTTTTGTCTTTTCCCTTTTGGGCAAGTTGCCCTAACTTATGGGTATAAATACCCTTATAATTATAGTTGTAAGGCATCGTGATCTTTAATATACGGGTATTTCCTTCCTTGCGTAAACACTGCTTATTTACTCTTGGTATCACTCCTATCTTAACCTTTAAGCAAGGCTAAGTGGCAAGTAAACTCACCGGACCAATTCATGCGTCATATCAGATTGTGCCGTGAGTCTTCAGAAGTTTCATTGGTACATCATCTCCATTGGAGTTATTCGTGGGTTTTTCTTACCTTTTTATTTTCATCTGTCTAATTTCGTACCAATCCCTATTATTCCTTTTATGCTTGTAAGCTTGGACCCATCTAACAACCGGCCTTGTCTGTTCTTGGTTACAGTTTGCATCAGTATGTATGTACACCCAAAAAAGGTGAAGTCGTAACAATCCTATCGTGTGAGCCATTCTAAGATAGAAACTGTCTTTATAGTTGCTATCTTAGACCTAATTCATATTAGGTGTACTCAATTTTATCCTTCTAAAGCATCCAATTCGATATCTATTTGATATAAACCTGCAGAGTAATCTTCTAAAATAATTTGTTAAAAATAAGGTTATAATTTGACCTTATAAAAGAGCGATAGTAAATGTTATAGGTACTTGTCATTTCACATACAAACTAAAATATTAAAAACTACTAAGTCCTTTGAGGAGTTCTATATAGTTTTCTTTAAAAGATAAAAAGTTAATACTAAGGGTAATAATTAACCATTTCTTATTGCATCTCACTCCTCATCTTAGTTTACTAGTACTCTGATGTTGGCTAGATACTCGTAATCCATTTGAAACTTGTAAAACAAATTATAGGGAAATGAGTGATAACTTACTTAGTAAGTGGGGTGGAAATAGAAGTATTTACTTAGCACACCACAAGTAGAGTTTTCAACCAAATTGGTTAAATGCAATATATGTACAAGCAAATGTTATCGGACAACGTTATCTGGTTTATCATGAGATTAGAGAAATTGTGCCTACTCTAATCCGGGTTGAGGAGATTGACATCACATACTCATGGATTGAAACCAAACTGGGGCTTGTGCAATAGAGAACACCCTCTTCCGGTAACTACCTTAAAACCATGGCTCCTAAGCTTATCGCAACCTGCTCTCTTGTCACTTATTCGGCTAAGAGTAGGGAAAGGACCATTTTAGCTATCCTCATCAAAGAGAGTTCGTATTTAGCCCAAGAATCTTAATTGTTACCCCTAGCGGGTCACAATGTATATTAGGTTAGGTATTAACCCAAGTTTGAGTTAGTTTATCATTTTAGAGTAATCAACCAAACTCAAACAACTCAAGCATAGTAATATTCATAGAATCATATCATGGAGTTCAGCTCTTGTCACAGCAAATCGAAACCCAATCACAAATGTTATATATGCACAAATAGCTAACTATAATCACAAGTCAATACATACCAAAGTCTCTAGATATTCTGAAATAATATTCCAAAATGCTGTAAAACATTAATACCACTTACCTATCTTAACGCTTACTTTAGAAAACTCATATCGTCAACGGTAAGGTTTTATCTAAAATGGTTATGTATATATATATGTATATATAAATAGTGACTTTGGTATGTATTGACTTGTGATTATAGTTAGGTATTTGTGCATATATAACATTTGTTTTTTTTTTTTTTTTTGCTGTGACAAGAGCTGAACCCAATGTTATGATAACCTGCATTTTTCTCTCTTAGTGTTGTATGAGTTTGGATAGGACCTTTTTAATTATACTCTACCAAAAACTTTGGTTTTTACCTNCATTTTAGAGTAATCAACCAAACTCAAACAACTCAAGCATAGTAATATTCATAGAATCATATCATGGAGTTCAGCTCTTGTCACAGCAAATCGAAACCCAATCACAAATGTTATATATGCACAAATAGCTAACTATAATCACAAGTCAATACATACCAAAGTCTCTAGATATTCTGAAATAATATTCCAAAATGCTGTAAAACATTAATACCACTTACCTATCTTAACGCTTACTTTAGAAAACTCATATCGTCAACGGTAAGGTTTTATCTAAAATGGTTATGTATATATATATATATATATATATAGAGAGAGAGAGAGAGAGAGAGAGAGAGAGAGAGTATATTATCATAATAATATATAGTTTTATTATATTATGTATATATCGAGTTAAGTTATCAATTATCAATAATATACGTAATTATACTATAACATATAATATATCATTTTGATTGTATTGAAATATACTTTTAATTGGTTAAATCACGTTTTAATTTCGGTAGGGTTAATACGTACATTCTAGTAATATTATAAAGTTATAGGTTATATTACTTAAGATTATATGATTTTAGTAAAAATAGTATCCTTGGGTTTATACATACCTAATGACACATATTACAGGTCCTATTTCTAAAGATTACTTTTGGCGGGTAATTTAAGCTTTTAATACAGTTATACGTATCTAATCAAATATTATTGTACTATACATAATTTATGTTATTAAATCATATTTTACCTGATTTGTTAATATAACTCATAATATAGATATTATCTAACCTAATATCCTTATAACGGTTTCCAATTATTAAAATATCATTAAATATATTAAAAATATACTTTTTATCCAATTTGACTAATACACATATAGATAGTTTTTATTCAACTATTTATCATATTTTAACTTACTATTACTAGAATTGGGTGTCGGTTCGTTATTCAAATTATTTTACTATGTAAATTCATAATAAATAGCTTGGGTTACCAAATAATTCCTTGAAAATTTCTATAGACTTTTAAAAATATGAGGAATTTAGTCATCACTTAGTTTTGTATTATCGATTCATTACCTATATATTCGAAATTATGATTTTACTCTTAAATTACACTTAATTACCCAAATATGATTATTTTTGCACAAAATTATTTTCAACCTATCCTAACATCATTATACTTCATTAAAAATCAATATAGGTCAATTTTACTATTTAATTTCATAAATCCTCTTTATTTCACATTTTCAACCTATTTTCCAACTATTTTTAGGCTGAAAAATAAAATAAATACTAAAAATATTCAAATCAAAATTCGGGCTACATAGCAATTATCTATATATCATGCATATCCTACACAAAAATTTTGAGCCAGAAACAATATCATTTGATACATTTATTTTGAAAGTTAAAATTTAGAAAAATAGTAACTTTCTTAAGCAAGTATATTGAATATTACAAATTTATCAAAAAAAAAAAATATCACACAAAAGCATGTATGAAATAATCTAAATATAAATTTTTTTGAATTTTTCTAGGTAGATTTTCTATTTTTAGAAAATTATTGAAAAATAAGGTAGAAATTGACCTTAATGTTCTTAGGTACTTCGGTGGCTATGGGGTAGTAGGGGTGTGTTAGACTGGCTAGGCATTGGAGGTCTTCTATGGTGGTGAAGTGGCTCAACAGCAGATCAAGGGTTACCTTAGGAACTAGCTCAGCTCGGTAATTGCTCCATTTTTCCACAATTTTTTCTAAGTTTTTCTTTCTATAGTTTAGGGACCTAAAAGGTCTAAAGTAGTACCAGGAATCCTATATATATTGGTTTGAGTCTGTGGAAGGTTGCCATGATTTGTTTGAAATTTTTTTCTCCTTATCTTCTTGAAATTCCTAAGTAAGAGGTGTCAATTGGAGGGGTTTAATCCTTTTGATGCAGCTTATTAATCTCATAAGAGGAAGCTACAATGAATCCAGCAAATTTCCAGCCGCAATTTGAGTTTGTAGGATAGGATTTGCAATTATTTTAGTATTTTAGGTATATTTTATTAATATTTAGTTATTTAGTAATATACAAGTATATATATATCCTACGTATGTATTACATGTAGTATATAACTATACTCATATAATTAAGTTTCTAACATATCTTTTATTTTTAAGATATGTTTCTTATTTATTTACATGAATTCAACACATAATATATATAATTAAGTAATTTAGAGTTAATTTACAGGTATAATTATTATTTACACGGGTATTATCATAAAAATATATATATATATATATTCATATAGTAAATTATACTATATTATCTTATTTATAGCTTAATTAATTTATCTTTAAGTTCTCGTTGTATTCCGAGCTCAATTTTAAAGTTTCCGAACAATTTGATACTATATTAAATAATCCTACTTCTAAGGGCAAAATTGGGATTTTGGATAGATATTTTCAAAATCTAACTTCGATGAGTCACTTTAATTAACTTTTCTATCTTAATTATAAAGTTTCGGTTGAATTAGATAACTTTTCCCAAAAGCCCTAAATTTAAGTACGATTACCCTAAGCTTGACTTTAGGGTCTCATATAAAGCAAATTTTCACTATCTTGATTATATTCTTGATATTTTATTATATTATATTTTTGACTTCTAAGTGTATGAAGATTTCTCAATTAAGGTTATCATGTTTTTTGTAAGTTTCCAGCCTACTCGATTTACTTTCCTGAATGCTCTAGATCAATTATTGATCCTAATTGTACTATAACAGGGTATTGTCCTAATACTTAGATATTCATGTTGTGATTGCTAATTTATGAGATATTACATACTCGCCGTCACTTGTCTAAATTGAGTAAGATCCAACGTATTAGGAAGTGGAGGTTGTGGTAAATTATTTCTTCGTGGATCTTGTTGTGCTAGTGGAATTGGACAT
The DNA here is from genome assembly GCA_024138015.1 of Lumnitzera littorea. Taxonomy (NCBI): domain Eukaryota; kingdom Viridiplantae; phylum Streptophyta; class Magnoliopsida; order Myrtales; family Combretaceae; genus Lumnitzera; species Lumnitzera littorea. The sequence goes on from JAMXBB010000008.1 coordinate 77,977,146, forward strand.
GGTTCTCCATTTCTAGGTTATCCATTCACATTCCTATCTCCTTCTTTTGCCAAGTTTCTTTTTAATTACCAAAATATTTCACTTAAACTTACGCTCAAAATCCATTTAACTTATTGGTTAACATGAGTTTCCAGAGTCTTTGAACAACCTTTTGAATGCACATTTCCTATTCATTTTTAACACCATATGATGCCAACTGCACATTCTTTGGTGACTATTTACATTCATAAATTGCTTAAGGTAAACACATCCTATATATACATAACAATATAGAAATAATTCCTTACAATATCTAAGTCTCTGTTCAATGAAATGATGTCATGTCAACACCTCTAATTATCATATTATCTATATACATTTATACATTATTACATCACCTGTAATCTCCTATATATGTGATAATAATAAATAATAACCTATCATAAATCTCATTTACACATCGGTTTTACCTATTATTGACCTGCTCATTTGAATCTCTATACATATATTTAACTTAGAATACATTCAATATTATACAAAACTTTATATATACTACATCACTAGCTTTCATTATACAATTTTACAACTTTAAGAGTATACATCATAGCTTAAACTTTACATAAGATAATTACATTAAAATTGAACCTTTTTACATCACTGATTACATATAACATAACTACACAAGCAAAAGTTACATCATAACTTCCTAATACATAAGTTTTAAGTACATCATTCTTGCATTAAATATAAAAGTATATTCACAATTCCAAAATACTATTTATATCAAAAAGATGCTAGAATATTCAGCAACAACGAGGTACGTAATATGAGTCACTCAATCCAAAGGTTCTAAGAGTAGTCAAACTCTTATTCACATTAGTCACCAAAAGAACTACTTTAGTTCAAGGTTCATCTAACTCCTAACTACTCCATCTATCTGATTCGTCCAACATTGTAATACCTTCCTAAGGAAACAAGTTTTCATAAGCATTCAGATTACATTATCATTTGCTATTTCTGAGTAAAAACTTATCACTATATGTTCAGGTGTTTCAAGAACATAAATTACTTCCTACACATCCTCATTATCTATATTCCATAACTTGGGTCCTCTAACTTGATTCACTTCTTATTCTTCATTAGCTTCTACCTAAATTCCTACTTAATCTCTAAAATTAGCTATAGCCTCAGTTTCAACTTCCTTCTCAATCTTATTTTCCCCTATTGCCACATTTACATTTGCATTTTTCACTTTTTCTTGAGCTATGACAACTTCTAAATTATATTTAAGATCTTCTTTAGGGTCTTCCTCCACATTTACATCCTCACTAACATTTTCTTATAGAAACTGGAAGTGGGCTTAGATTATAAGGATATTTCAATACCTACATTCCTAATCAATGGAAATCTTGGAAACCTATCTATGATTCAGGAGGATAGTCTCTAGGCATTAGGGAATTCCTATAAGTGTTTAATCAAAACCGGGTAAATAATTCTTACGTGGTTCCACTATTAAAAGAAAGTACAACATTGAGACCATCATAGATACAATTCTTTTATCATACATGTGCTTTTTCTCAAAAGCTGCAACTACAGTATACACATAATACAAAGGACCTAAGTTATGCTCCATAATCTCCTAGTTATCCTTCATACTCTAAGGTAATCACCTCTTATAAGTGGTTATAATCTCTTCTATAGTATAAAACATTATCTAATTAGCCAATTGCAACAACAAATTTTGCAATCGAACCCAATATTCAATAAGGGACTCATCTCCTTCCAAACCAAAATGTAAGCATGCATAAATAAGCCCATGTTTCTAAATATAAAAAAAAATAAAGCACAACACAACACAAGTTAGATTAGTATTATCTTTTACTTATTTTCATTTCATATTATTTAGGTTCTTATACATAGATAACTTAGATATATTACTACAAGTCTAAATCCTTTACATCCCATTTAATTTGCTTAACTCTCAATGTTCCTAATGTTTATTTTATTTTAATTAAACACTTTAAAGCTTGGTTCTTTATAAACCATGCTTTGATACCATACACAATTGTTATGCCTTAAATTTAAGAACTTATAACAACTCCACTGTGTAAACCAATCTTTACTAAAAGCTATTCACCTTAGTTGCTAATATAGGTATAGCCTATATAAGGTGATCGACAACTCAACAAACTTTGAAGCAGTTAAATAGGTACCTATAATATATAATATTTATGGAGCAGTTCTTTACTAAGTATGTTTTCTCATATTATAGATGGTTCAGAATTGTTATATAACTTTATGTGCATCATAAGCTTGAAAGTTTTCAAAAGTACTATATCATTATACAAGAAGACTTCATTATGTATAATAGATATATTAGCAAGTCAATGAAAACTATAGGGCCTCCTAGGAAGACCTTATAGTTTTCCCACAAAAGAAAAAAAAAAAAAGAAGTGATCCACTCATTAGTCTTCTCATCTTCACTCTCTAGCCTGTTGAAACTAACCTATGAATGATTATAATGTGGTATCTCCAAGTACTAATTCACACTTGCAAAATAGTCTATTAGGATGTAAGTACAACTAGTTCAACAAGATGGAATGGAGTTATAAGAGTACATAAACAATCATGGTTATCAAATCATTAATTAGATGCAAATGCAATAAGCAAATTAAAAATCATTGCACAATGTTTAATCGGTCCATTGTGAAGTTAGAGAAATTGTGTCCACTTTAACTTGGATTGAGAAATTTCAATGCAATACTATCAGACCAAATCTAGGCTTATGTAATGGATAACACCCTTCTTCTTAGACAATATTCAAACTACGATTCTCAACCTTGCTATGACTCCCTCTCTTGTCACTTAATTCAACTAAGGGTAGGAAAATGACTATTTCTATTATCCTCATTGAAGTGTTAGTATTTGGTTTGTCAACATAATCGTTATCTCTATTAGGTTGTCAGGAACATCAAGTTAGATCTCAATCAAGTTAGGATTAGTCTAGTTAATTAGGTAAGTAATCAAGTTCAAAACACTAGATATAATATATTCAATCAGAAGAAAAATTCAAAGATCATCTCTTAATCACAAATTAGTATCACAACCACATATAAGCACACGTACATACGATCTAGCAACAACCACAAACAAGCACCCTTAATTCTCTAAGTATCTTGAAATGATACTCCCATATGCCATGAAGTATCGATCTTAATTTATCATATGTCTACGTGAGTTAATCTTTCTTCTTGTGTTCAATTCCTTTATAAGCTCCTAACGTTCAACATAAATACTTTAGTTTTTGTTAAATAAAAGATATATGATCTCGTTTTAATGTTTACTATATAGTTTTGATTTAGTTTAGGTAAGTTTATTATGTCTTTTATTAAGTTTTATCTTGTTACTGAAGTCTCCAAACAAATATCTGAACGATAATGTTATTACAATTTTTGTTCTGGATCCCTTTAAAGAAGCATCTGAAAGCAGCTCTATTAATTAGGAACTCTCTAAAGAAGTATCTCAAAACAGCCTTACTAACTAGGCAATCCCTGATGAACCTTCTGATGCTACATTAGTTAAGTATTTCATATCGAGCAACCCTCTAATCAAATCTCTAAACCTAGGATTAACTCATTCTTTTAACATGCCAACTTTCTAAAGAACTCTCTAAACAAAGTCATCTTACAAGTTTACATAAAAGCAACTAATTCTAGTATCACATTTTAAACTATAGTTATTGTAAAACATGATCATACATCAAGTTTATCACATCAAGTAAAACCATATTACTCAAATCTCTAAATTCCAATATTTATTTCTTTAATGCATTAAGCCCATGTCTTAATAACTCATACATACCTCATTCCCTACTCAATCCATATTACTCCAAATTATTCTTCATAATACTATGCAATACAAATAAACTCTAGAACTTGATACCAAGGGTTTTCATCAAGCTAATTACATGAAATCTTCAAGAAAATCACATTTCAACCAAATTTTAAGGCAAGAAAATCCCTTAAAATTATAGAAAACATTTTTTTCCTCGAAAACTCTTATGTAATACTTACATATAATATAAGAACATTCTAGAAAAAAATTGGTTCAAAAACTACATTGATAGGTTCATTTAAAACAACTTCAAAAATTGATCGATTTTGTTTAGTTTCTTAAAGAGGTCCTATACTTGATATTAAAAATTTTACAACTAGATATTTTTATTCTTAAAAGTATACATGAAAATATGCCAATTTTTTTTTTTTTTGCATAATTTTCAGAGTGAAATTGGTATTTTTGTAAAATATATGAAAGTCAGAGACAAATTTGGAGTCATTAGAATCGTGGTCATTTGGCCAACAATAATCACTCCTTAGTTTTTGACAAGGCTAGGCGTTGCTACCACTGCTGGGTGATGGTTGTGGGTTTGCTTATATGTAGCCTCCGAACTTGAGTTCGACGAGTTGGCTTGGCTTGTATAGTTTGGCTTCTAAATTTTTTCATAATTTTTCTCCTTTGTTCATCCTGTTTCTATAATTTTTCTAAAATCCTTAGAGTCCTAAGATTTCCATAGAGCATTTAGCGATGATTTCTAGGATGCAAGGTAACAAAATGGCTATTTTCTCTCTCTACGAAGCTTAAATGCCTTAAGTCCTGACTTTGCTAAGTGTCTTAATGTTAATGTCAAAATTCCATAGCTATACTTGATGTTTCCATGCCTAATCCAAAGTAGTTCTAATCATTTAGTGATTTTTTCCTATTTTTATGATTTTTGTTATAATTATATAGTTAATTATATGTATTTTTGGATATTTTAAGCATTTTTGGATATATAATTATATGTAATAATTACACTCAAGGTATATGTATTATTTTTATATATTATTTTATGTCATTTTATAATTTTAGTGTTCAAATAATTTATCTCTAAAGTTTATTTATTTATCATTACTTAAATTATGTGTTTATAATAAGTAAATTACGATATAGTATAATTTAGTGAAATTGACTATTTTAGCTATAATATTATTATTTTATTATATTTCTATATTCCAAATCTATAGTGCATCATTGTCTAATTCTTAGGATTTACACATGAAATATTGCCCTAATCAGCTAACTTTCACGTACGCACTAAATTGTTTGCTTGAAATCCAACACATAAGATTATGAGACTTGGAATCTGACTTGTAAGATTACGGGTCTCATAGTTTCTTTAGATTTGTTGGCTACATTGATTAGACCATAAGTCTTCTCATTTTATAACTTGTTCTTATTTCAAGAAAATAATAAATAATAATTTGCAATAACGATTTGAATCATAAGTCGAACTACAATGAACTACCTTACTTTCAATTTAAAAAGTTTGCAAACTAAATCATATGGCTAGATTTTACTTTTTAAAAGAATTGAATAGATAAACTATACTAAATTGAATTGCAATAACCTCTAATGTATTGGGCATGTTTTAGGGAATTCTTGATGAGTTGTTGTAGGATGTGTGAGGAGTATGCTATTATTATTGTTATGGTTAATGAGTTTGGTATTTGAGTAGTGCATGTGTTGATGAGTTTCTTGTTCATATTCTATTTTGTTCACTTTTAATATCTTTGTTTGTCTATAATTAACATGTGTAATTTTAGGTCGAAAAAAGTCACAACGGTTATCACAGAATTTTAGTGGGTGAAACTAGTATCTTAGAGATAGGATTTCATCATTTGAACCAAAATCATGTGTTCAAGACACAACCTTTGTGCATTTTAGAAGCTCCCTGTTTTTGGGATATTTTAAAAAATTGCTTCATTTTTTCCTTTTCTTGAGATCATAACCTATATATTTCTAAATGACATCCACAATTTAATTTCTATCCTTGAAACCTTTATGGGTTGTGTTTCCTAATTTTGATTTTAACATCTATCATACAATCTTAAAATTTTGGTGGAGAAAATAAAAAAAAAAAAAGAATAAAGTATAATATGACAACACATTTATCAAAACTAGAAACAAATTTTTTTTTTTTGTTTTGGTAGGTTACTTTGGACATAGACTTTGAAAACTAGGTCAACCTTTTCAATACTTAGGTCGAGCTACTAAAGCCTTAGCTAACCTTAATGAAGTGTAGGCTAACCTCTAGGAGCTTAGTCGACCTTATTAAAAGCTCTTGTTAAGTTCTTAGTCCTAAGGTTTAGCTGATTTGAAAAGCGTTGCCAAACTCCTTAGAATGTAGGCCATAAGGCTAAGTCGATTAAGCGAAACCTATGAGTTTGAATGAAGAATAGGTGGGAACAATTTAGCCATATAAGACAAGTCAATAGTTTACCCTTGAGATCCTCTCTACAAATTCAAGAGTAAAAAAGATGATCTCGAGACATTTGTCATTTGTTGAAAATAACTCAATCGGCTCTTTATAAATACAAGATAAGGCCTCTTAGTAAAGGAACAAAAACCTTAAACACTTACACATTTTCTCTCTTGCTATCCTCTCACTAACTTAGATATCAAAGTAGCTACACTGAAACCAACTCCATCACCCCCATAGTCTAATTCTTTACTTCCGCATATTTCTCACAGCCTTACAAGGATCATACATCACCATTTGGTGCTATTTGTGAGAAAATAATGATTTTCCTACAAATGGTGAGAAATCTCAAGAAGCATTTTCATCAATGAAGTGCACCCTTAATTTTAAGATTTATAATTCACCTAAAATTATTTATTAAGGGGAAAACTACACTTTTAATATTTGAATATATTTTTATTTGAGTTATCAACGTTGAACACTTTTCTCCCCTTAAGATGGAATAAGTTCCAATCTCCCTTCCCCAAAAATGTGTAAGATGTATTTGGCCCAAAAAAGAAAGGTCATCAACTTTTTTTTTCTATTTGAATTCTTAAGTTACCTAAAAATTAAGATTTTTATTAATGCCATTAACTTTTTCCATCCATAAATAGCACATGGTAGCATATGATTTTTTGATATGCTACTTTGGACGTAACCTTTAATGCCTAGGCTGACCTCTTCTAAACTTGAGTAGAGCTCTTAGAGCCCAAACTAACCTTATTAGAGACATGGCAAAGATCTAAGAGCTTAGTCAACCTTATCAAAGGTTGTGCTAAGTTCCTAGTCCTAAGGCCAACCTAATTTGAAAAAGAGTAGTCGAGCTCCTTAGAACTTGGCCCTTGAAGCTGAGTCGATTAAGCCTAACCCATAAGTTTAAATAAAGAATAAGCGACAATGGTTTGACTAGATAGGGCAAGTCAATAGCTTATCCTTAAGATACTCTCTACAAAATTAGAAGTCAAAGAGATGATCTCAAGAAATTTATCATTTGCTTAAAATAGCTTAGTTAGCTCTCAATAAGTTTAAGATAAGTCTTCTCGGTAAAGGATCGAAAACTCTAAAAACTTACATATTTGCTTTGTCGAATTCTCACCTCAAAGAATCAAACACCTAATTATCTCAACAACATTACTTAGTTTGTCAATCATTGTGGAGGTTGATGTTATTAAACTCCTCCACCTATCACAACTCGTGTTTGAGCCTTTAAGATTAGCTACTCCTCCTCTATTTCATTTCTTACTTAATCATCCTATATGTGCAACTCAAGTCATTCCCCTAAGTCGTGTATAACGTACTTCATATGCATTACATACATAACCTTAGCACTTATCCTCTACACTTGCACTATTCAAATAGAAAAGTGGTTAGCTATTTAGAATTAAAAGTATACTTCTCTCTTTCTTAAATGTAGATACATCGAAAACTTCTCAAATGAGCTTTTGTCTTTTTAAAACTTCATTGAAGTGAATTTACCTCTCAAATCATTGATATTACTTGTAAAGTGACTAATCTGCTTAAACTATATATATATAATTAAATCGCGAATACTCCAATAAGTATACTGGGTTGGAATCAAGTAATAAAGAATAGGTAAGGTTGTCGATCCCTTAAGGATTAAGAAATTACTAATCCTATTATTATTCTTATCAATACTTAGGCAATCAAAATTAAATTATGAATTAACTAATCTAATAATTATCCTAAAACTGTTGAAAAGAAAATTACGATAAAATATTTAAAGCTAATCAATCAATTGGGAATGTAGGAAAAACAGAATCCACCTTAGTTGTATAAATCAGATTATCATCATGTTATATAAATTAATAGCTATACGGTTATTCAAGTGAAATTATCATGCCTTAAAACTTAAGAATTTAAACCTTTAATTAATTAGTCAACTTTTGCATCTCCAATTAGAAGTGGACTCTAAATTATAATCATACACATCTTGATGTTATGTTCGTCTAATATCCTAAATCAATTATCCCTAATGTCTTAGCAAATAATTAACTCAAAGCATTGTATTAATCCTTTGATAATTTCTAATTAATCCAATTAATGCCGCTCTCACATTAGCTAATCAGTTTAATCAAGAATTTTTAACAAACCCTATGTCAACTCCCGTATCAATAGTGTTTCTAACAATTATAATTAATAGATAGTTATAATTGAAATCATAGAATTTGCAATCATGAATTAACCATAGATCTATTAACTCTATAACACGAATACAATTATCATCGTAGCTATCAAGGGTTTCATCAATTCCCATAAATAAAACTTAGCTAGCCATGGAAATTAAAACAAAAGCACAAATAATAATTGAATTCACAAAGAAGTTCATAATTAGCAGTAAGAATAAATCATAGGATTGCATAAACATAAATAAAATAGAGATCACCAATTTTGTAATTATAATGAGTAAACTTCAATTGCACTCTAAGGTTGATCTCTATAGCAAAAGCAAAGTCTTCTTAACGATCTAAGAAATTCTAAAGAAAACTCTTGAAAACTATCTACTAACTGCTTCTAAGACTCTCTAACTCTAAAGAAGATGAAAAAGTCCCTAAACTATCAAACAAATGTCTATTTATAGAGAAAATTAGGGTTAGCTTTCGAATGGTTCTTTCTTCATGAAGGCCGACGGTGTAGTGTTCAAGGTTGGTGTTGTAAAACTCCAAAGTCGCCGGTGTGATGTGTAAGCCGACCTAAGGCCGGTTGCTTTGAATTCCAATGTGCTGTGGCTCGATTTGAGCTTCATTCGTTTGTGTAAAACTCCTCTAAATGGATTGTATTTTCAGTCTAAATCCTCCAATACTTGAAATGTCCAAATGAAAATGCTTAAGTACCATTTCTTAATTATTTTTATGAAATCAATAATAATTCAACTAAATTCATACACTAAAATTTGAGTAAAATATGCTTTTATCAATGGCCTAGCTGTTAACCTAACCACCTAATGATCCATTTACTTATAGAGGTAATGGATAGGAAATATGATAACTATTTCTAAAATACTTTTTATCATCTTGTTTACTTAGAAACTAAGCTATAAATTTTTATTCCTAATGACTTTTCTATTCCCTCTTCGAGGGGAATAGTATTAATGGAATTTTTTATTCTCTATGAATAAGAGTTTGAGTCATGAGACCATTACATCCTCAGTTAATAAGAAATGTCAAATGATTTTGGATATTTTCCACAAAGGCCAAATAAGGGTATATTGGTATTTTTGTTTGTGTCTCCAAATTGATACTATAATTAATGAGTAAATGGAATTAGCATTTCCTTCATAAAATATTATACAAAATAAATGCAAGAATATAGATTCTAATATATTCTTAATAATAATAATTATTTTGCATGTTTTTCTATTTCCTATTTATTCTATTCGAAAAAGTAAACATCCATAACAATTGTTTAATATTGATGGCCACTTTAGTTAGTTAAGCAATTAGGAATTTCAACCACTATAATAAAAGGTTCAACCTCCAACACATGTGGTGTGTGTTTGACTCACTTTAGTATAGAGTTCTATGGATGTCCAATAAATATTGTTAAAGGTTTTTTAGCCATTATAGACATCACACAAAGCAACTTATAACCAGTTGTAGGTAAGCAACGACATTTAATATTAGTAAAGGTTAGTATGGCCTAAGGGCATCCTCTAAGCATCAAGAAATGTTAACTCAGCTGCATTTGTTGATCCGGTCCTTACACTGTTACTGAAGTGAACATTTATGGATGTAGAGATCTTCTAATTTGATACGATAAAAATGCCATAAGATAGAATTGTTCTAGCAAATGAAAGCAAAATATACTCTAAAAAGTATTAAAGGCAAGATATATTTACAATAGTATTATATTACCGCAACTATGTATTAAAGATTTAACTAGTGTACTAACGATATTGTTATTTAAGCATAATACACAAAACTTTTCATTGAACATTGTTATTTAAGCATAATACACAAAACTTTTCATAAGTTCAATGATAGATCAACTACCTAAGCGTTGTCATTAGTTTTTTTTTTTATTATTATTATTAATCTTGTGTAACCTGTACTTCTTTGATCGTAGTTTATTATATTGTTTGAAACTGCTCTTTACTTGAAACCAATCTTGCCATCATCCTCCTCAAATACTTTCTTTTCCTTATATTTATCAGTAATCTACTTGTACTTGGCGTTAGCGTCTTATAATCTCTACACCATCTTTGTTTTGAGTAACTTGCACTAAGTTTGATAAATTTTGAGTGGCTATATTCTTCTCAATAGACTGACTAAGTATGTCTAAGTCAAAGAGATGGTCGAGTGCCTTTTGATAGACACTTGAGAAAAGAGACTTCTCGATAGAGAAATGTACTGTACGATTTTTACGTAGATTTAGCTTGTTTTAAGTAATGTTTGGTAGTACAAAATTTATAAGACTAGATTTGATAAAATATTTTGTTTAATGTTTAGCTTATGGTTTAAGTACGGTTACCACACAAAAAAGGGCTCGAAGGATTAGAGAAAATGTTCAAAATTTATCCCATATAAAATATGGTACAAAAATTGACTTCATTGAATAAAAACACAAATATTGAGGATATAAACGTAATTATATAGATATTAGATATTATTGAGGTTATAAATATTACGTAACACTCCAAACTTAGGAAACTACAAACTGTCACATGTCCCTATCATCTAACGATACTTAGTCGTGCAATTTTCGTAGTACTAAACTGGACAAAAAATTTTGTCATATATTTAGTTTGTAAATTTACTTGGTAATTAGATAAAAATTAGATTAATGAATTGGACAAAATACCTAAATTTTGTCCAATTTAAACTACGGTACAAAAATAAAATTTACTAGATAAAAACAAAAGATATTTTGCATTCCTAAAAATACCTCTCCATATTATAATATTAAGTTAATGAATATTATTTTTATTAAATATTACAAAAAAATTATTTATTTTACAATATAAATAATTAATTCTTTAATATAAATTTTGTGTCTAATACTGTGCAAATCAAACATGGCACAATAAGCTCATACTGTCTAGTTCTTCTTATATTTATCCTGTCCAGTTCTACTTGTCTTGTTCAATTCTCTTTGTCTAGTTTAGTATTTACAATCAAACGTTACCTTCAAGCATAAATGAGCAACTATAAACTCCAAAACTATTAATTTCATCTTCAAATAAATATCATAAAAATCCTTTAATTAAATTCGAAATACCCATTACTAAACCTTCTCAATTTGGGAACAAATCCCATTAATAATCAATCTAATAATTATAATTAAAATTATCATTAATCTCGTAAACAAACTATTGGTCCAACAGTTTATTTTCGATCTGAACATATTTCCTATCTTATTTTTCCCTCTCATGATTGTATACCTAATCATCACTCCCCCATCTAAGTCATGTTAGTAGGCATCTCCAAAACCAATACACTCTACAATTTTAACTTACGTATCTACATTTGTACAAATAAGAAATGAGCTAATGCCCAATGCGTGAGTACCACAACCACATGCACATGCCACATAATTACACAATTTACCTGCACTAAAATGCAACATATATCACAATCAATAACTTATTGTTTCTTTATCTCTGTCTCTCTCTCTCTCTCTATATATATATATTTATTTATTTATTTTGGTTCACAAAACAACAAAGAAATTTACATATTTCCAATCTCCACATACAAAGGGGAATGCCACCTTGGCCCCCAACAACACTATAAGTACACGTTTGCTGTTTAGCCTCGACACCATCCTAATATCACTCTCTACTAGCAAAGATTCACCATTTAGGGTCCTCATACATTCTTAATCCTCACCGAATCTACTGGCAAGGGTTCACTATCCACGGTCCCCATATCTTCCTAACACTAATGTTTGCTGGCAGGGTTTCACTATCTACAATTCCCATAACCACCTAGTTGTTATAGTGATAGCAATCAACCTCCTAGACTGATTACAAGAAGCTGAGCTAGAGGACTTCAAGGGCTCGCATGGAAAATATTAACTCTAAGCCATAGCCGAGATAGAGACTTCTATCTTGATTCGACCCTTAGCCAACCTACCTATCAAATCCTCATGTGTGTACAGCATGCTCTTGCTCAGCTACGAAGTCCTGACCTAGAAGGTAACCTAAGAAAGGTTAGCTGAGCTGAGCTCTCCAACCATCTACTGGTGCCTGACTCCAATTCATCTAACTTCCTAACCAGACTGATTGGTTCCCGACTTGATCCAAATCAGGACGGCCCTTGACTACCAGCACTTCCTATTTCTGCCTATGTTGTATCTTACTCTTGATGTACAGTTATCAAGTGACACATGTCTTCTGACACAACGTTCTAAAATGATTCTTTCTTTTTCGTACTGAATATTCTTTATTCTTTTCACTCCTTTTTAGCATGATTCATGTAACGTTATGGTAAAATACTCTTTTGTCTTTTCATATATGTAAAATAACCCTAGTGGGCAAGTATATAAACCTCCACTTTCCTTGTACGCAAACATCTAACTTTCAATATAGAATTATTCACTTTGAGCAACCTTAGTGTTTTTGTTATCATTTAACTCTTATCTATTCCCTTTAGTAAGGAGTGGTGATAAGTAACCCTTTAATTCGGACTGATATATTATATCCGGTGAATTATTGATCGAGTAAGATCAGGTGGTGTGTCATATTTATTCGGTAGCTGCTTAGACTTTGCTAGGTTTTTCTTGTTTCTTTTTAGTTCACTTCATTGTGGTGTCTCTCTGTGTATCCGACCCTAGAGATGCATCAATTTCATTGGTATCAGAATACAATTCTGTTAAGGAGTGTGTGAAATTACAGTAAAGTTTTTATTCACTGTACTGTTAGTGGCTGTTGTGCCTTCCGTAGCTACTACAGTATGTTGGTGTGATAGCAAGAGTAGTTTTATTTATTGTTACTCTGTTTTACTCTATTTTTCATTGTGAAAATAGAGCAAGTTTGTTTCTATCTTATTTGAGTGACTATCAGGTGTTAAAGTTGTTAGCTAGTTGTTAATCCGTTTGAGAAGTACTATACTATGTCAGATTCAAGTATTCAAGGAGTTATTGGTGACCAAGGCAATGGTGCTCAACCTGGTAGTGGTTTTAATGGTAGTAACACCCTAAGGTCAGTTGACTACAAGCTTGACAAACTCGCAAACCTTGTTAAGAGTCTAGTCACCACAATACAAGTTAATAGATATTAACCCCAAGGTTTACAGTAGCAAAACCTATAGGAAGACGACCTTGAGAGATACTATGGCGAAGGTAATCGGACCAATCGCCTAATTCAACCACTACAAACTGGAGGAGTTGTAGACCAAGCTACTAGACGAAGATTAGAGTTGAAAGAGATTGGGGAAGATGACAAGGAGCTGGGTGTTGAAGGGTTTGGTGAAGAAGAAGAAGTTAATTATTACTGAGCATAGGGACGAGGACACCGAGTCCCTTAAGGGCTAGATAATGTCAAGGTGAAAATCCAGCCCTTCGATGGAAGTAGAGATGCAGATGAATACTTAGAGTGGGAAGAGAAGGTCAAGAAAGTATTTGAATGTTATGGGTATGAAGACGTGATCAAGATCTAACTTGCTGCATTAGAGTTTACTAGGTATGCCACCATATAGTAGAAGAATCTGAATGCAACCAAGGCAAAAGATGGAAGACAAAGTGTTAAAACTTAGGATAAAATGAAAAGGTTGTTAAGAGGCAGATTTGTGCACAAGACTTATTTACAAAATACGGAGCTTCGCCAAGGAAGCCAAACTATTGATGACTATGTAAGAGAGTTCCAAATGTTAATGATTTGAGCCGATGTGGAAGAGCTAGAAGCCCAAGGTTCATTTCTAGGCTAAAGTATGAGATTCGTAATATCATGGAAGAATAGAGGTTTTATAATTTGGAAGAAGGCATCAAAATAGTGCAAAGGGTCAAAAAGCAGAGGAGAAATGTTTAGAGCTGACCTAGGCTGACATTCTCCTGAGCCTTGGTACCACACCAACCTGTTTAAGCTAAGCTGAGGGGATCGTACCAAACCGAGGAAAGGGACGACCAAACTGATGAGAGTCGGGTAGGACAATTAGGTTGAGTCGAGCCTAGGTTACCCCTGAGAATGTACGAGAAAGGATAAACCTCCAAAGGAAATTTTAGCGAGGTGAAATGCTTTAAATGCTTAGGCTTTAGATACATGGCTACTGAGTATTTGAACTGACGTATCATGGGGCTCCAAAGAGATATAGTAGATAGCACTGACGAGAGTGAGTCTAAGGAGGAGAAGGATGTTCGAAAGGTAAAAGCCGAGGAAGAAGAACAGACCTGTATCTATGCCGACTAAGGAGAAGTGATGACCTTAGTCTTAAGATGAGTCTTAAGTTCCTTGCAAAACTCTGAGGAGGACCAAACGAAGAATTTGTTCCATACCAAGTGTACCGTCAAAAGCCAATTATGCACGATCATAGTAGATGGAGGAAGTTGCACTAATGTGGTTATGCAATCCTTTGTGCAGAGGTTAGGTCTATCGACCTCAAAGCATCCCTGACCTTACAACCTCCATTGGCTTCATGATAACAGTACTTTGCACATAACTAAACAAGTAACTGTACCATTTAGTATTGGGAATGTGTACAGGGACAAAGTAGTGTACGATGTCATCCCTATGGGAGCCTTACATCTACTGCTAGGACTTTGGTTGTTCAACTGACATGTTACACATGACGAGAACAAGAACACCTATGCCTTTATTAAGGACGAGAGAAGAATAATGTTGCAACCACTAACCCCCTCCCAAGTAAATGAAACTCATAATCAGCTCACCCGAGCTAGTAAGAAAAAAGCCCAAGTGATGAGCCGTAAAGAGCTTTGATTTGCTGAGAAAGTTAATTAACTAATGTTCTTGTTGGTTAAAAGATTGATGGAAATGAAGGAATTGTTGGATGTCCTAGAAGAAATCTGAAGCTTGCTAAATGAGTTTTCTGACCTATTTCAGAAAGAACTGCCCAAAAGACTACCACTAGTCCAAGGCATAGAGCATTATATTGATTTGAAGCTAGGTACCGCCTTGCTGAACCGACCTACGTACAAGATGAACCCTGAGCAAGCTATGGAGCTGAAGAGATAGGTGGATGAACTCATTGAAGGAGGATGTATGAAGGAGAGCATGAGCCCTTATGTTATACTAGCTCTGCTCGTTTAGAAAAAAGATAGTTGATAACTGAGCAATCAATCGAATTACCATCAAGTATAGATACTCGATACCAAGGCTCGATGACATGTTAGATGAGCTTAATGGCATGAAGGTATTTTCAAAGATAGATTTATGAAGTGGCTACTAACAAATTCTCATGAAGCCAGGCGATGAATGGAAGACCGCCTTCAAGACTAGGCACAGACTCTACGAATGGTTGGTTATGCCATTCAGACTTACTAATGTGCTAAGTATATTCATGAGGTTAATGAACCATGTGATGCGCTATCTTCTTAGAAGATGTGTGGTCGTATACTTCGATGGCATATTGGTGTATAGTGCTGAGCTAAATGACCATGTTCAACATCCATGCGAAGTATTTGATATCTTATGTACTAAGAAGTTGTATGGGAATGTGAAGTAGTGTATGTTTTGCTAGAAAAAGGTGATTTTCCTAGGGTTTATAGTGTCAGGAGAAGGAAGTCGAGTGGATGAGGAGAAGATCCGAGCTATTCTAGATTGGCCGTCAAAAAATGTCATTGAAGTCTGAAGTTTCCATGTCCTAACTTCTTTCTATAGATGATTTATTAAGGACTTTAGTACAATAGCCGCCCTATTGACCGAGTTGACAAAGAAGAATGAAGGATTCAAGTAGAACGATTGAGCTAAGTGAAGCTTTAAAGAGATTAAGGAGAAGCTTACCTCAACACTTGTCCTTTTGTTACCAGATTTTGACAAGTCCTTCAAATTGGAGTGCGATGCATTGGGAGTTGGAATTGGTGCTGTCCTGATGCAGGAACGACAACCCATTGCTTACCACAGTGAGAAATTGAGTAGCTCAACCCTAAACTATTTTGTGTACGAAAAGGAGATGTACTCCCTTTTCCGAGCCTTGCTTGGCAACATTATTTGCTGCCGTAAAAGTTTGTTATTTACACTAGCTACGAATCATTGAAGCATCTTGGGAGTCAAAACAAGCTTTCGAAGAGACAAGCTAAGTGCTAAAAGTTCATGGAAGGTTTCTTGTACGTTATTTGGCATAAGAAGGGAAGTGCAAATGTAGTCGCCGACGCTCTATTACAATGGTAAACCTTGCTAACTACTTTGTAAACAAAATTATTGGGATTCTTACTCATCACTAAGCAATATGCTAATGACCCTCACTTCGGTTCCATTATTAATTAGTGTTGCGAAGGACTAATTGTTGGAGGATATTATCTTAAGGATGGCTATTTGTTCAAGGATTGTAGGTTATGTATTCAAAACTACTCCATATGTGAACTGTTAATCTGGGAAGCTCATAGTGATGAACTTTCAGGCCACTTTGGGAAGGTCAAGATAGCTAATTTTTTGAAAGAGAATTTTTATTGGCTAGGTCTGGCCAAGGATGTCCATAAGGTAGTCAGTCATTGTGAAGTGTATAAGCGTGATAAGGGGAAGAGAGAACCTTATGGAGAGTACATACCTCTACCAACGCCTACCTTACCATTGGTTGACTTTAACATAGACTTTGTCCTAAGGTTACCCCAGACATCCAGAGGGAAAGATTTTATTTTTGTTGTAGTGGATCGTTTCGGTAAGATGGCTCACTTCATTCCGTACCATTGAACTAGTGATGCTTTATTTATTGCAGATTTGTTTTTGCAAGAGGTTGTCTGACTACATGGACTGTAGTCGAACAACTGAAGAATATTATCTCAGATCGAGATACAAAATTTTTGAGCTATTTGTAGAAGATTCTTTGGAGGAGGCTTGGGACTAAATTAGTGTTCAGCTTTAGTAGTCACCCTCAGATTAATGGCCAAACTGATGTGGTGAACAAGATGCTAGGCAATTTGCTCAGAGCTGTTGTAAGAATGAACTTAAGGGATTAGGATTTGTGCCTACAAATCGTAGAGTTCGCATACAACTGAACTGCCCACAGCATTACAGGGAAGACCCCATTTGAGGTTGTCTATGGTTTTAACCCAACCATTCCCCTAGACATGATCAGTAACCCCGCAACTATTAAAGAGAGTCAATCTAGAGTTGATCGAGCTTAAGAATTACATGAACTGCACCAGTCCGTAACAAAGAAGATTGCCAAATTCAACTAGAGGTAGCAAGAGATTGGTAACCGAGGCCATTGAACTGTTTCTTTCCACCCAAAAGACTTAGTATGGATTCACCTCTGAAAGTGATTCCTGCACTTAAGACAAAACAAACTATCACCTCGAGTTGATGGAACATTCAAGGTCTTGAAGAAAATCAACCACAACAGCTACTAAATCAAGTTACCTGATGACTATAGTGTCTCCTCTACCTTCTATGTGTCCAATCTAATTCCTCACCAACCAATAGAAGAAGACCCTACAAACGTCTTAGAAGAACGAGTAGAAACCGCTTCAGATTTGAGGAAAAATCTTTTCGACCCCCAAGCAAATGATAGGAATCAACCCCTTAAACTGATCACAAGAAGTTGAGTTAGAGGATTTCAAGGGTTCGTACGGAAAATACTAAGTCTAAGCCATAACTGAGACGATGACTCCTATCTCAATCTAACCCCTAACTGACCTGCCTGTCAAATCCTTATGTGTGTATAGCATGCTCCTGCCCAGCTGCAAAGTCCTGACCTAGAAGGTAACCTAAGAAAGGTTAGCTGAGCCGAGCTCTCCAACTATCTACTGGTGCTTGATTCCAATTCATCTGACTTCCTAACCAGATTGATTGGTTCTCGACCTAATCCAGATCAGGATGGCCCTTGACTACCAGCACTTCTTGTTTCTGCCTATGTTGTATCTTACTCCTAACGTATAGCCATTAAGTGATACGTGCCTTTTGACACAACGTTCCAATTGATTCTTTCTTTTCTATACTGAATATTCTTTATCCTTTTTACCCCTTTTTAGTATGATTCATGTAACGTTATGGTAAAATACCCTTTTGTCTTTTCATATATATAAAATAACCCTAGTAGGCAAGTGTATAAACCTCCACTTTCCTTGTACGCAAACATCCAACTTTCAATACAGAATTATTCACTTTGAGCAACCTTAGTGTTCTTATTATCATTTAACTCTTATCTATTCCCTTTAGCAAGGAGTAGTGGCGAGTGACCCTTCAATTCGGACTAATGTGTCATATTCAGTGGATTGTTAGCCGAGTAGGATTAGGTGGTGTGTCATATCCATTCGGTTGTTACCCGGACTTTGCTAAGTTTTTCTTGTTTCTTTTTTATTTGCTTTGTTGTTATGCCTCTCCGTATGCCCAACCCTAGAGACGCATCAGCTATAGGTTCACCACCTTAGTCTTGTAACCCTAAATGTACCCTTAATCATGTCAAGGAGCAACTCCACTAAGGACAATGCTACTCAGAGATCATAGGAGTGGCCTTTAGGAAACTCTCACTACATTGAGCCATACACAAGAGCAACAACAAATTATTTAATCCAACTATATATAAAATCCATTTATTTAGTACTAATCCTAAGAAGCACACCCAATAAGTATGGTAAATACGTAGTTGAATCTTGTGCATAAGATCTCTCTATATCACAACTTGATTTAATACGTAAAACACAATGAATATAATCTTTTAATGTCTACATAATTGGTCATTTTATTCTTTTCTTAACTCTACTTGGTTTAAGCTTTGATAATAACTTATTCTAGAGTTCAAGATTGGTTTTAAGGTCTTAAAAATGTTTAGGAAGGGTTACAGTGAGGTTTAGAAGCAAGAAGACTTGAGAAACAACAAAGTAGGAACAAGTACAGGAACATGATTGAGGTTCACAATTGTGTTCCTTGGTCACGTTTTTCTTTTTAACTTTGCACTGCGACCCACCTAAGGACCATGGCCGTAGTCTTAGGACGTATTTCTCTTATCCTTAATTTTTTTTTCTCCCAGCTTACATCTGAAAATTTACGAGAGGACCAATGGTAGAGACCACCACAGCAATCTTAGCTTATGTTTCCCCCATCAACAATCACCTCAAAATCTACGAATTTCCTTTTCCCAAACCTCTTTGATTCAATTTCTAGATTATTCTATCACCTTAAAACTTCACCCAACATAATCTTTTATCAACTTTCATCTATGAATCATTAAATCACAAATAAAAAACAACATCAACAATTAAGGATATTGAATTCTCCATGAGAGAATCTCTTACCTTGATGTTCTTAGGGTTTGGAGAGAACAAACTTCTAAGAATTTTGATCTTTCCACTCAAATTCACAACCTTGTGAAGAAAACATCTATGTTAGATCTTAGATTCTATATCTACATATCTGTATCAGAAGGTTTACTTATCGTTCTCCAATTTCTTCAATGTTCTCTCACTTGTAAGGTTCTTATGAGGGAGACAGGAAGTTACTCTTAGCACAGTGTCAAAAGAACGATGCTATGGTTTTCTTTCCTTTATATAGTCCCATTGCTATTACCAAAATACCCTCTTATTAAAATTATATTTACTTTTTCAATACCCCACATTATATAATATTATTTTACTCTAATTTTTATGAGTTTTACATATTAGTAAATATCTAAAACTTGTACTTTTTAAATAATATAATAATATTATTAAATAAATATTACATAATATTGAAGGTATAAATGTAATATATATATATATATATATATATATTGATTCTAATACTTATGCATTCCAAATAGAGGACATCACAAAAAATCTTTATCTAATACTATACAAACCAACTGCAGTACTATAATATTGTACTGTCATTTACTCCTTATACTTGTATTGTCTAGTTTTCCTTATCCTATCCAATCTTGACAACCAAACACTATCTTAGTGTGAAATATATTATTTTCACTTCTCTATATAAATATTTTAAATCCTATTACCTAAGGTTCAACTTATGACCCATTCTGGCCATTTATTTAAGGTTTTATCTTGTTACTCTTTCATAGACTTAATCTAAATGAATATTAACTAAGCAATCAAGTTTTCTCATTGTTAAGCTTTATTTCAGTTTTTCTTAATTCAACTTATATTAAGCTCGTTCTGCTTAATATGAATTACTTGATATTAAATTAAGGAAACATTTTTCTTTAAAAAAATGTGTAAAAAAAATATTTAAAAGAAACTAGAGTCACCAACCAATTAAATTAGTAAAACATGAAATTAGGGGTTTTAAGTAGGAAAACTCTAATTTAGCTATTAGTCTGCAAATATTCTAAAAATTATTTTTTGGAAAATTAAACTAGAAAAGCTAAGTTCAGGAATTAACCTATTAAGACTAAGTCATCGTGTAAAAAAAAATTAATAGGCTTTATTTTTATAATTTTTCTAAAAATACTAGGATATATACAGATATACAAAAATATAACTAAAATGAATTTTCATGATATTTTTATTACGAATTTAAAAAAAAAAAGAAAAAAAGTTTTTTATTTTTTATTTTTTATATGAATGCCCTAAAGTTGTATACTTACTCGTTAGTTAGAATCAAATCAACATAGTTTTTTTTTTTTAAAGATTTAGTGGGTTAATTCTTTGTAATTTGAAAATTGAGCCAAGTTTACTTTTTTTAACCAATTTATTTTTATTAAGAAAAATTCTAAAAAAAAACCTAATTTTTATTCCCAATTAAAAAAAAAAACTAAAGACTTAATTTTTAAAAAGACTCAACGTTAGTATTTTTTATTTTTTGAAAAAACTTATATGTGACAAAAATAAAAAAAAAAATCCTAAAGAACCTAAATAAGAAAAAATAAATAAATAAATAAGTAAAAGATGCAACTTTTATGAAATTTTGCTAATATGTAATTATCATGAAAAACTTATCATTTTATGAAAAAATACAATTATTATTGACAATATATCTAACTATGGAAAAAAAGCTTAAACTATGGAAAAAATACTTAAACCATGGATAAGATGCCAAAACTATGGAAAAGATACTTAGAATATGGAAAAGATATTTAGACCATGGAAAAGATTCTTAAACCATGAAAAAGATCTTTAACTATAGAAAAGACGCCAATTAAAAATTTTTTATTTTATGTAAAAATAATAAGTGACAAAATGATTTTTTTAAAAATCCCTAAAATACCAACTTTATTTAAAAATGTAAATTTAATGAAAAACATGTAAATTTAAACAAAAGATGCAAATTTTCCTATAGAATTATAATTTCTAACAAAAATATTGAATTTTATTAAAATATGCAATTTTAACTAAAATTATGCAACTTTATACTAAAACATGCAACTTATGCAAGAGATGCAAAAAGCACGAATTAATGGGAATCGATATAAAAGACCTAGAAAGACTCATATTAGTAATGATTTTACGTAAAATCCTAATCGTGTAAAAACTAATATAATACTTTAATATACCCATATAATAAAACTAACAAAATAAAAATAAATAAATCAATAAATCAATAAATCATAGAATTAAAAAAAAAAAAAACTAAAACTATCACTAAAATAAAACTTACATAAAGATAAACTAAAATTAGTGTTGGTTATTAATAAATTATCTAAACAAAAAAAAAAAAACAAATAATACAAGAGAGGGGAAAAAACAAATAAAATATAACTATATTAGAAAAAGGAAAACCTAACTATATTCTACAATACGGGTTAGCTCAGGGAGAAAACTTACGTGGATTGCATTGTTATTTTGCTTTGTGTAGAATTGTTATTTGACGGGCTACTGATCTCGTGGAGTTGCTACTACTCATATATGTATTGTCGTGGAGCTATACGTGATTAGGAGTATGTACGTAGGACTAGATTGAATTGCGTGGAATGTGTGTGATTGAGAGTGTGTTGTGCGGGTGGAATTATGTATGGGAGTGATCGTATGTGGAGTGTACGTAATCGACTAGAGTGTGTACATGGAATGTGAGTACGGCATGTGGCGTATGTAATTGGAGAAGATTATGAATAATATGAGGATGTAAATATGTAGTGATGTGTGTTGGGGATTCTAAAACGTTTCAAACTTTACTGTCGACTCACTACTTATAAACTACACTACCAAATCTTTTGTATCTTTTTAGATATAGATTTGATCTTAACAATCTTTAAATACGAAAAATATGATAATGAATCTTAAATACGAAAGATACGATTTAGATTCTTTGAAGATTCAACCTAGTTTCTAGAAACCTAATCTTGATTTGGGCTTTATATTTTTTTGGCCTAATTCAATCTAACGTGATTTAGCCCAATAATCTACTTAATAAATCCCAAGTCTATTTTAGCTCAATATAAGTTAAATAAAAATTCACTTTATATTAAACTAGACTAAAAAAAAAAATTTAATTAAGCTCAATTCTTCAATAACTAAGAATTTACTAAATTGAACACATACTATTATCCGATTCGACTCGATACAACTTGACACTATTTTTATTATTTTTTCAATTTTCATTTTTTGTTATTTTTTTTCTTTTCTTTAACCTAGCTTAATAAAAATACTAAAATAAAAATGGCAAAAATGAGGTATCTACACTTATTGAAGCAATGATTTTTAGTATATCATGTCATCATAGTTCCTCTAGAAAAAAGAATTTAGTAACATAAGAGACACCTAAAGTGATTTTTGTACAATATAAAGTGAGCCATCTAGTTTATTTTGTCAACAATTTACAAAGTTGAAATTAAATTATGTTGAGTATGTAGCAATCACAACACAAAGCATATGGATAGATCTTTATAGATGTTCATTGTGGATAGCAAGACAATTGATGACATGTGATTATTATACATACTTTTACCTCAAGTCTAATGTTATTGACTATTTCATTTTGATCATTTTAAATAAAGAAAGATGGGATTAAAAAAAAAAAATTAAAGAAGTCAAGCCAAATACAATAAAAGGGGGAACATATGTTCTGTCTAATAAGAATTAGCCATACATTTTCCCTTCACTAGAGAAGAAGAAATTATTGATGAGGATTTTTTGTCTCAAGCTTATTAAGACCTTAATTGACCTAAAACATTTATATTCTGATCTATTGGTGCCAACTCTAACCTAGTTTACCAATTCACCTATATGAGAAATGAAGGAGTGTTCATGACTTAAACTAGGACAAAATGGAATGCATGAGGATAGGTGTCGAGAGTTTCAGATAGGTTAAGATAAGTAATTGGCAAACTAAAGATAGCCTCAACCCATTAATTCAAGCATGGAAACTTAACTGTTTGATATCTAAATTCAGACATGGACGTAAGGAAGGGATGTTGCCCAAAGATCTTGCTTACTTAAAGGAGGGACGTTGCCTAAAGATAGGAAGGAAGCTTGAAGACTTGCATATTAAGCCGTGAACTTTACCATTATCAATATAGAACTCTATAACAAAGGCTTAAGCACACCATACGTAAGGTGTCTGCAACCTAACGAAGCCAAACAAATGTTATCAAACCTACATATTGGAGTTTGTAGTAACTACATCAAGGCATGTACTCTATATGTGGCCTTGATTATTGGTGACCAACAATGAAGAAAGATGCATTGAGATTGGTCCAATTGTATGATTGGTGTCAAAGGAATGAACCTATTGAGCAAGCTCCAAGCACATATCTTATTTTATTCACCAGCCCCTAGCTATTTACCCAATGGGGTTTGGATATGTTAGGTCCATTTCCTAAGATGACTAAGTAAAGACAACATATTATTGTAATAATGGACTATTTCACCAAATGGATGGAAGCTAAAGCAGTAGCAAGCATCACGAAGAGAAGTATAGAAGCTTTTGTAGATTTAGAGTTCCATATGCTATAATCATGGACGATGGACTATAGTTTGATAACGGTTGGTTTAAAGAGTTTTGTGAAATGCACTATATCAAATTACATTATGCTTAGATTATACATCCTTAGAGTCATGGGCCGGCAAAGGTAGTAAATAAAGTTATCTTACATAGTTTACCAAGCAAGAAGCAAGTGGGTAGATGAATTGCCGAATGTATTGTAAGGATATTGAACCATCTACAAGACTTCAATTGGAGAAATGCCTTACAAGTTAGCTTTAGGATGTAAGGTAGTCTTTCTCATCAAGCTTGAAATAATAAGTGGTAGGTACGAGATTATGATCCCTAAAACAATGATATTGATCTTCACCTTAACACTATCCATGAGAAAAGAGCATTAACTTTAGCCCACCTCACTACTTATTAGCAACTTGCTGCTAGATTTTATGACAAACATGTGAAATATAGGTATTTTCAACTAAAGGACTTGGTCTGTGGGAAGTTATAGGCTTTAGGAGTTAAGGAGAGCTAAGGTAAATTGACTTTAGCATGAAAAGATCCTATTAGAGTAATGGAAGTGATCAAAAATGGGAAAGCCTATAAACTTAAGAGCTTAGATGGCCAAAGTATTTCCTAAGCTTAGAATGCTGATAATTTCAAGCTTTATTTTGAGTAGGTGACCTCTTTAGATGTGAGACCTTAGCCTTTGAACAACTAATTAAGATATAGAGTGATGCCCTATACAAAAATGAAACATAGAAAGCATAGAACCAAACACAAAATATCGTAGCTTGAAATAAAAGATTATCTATTATTGATAACTAAAATGATATGCTTTGGTATACATAAAGGTTTTAGAAACAAATTAATGAGATAGAAAAGATGATATGATGACATGAAATAGTGTTTTAAAAAAATTATTATTATTAACAATAATAGTGTATATTCACTAAATATAATTAATATAAGAAGTATATAAATAGACTAATGTAAACTCTAAACATAAATATATATATATATATATATATGTATATTAGCCCAACTTAAGTAAATATTAACAAATGAGTAGGTTCAAGACTTGCAACGAGATCATAAAAAAAAATTAATTAAATTATTAGTTCACGTGATGCCATGAGTCAATAATGTAACTGGAATAGTAAAATATGAAAAAATAAATAAAAATAAAAATAATAACTACATCAATATTACTCATTATACATTAGAAATGAGAAATTTGAGTTTCGATAATTTATAAGCTTTTAAGGATTATTTACATAGTAAAGTTAATAAATGACATGGAATAAAATGTAGGAAGCATGCAAAACACATTAAATTTATGTATTATATAGAATGTGTACCCATAATTAAATACATATACCATACTTAATGAATCATTAAATAAATAACAAGGGGAGGATCAACTTCATTGAATGGGGCATGTAGTAGACATAGCAACCTCACAATATTAGGTAATAAAGGCCGGTGTATGCATGAATCAAAAGTTGGACACATAATATGTTATATAATAAATCTAAAATGATAAAACTTATATTTGGCACAACATGCAAGGAAACCACCAACTCTTCATCTTATAAATCATGTAATGTACTTCATATATGGACTTTTCAACCATTACTAGCTCTAAGATGCTAACAATAAACAATGGGAAATTTGAGAGAAAAAAAGAAAAAGAAAAATAAGGAGTAGGAGTATAAACAGATCACGTGGATTTAAGGAGCAAGCGACAATTTGGCCACTGCCACCACCATCTACTAGTCCATCTCGCATCTAATGCTATTGACAACCTCTCCACTATCGCCAATCATTGGGCTCTATGTTTTGATGATTGTCTCATTCTCATCCAATTTTCAATAATTTTTTAGAAATACTAAATCCTATGAGAGAATTCTAGAAAATTGTAATGTTAGGTTATTTTGTATATAGATTCATAGAAAAATATCATGATGAAATATTATATATTTAAAAATCAACCTTAATAAGTCGTGTGATTGATCACTTTGATTTTTAGAACCTCAAACGTTGTAATTCTAGTCTCGAAATTATTCTATTAACATCCTATAATATCTAGTTTATGGTTATGTGAAAAGTTTCTCCATAGCAAGTCATTAGAATATTTTAGTGATTCTTTATTTATGATAAACCACTAAATAGGAATATTGCAAAATGACTTTTGAGGAATAATGATATTGAATTAAGTGCCTCAAATGAAAGTAATAGATTTCATGAATATGTAAACTTTATGGTTTAGTCCTTTAAAATGCAATGTTATGAGTTCATTTAAATAAGGAAGTTGAATGTGGTTGTCATGAAGAATGGGATGATAGGGTGTTAAAATGGGGATTGATGCGGTTTTCTAATTAGAGATAAAGAGAAGTGGTGAACAATTTAGTTGAATGTAGAGAATTTGTACAAGGTCAGAGGATATTTTAGAATTTATAAAAATGAATATCATATTGAACACCTACTCAAAAGCTTAATAAGAGGTTTTTATATTTGAATTACAAACAAAGTAGCCTTAAAGAGTATATTAAAAGCTATATTCTAACTTTAAGGTTAGTTGAATTTAGAGGATTTGTAGGTAAATGTCCTATTAGAAATATGCTCAGAAGTTAAGTAAGAAGATATTTATATATGAATTATAACTACTACGGAGCTTAGAGGCTAAGTTAGAGGATAAATTTCTTTAAAACTATAAAGATAATAGTATTTAGAGGGTATCTTCTCAAAGGACTTAAAATGAAGTAATTCATAAGCTGATTCAAAGGGTAAAATTAGTATAATAACCAGTACAATATACCTTAGAAATTTATTCAAAGGATTTAGACTTAAGAAACTTACTATGAAATGACTTAGAATCTAACTTTAAGAATCTTATAAACTAAAATAACTTATAAAACTAGTGAATTGATTAAGAAATCCTTACATGGGAGTAAAAATAACTTGTAGAACTAAAGTAAAATCAACTTAATTCATATAAATTTAATCACTATTAATTTAAGGCTTGAACCTGGATTAAAACTAATTTATTATATATGTATAGGGATAACTAAAGATCAAAAGTATGAGAGTTGGGAACCATTGAAGTTTAGGTAAGTGGAATCAATACTTCACTATACTTTAAAGTATTATTTAAGCACACTTAGAGGCTTTATTACGTATCTTGCTTATGAATGTAAGTTAGTGGCTTGTACGTATGTATTTGCATATTGTATTGCTATTATGGAGTGCTAGATTGTATGTATTAATTGTTTTTATGGTACTGCTTGCTTTGGATTGTTTGAAATTGTTTGATCATCTTAAAAGCAATCTAACT
This sequence comes from Lumnitzera littorea, assembly GCA_024138015.1. Taxonomy (NCBI): domain Eukaryota; kingdom Viridiplantae; phylum Streptophyta; class Magnoliopsida; order Myrtales; family Combretaceae; genus Lumnitzera; species Lumnitzera littorea. The sequence goes on from JAMXBB010000008.1 coordinate 78,004,716, forward strand.
GAAACTTAGCCTAACTTCTAAGTGGACATACATCATAACACATTAGAGGAAACAATTAGAATTATCTAGCCAAACATGGACCCTTCGATAAGGATACTAAGATAGTTCTCTCCTCGTCTTTAGTCGAATTAAGTGATAGAAGATAAGATCGTAGTAAGGTTGGGGATTGTAGTTCGAAGTGAGGTCTTGAGTAAAGCATGTTCTCTATCGCATAAGCCTTAGTTTGGTTCTGATTTGCGAACTGCACAACGTCAACTCCTAAACCCCAATTAGAGCCAATGCAATTTCTCTGATTTCATGATAGACTAAATAATATCGTGCAATGATACTTGCTTGTACATGCATAGCATTTAACTAAACTTGCTTGAAAACCTCGGTTACTTTGTGTTAGATATGTGCTATTATCTCCATTTTATTTACTAAATATGTTGTCACTCATTTCCTTATAGTTGTTTTGCAGGTTTTTAATAGAATTTCCAATACTTGTTTAAGTCTTAAAAGATTAGAGAACGGGGTTGGGGAGTGAGATCAAAACTAATTAGTTAGATTTCTCTTTTATTTATTAACTGTATTAACTTTTAGGAAAACTAATAGGATTTCATTAGATAATTCTTAGTTTTCAACTAAAGAGATATATTAACTACTCTATAAACCTATAGATTTTAATAAAATTTTAAGTAGTCACTTTATCTTTTTGTAACAACGTATTTCTTAAAGCTTTTTATCAAATTCAAGATTTTATTCTTTATATGATTTATAAAACTTGATTTTTCTCAAACATTTAAGCCATAAAGTCATTTCTAGAAGTTATTTTAAAAGTTACAGCACAGATTGATATCTATCAAAGATTGAATTAGTTGCTTCAAAGTAGTAGATTGGTGAATCTTTTACGCGAACTATATCTATATTAGCAACTAAGGTGACTAATTTCTAGCTTAGATTGGTTTATATGGTAGGGTTATTACAATTCCTTAGTTTGGAACATGACATTAGACATGAAGGTGATCAAAGAAGTGAACCCATTGGAGTTGTTATCTGCATTTTAGTTGTTGTTTGTTCTTTTTGGAAGTATATTTAGTATGTATGCTTTGTGTTATGCTCGTGTTGAACTGTTGTTAGGACTTGCCGTTGTTTTCCTACTTTTGTTTTGAGTTGATCCTTTGATTATCTAATGAAACATGCCATGTACTCCAAGTATGACAATGGAAAATATTGATCATGTTGCATCTATAACAGTTTATTTGTTGTTTGTTTAGCAATTTAACTTTTGTTCTTCAACAAGATAAAGATAAAAACTAGAAGATGAACTAAGGCTAAAGAAACACCCTCAAAATATATGAAATCTACATGAGTATAATTTGCTAACTGGTATTTAAAGAGCTTCCAATCTTCAAGAGTTGAGAAGCACAAGTAGCTCTAACCCTAGTTGTGTACACAGGAGGAGCAAATCAAACATTTCTTAAAGCCCTAATCTTAAATAAAGATGGATGATGGGAAATGAGACATGCCTTAGATTTTAAATAAGTCCCAAAGAATGCTCTAAATCCAATATTCAGATGATGAGCTGACAATAATTCTCGAAGGCCTTAGTTCTCCTAGTAAAATGCTCCAAGTCATGAGGAAAAGACAACGAGCAAATAACCAATAACTTACATAGCATAAATGAAGAGCTACAAGTACAAAATAACTACGTTAGCTGAAAGGAAAATGTCTAAGGAATAGCAGTAGATCTAGCAAAATGTTTACATACAAAAACAGGTTGGGATTCTGACCTCAAGAGTTCAAGTCAAGGTTCAAATTAAAAGAAATAGTCAAAGTTTCAAGTTTGTGGTTCTTCAATAGCAGGTTCAATAAGTGTAGCATGGTCAGGTAGTTCAGGGGTTCCAGCTTGATTGGTGACCTCAATAACTTGGTCAGTATTCTGACCTTCAATGGCTATGTCGATCTACTTAGAAACTTCGGCATTCTCCTCGTTTATCTTCTTCAATAGGGCCAGCAAAATCCAAGCAGCTCAGGTCATACTCAGGATGGAGTTCTAAAATCTCATTCCGAGAATATCTGATGCTGTCCAACATCTTTAGCTTGTAGATATTGTCATGTTCTGTGCTAGCTTAAACTTCTTTTAAACCTCTCTATAATTGGCCCCTTGGCTTTGCTCAAGTTTGGCTATGTGAGCTTCTTGCTCTTCGGACCGAATCTTCCAACCTTGAAGCTCTTCGGTGTGCTTATTCTTGACATCTTCAACCTCTTTTTGGGCTTCCATTAGATCGGAGACAAGTTATGTGCTCTTCTTGCGTTCATCCTCAAGTGTTTGATTCATCTCCTTTTAAAGCCCGACCTCTTTATTCAAGTTTTCTTCAAGCCACGGATCTCCTCCTCCAATTTGGCCTTCTCCTCATCCCATGACCTAATACGAGATGCAAATTCTGTCTCTGCATGCACAAAGTCCTCTTTGGCCTTCTTAACAACCTAAAAACAGAAGAAAGAATGTGAAAGATTAGTTTGGGCAATAAATGCATTGAGCCTAGCTAAAGAAGTAAATTCCTTACCCCTCATTTTTCAGCCACGAGCTCGTCGATGATCATCATCAAGTGTTCGGAAGTTTCAAAAGAAAAAAAAGTTATAAGCAGGACATTGAGCCAAAAATATTGGTGAAGTAGAGGAGTATACTAACATCATAAATTTTGGTGGTAACAAGTTGTTTCAGATCGTCAGCACATCCATCTAAACCAACATTGCGATATTTGATATTCCTCTCCAATTTGCTTACGTCAGCAAGGAGTCTAATTCCCTCCAAAGTTGTTGGGAAATTTTCCCATTCCCTAAAGCAAAATCACAGGTATAGACCTCTCATAACGGAACAAATTGGATTACAGGCTCATTCTCCAGCCTAGATGAGTCCAGGTAGAACTATAGGAACTTTTCTTTTGGTTCAAGGTTGGAAGATCCCCCCATAATTTTAGCAGCCCCTTTCTCATAGAGGTCGGAAATAGCCTTCCTTTTCCCAAGGTTCCGAGCAGTAGCCTCAGCATTGAGCTATTTCTTGGGCCGCTCGGCTTTAGCAACTTTGCTCCTATTTTTGGCGTTCCCAGCCTTGACAGCTCGACCTCGCCCCTTATCAGTAGCTGGCTTCGCCCGAGGTGGGGTTCCCTTCTTCCTATCACCACCTTTTTTAGGAACTTGGTCGGCCTTTAGGCTAGCGAACAAGTTCTTCGAGTCTGGATTCCTCAATGGCATTTCTACAAATTAGAAGAAACATTAGCTAAAAAAAAAAGAGAACAAAAGGGAAGAAAAAGTAACTTACGAACGTCGTACTGAGCACGGATAGAGAAGAGCACCCATCCTTTGGATTTATTGGTTGAGATCTCCTCACAGCAGGCTCAACCCAGTACGGCATATTGCAGAAGCCAATACCTTCTTGATCTACAATGATACCTACATTGGTCCTTTCAATAATATTTTCATCGCCTTTCACGACACTCTCACTCTCCGAAGCCCCTCTATTATCATTAGAAAAGATCGGAGCAGCACTATAAAACTGATTTATAATAGTATCCCTGTCCCACACAAACCAATGAGTGTTATACTTTTCCACTATCTTGTTATAACCAGCCTTATCGTTCTCCAATAACAACTTGATATCACTCTGCCTAATGGGATGAGACCAGTCTCTGGCGAAGTGGAGTTCTTGCGACCTAACAGTTACCCACTTCTTTTTTCCAATCATGGATAAAAGATTTTAACCCGATCAAGTTCTTCGTTCTTGGTCGAGTACAAATGTAAAACCAACCCTCTCCATGTTTAATTGTAAAAACATATCTAAATGTGGTAACGTCTAAATCTTCGCAAATACATTTAAATGCAATAATTAGTATATACGAATTAAGTGTCAACATGCCCGGGCATATATGGTGATAACAGAAAAAGGCCTTCTCGAAGGGAGTAAAAGGGATAAGGAGACCGACCTCAAAATATTTTTTGAAAAGGGCAAATTGCTGCTCACCCAAAAGTGCTATACACTCGTAGAACTTAGGTCTTTCGATTTTCTAGTTATGGGGGGGCAGAACGGAAATAAAACTGCATAACGTCAGACTCGTTCTTTGTCGACGTGCTTAAAACACCTTTTAGGCTTAAATCGTACTCAATACAAGATTAAAGAGGTCGTGGAACACTATCATCTTCATTGTCTTCGGGCATTATTTAAAGGAATTTTTCTAATTCTTCAGACCTTACGGGCACACATGACACATTCTCTCAAACTCTATGAATTTAGAAAGATCGCCAGGGCATTCCTCCTTTGCATTGGTCATGCTGGGTACCTGCTGTATAAGGACCGCGTCAACTACTCCTGGAAGGGGAGGAATAACATCCCAAATCTGGTTCTAATTTTGATCATCAACTACATTCAGGAAGTTCCTGTTATTGAATGTAGTACTAGGCATAATTACCTTCAAAAATAAGGTTAATGCAGGTGATATCTTCGATAGTAATTCACTAAGTCAAGAAAGGATCTCAGCTTAGTAGGCTTGGTGGATTCCTTTCAATCCCAGATGGCTCGTACCTTTCCTTCATTCATTCTAATCTTTCCTCTCCCCACTATGTGATCAAGGAACGTCACTTCTTCTTGTGCAAAAGCACATTTCTCCAGTTTCACATATAGATCATTCCTTCTCAAAGCTAAGAATACCGAGCGAAGGTGCTCTCTATGTTCCTCCAATGTCTTACTATAAATCATAATGTCATCTAAGTACACAACTACAAATTGATCAAGAAAGGGGGCCAAAACATGATTCATAAGTGTACAGAAAGTAGCCGGGGCATTGGTAAGGCCGAACGGCATGACTAAGAATTCAAAAGCACCATACCTTGTAACACAAGTGGTCTTGAGTTCGTCTCCTTCTGCAATCCTCACTTGGTGATATCCCGACCGTAAATCCAATTTGGAGAAGTATCTAGCTTCTCCCAACCTGTCGAATAGGTCCGAAACCAATGGAATGGGATACTTACTCTTTATAGTGACCTTATTTAGGGCTCGATAATCAATGCACATTCGGAGTGATTCATCTTCTTTCTTCTAAAAGAGCACAGGAGCTCCAAAAGGTGCCTTTGAAAGTCTAATGAAACCTGCTTCTAGTAATTCCTTCAATTGTTGCCTCAACTCTTCTAACTCTGGAGGTGACATCCTATATGGGATGGTGGCGGGTGGCTTGGCTCCAAGTTCCAATTCTATCACATGGTTTACCTCTCTTCTTGGTGGTAGCTTCTTGGGCAACATTGGTGGCATTATATCCCTAAATTCTTCCAATATCTCTCCCACTTGAGGTGGAACCCTTTCTTGGTTAATAGTCTCTTCCCTGACTTTTAAGGCAGCCAAATAAGTGACTTCATTCTTCTTAAGTCCCTTTTCCAATTGCATAGCTGATAGAAATTTGGTGGCTTGGCCTACCTTCCTTGTAACGGGGACTACACACTGTGAGTTGTGATTAAGTACACAAATGCAGTTAGCCCGCGGTACGATTAGTGCATCAATGCGATCAAGGAATTCCATCCCAATCACAAACTCAAAATCATCCATTGGCACTACTTCAACCGTCTCCTTTCCCTGCTAACCCCCAATATTGAGCTCTATCTCCTTGGCTACTCCTACAGTGGGAACTTCTTTTGAGTTAACTGTTTTGAACCATGTTTTGGTCTCCTCCACTTTTAGCCCCAACTTCTTTGCTGCCATATCAGAAATAAAAAGATGAGATGCCCCTGTATCTACTAGGGCATTAAGTTTTTTACCTACTACCGATACTTCGGTATACATCAATCCTTTTCTTTCGTTAACTTGAGACTTCATGGCACTGAGTAGACGAACTGACCCTAACTAAGCCTCATCCTCATCATCTGAGCTTTCACCTGCTACTAGCGCCGCCAATCTCTCTTTCTTCGGACACTCCCTTGCATAATGAGGACCATTACAGAAATAACATTTCAATTCGCGAGGTTTCCATCTTTCCCTGTCTCTCCCTTCACGAGTTCTACTTCGATCGATATCTCTTTCTTTTGCTTTAGTTTTCCCTTTGGAAGAACTCCCACTCTTCTCCCTTTCAACTCCCCCTTTCCATCTTCCCCCTGTGATCTTAGGATCTGTCTTCCGAAATTCCATTAAGCCTTCGGCAACTGCTATAGCCTTAGAAATGTCTTCCACTCCCCTTCGCTGCAGTTCTAATTTAGCCTAAGGCTTTAAGCCATCTACAAACATTACCAAAGCATCTTCTTGGTTGAGGTCTGGGATTTCCAACATCAACTCTGAAAATTCTTTTACATATTGCTTTATGTCACCCTTATGGGTTAGGTGACGTAATTTCACCTTTGCTTCCTTAGCAACATTTTGAGGGGAGAATTAACTCTTCAGCTCTTGTACAAAGCTATCCCATGTGTTGATATCAGCTGCCTTCCTACGCCACCATACCATAGCAGAGTCTTTCAGATACATAGCAGCAGTACGTACCTTTCCAGTATCATCTAAGACTCCTACAGCGTTAAAGTATTGTTCCACTCCCCATAAGAAGTTGTCTACTTCCCGCGTGGACCGCGTTCCGTTAAAATGTTCTGGCTTTGGAACATCGACCCTATGGCCCGTCTGGATGGTCACTCCATTCGCAACAACAATCCGACAAGCAATCAATTGCGTCTTGAGATCTTCAATCTCCTGACGCATGGCTACTACCACTGCATCCATCTTAGCTTCATAAGCTTCTTCCTTCGTTTCTAAAGCCGTAACTTGGACTTGGAGAGCATCACCCTTCTCTTCAATACCATTTCCATGCTGCCTAAGCTCTTCTACTGCTCGATTCAGTGCTCCTTGCAATTCGCCTCGGAGTTCTTCCTCCATTTCCTCAAGACTGCCTTGAGACTCATCAAATTGTTCCTTGGCCTCGGCAATGCTCAACTTTGTCTTATTCATCCTATTAAGGAGAGAGTTTAGCAAGTCCCGGGACCTAGCCTTTTACCTGGTAACACGGCGATCATTATGGTCGGCTAACTCATCGACCATTGAAGTGTTGTTGTTGTCTCCTCCAGATGACATTTTCTCCACAAATAATCCCTTTTCAGGTTCTGATACCACTTGTCACGGGCGGATTCCGTCACTCGATCCCATACAGCACTTAGCATTCCTGACCATACTAAGGAAGGCTAAGTCAGCCTGTAATACACTCACAATGTTTAGAAAGAGAAAGTAGAGAGAGAAGCTCTGAAGGTATGTTGTATTCACTCAAAATGAATTGTGCGTTACATCTGAGGGGGAACCCCCTATATATACAAAAGCCTTTACAATTTAATGGTTGAGATCAATCCGATCTAACGGTTACAATTAACTCCCAACTACCACATTCACCTACCCCAAGATTCTGGACTTCTCTAGAACCTTCTAGAGCTTTTCATTTTCTAGAAGCTTTTAAGGGACTGGGCTTTAGTCTTGGGCCTTAGGAACCTCCTGGGAATGGCCCATTTTAGGAGGTCTGTAACATAAGCTTCTGGCATGGACATATCATGGCCGTACAATAAATATACCCTACTGAAAAATGAAAGGCCGAGATTAATGTTTACTACGCACCACGTGCATCATGGTTGTCATGTCAGTGTAAATATAGTTGCATGGAGTATGGATCGACTGCCGGCAAATGTGACTCTTCTGCTACACGCTGAAGTTGAGATCGGATATTGTCACTAATCGACCCGATCTCATGGCAGTTCTAACAAAGCTCAAGTAGGCAAAATAAAATAAGCTCAAGTAAGGAAAATGGATATCGTTCAACTTAATGGCTTACATAGTAAAGCTTGGGAACATGATACCACGAGTTTCATAGCCAAGTAAGAAGCAAAAGAAGTAAGGGTACAATCAATTTTAATGAAATAAAGCTAAATTGTTTGAGCCCTTTACCAGCAAGTTACTCTCCTTGCTCTTGCCACTTAGGAGAGTCAAGAAGCTAATATTGATGAGGATTTTTGGTCTCAAGCTTATTAAGACCTTAATGACGTAAAACACTTATATTTCGATTTATTGATGCCAACTTTAACCTAGTTTACAAACTTTGCCTATATGAGGAATGAAGGAGTCTTCACAACCTAGAGTAAGACAATATAGAACACACGATGATAGGTTAAGAGAGTCTCGAATAAGTTAAGAAAACTAATTGGCAAACTAAGGACAGCCTCGGCTTACAAATTTGACTAAGGAAACTTAACCATTAGATATCTAAATTTGAATATAGGCACGAGTGGTTGAGAAGTTACTACATAAATAACTACCCATTACCCATGTTTGCGAAGAATTTGTAAGATGTCCATACAAAGGTTTAGTGATGTAGAGAATAATTCAACAGTCTAAGGAAGCAGTTATTGATTGCTAACTATAGATAACCCTAGCACTGGTCATAGTAAGCTTTGCAATCACTCTTATTACTATAGTTCCCAGTTAAGTACCCATGAGGGTTAAGGGGAAGGGGCGATTTTGAATTGGTTACTATTTAAAAAATTTCAAAAACAAATATTTTTGAAAAATAAAACCTCTCAATTACTTAAATAGTTAGCATGAAAGTAATTAAGAGAGATAAACAAATTAGGGTGCCCAAAAGTAAGAGAGTAGAGAATTGAAGATCTAAGTAAATCAATTATAATGCTTTAGCCTTATGCCTACTGTATTTTTCTAGCTTCATCGACGGGGACCCGGAATACCTTAGTGAAGTTGCTCTACTATCCACTTTCAACAAAATTAACACTTGAGAGATTACAGCCATAGGTTTATTCTAACTTGGTTAGACTTACCCTAGGTTAACACTCTAATCTATGGAGTTTATCCAAGTTTCTCTTAATACAAAAATTAGGCTCTCAACATGGATTACAAGAAATGAAGAGGAAATGTTACTATTGATCCTAAAAAATAAGCAAATAAGATGAAACAAAATATAGTAAAATAGTGTAATCATCTGATCTATCTTTTGATTTTGTCAGGCTTTTTAAGGATGATTTCTAAAGTACTCATTGTAGCACTTGTATATATATTTTTTTGTGTATGCTTTGCTCATTTGGATCTTGTGCCTTTATATACCTTTTCTTTGCAACAGCTAGTTCAGAAGTATTTAGAAGGCCATTTAATATTTTGAAATTAATTCTTTGATATTTTCTTGATTACTTAAAGTAATCATTTTGAAGGGAATTTTGCTGCCTTACTTTGATCTTCTATTGCCTTGTTTTAAGCTTCCATATAAACTTGCAAATCTTTCTTCATTTTTTAAGTGTGTAGATTAAATCATCTTGATAATGATATATAATCTTTCCTTTTAATCCCTTTTGACTGTTATAATGGAAAGAATTTTTCCTTATTTGATTTTCTTTGAATATTCTCTTGCCAAATCCTTAGAATTGAGGAGCTTGCAAATCACAACTTTCTTGATATATTCTTAAGAAATATCCTACCTTCCATAGATTACCGCTCTTATAGGAGGTATGGTCTTTTCCACAAAAACTTCTTTTATCTTTTTTGAACCATGTCTAAAAATTCCTTAAATAGTTAATCTGTATAGATTTAACCAACTTAGTGAAATGTATTGAACATATTTCCCAATACATATTCAATAGATGGAGCTAGGCTTTTTATCGATTAAAAATCCTTTGATGAATTTTGAACACTTTATTCAATAACTTTCATATTCCCAATTCCTCTAATTTTTCTTCTAATCAGAAGGCTAAATATACTTTTATCTTGTGCTTCTAAAAAATAATATATATATATATATATATATATCTTACATACTTTGAACATATACAGATATATCCTTTTATTGCCACATCTCGATAACAAAAGATGCTTCATCTACTAAACACTTATATAAACTTATGATATTTCATTTATCATAAAACATATTTCCATTAGAGTTAAGCCCTGAATTTAGAGTCAACAAACTATTTACAACATTTATAAGCTAAAAGGCCAAAAGTACAAAATTTTTTTTCCCCATTTCATTACTACTACATCCCATCAAAACTAAACTCAGTAGATCATGAACATCTCCAAAAAGGCTAACTCCTAACGCACTTGAAAGTCTTCCTCCCAAAAGCTCAAACTTACTACAGTCTTCTAACTTGAGGATAAAACAAGTTTATCTCCTCAACATAATAAATGCAAGTACATATCTTAACCATGTAACAAGTCATTGTGACAGTTATATCAACTTTAACATTCTAGTAACAAACATATGCAAGTAAAGGATGATATGCTCATGCAAGTGACATGCATCAGTATCAATATCTTAGCTTAGCCTTAGCCTTAGACATTTGGGTTGTCGACGTTGCCAAGCATTTAAATTACCTAATTCAGGAACCTCGATAAGTTATTATTTTAAGTAATCGAGTTCAGTTATGCAAGTCTTTATATGCTTGAAAATCCGAATTATAAACTAAGTTCTTTGCTTAAGAAAAACCAAGTTTTCAAGTAAAACATGACCAAATAGGTCGTTTCGTGCCATATCATGAAATGCATTAGTCAAACACTAAGCAATACAATAACCATTCATAAGTTACATGTTATGTTTACTTAGTTTTGTTTTACTGTCACTTTTAACTCTAAAGCCTCAGTATAGGGTTCACTTAAGTGAACACCTTAGGAAGTGGGATTAGTTCCTAATCATTCATTAAGTGGATCTAATCTTTATACTTAAACAAGTAACATGGTAGCAAACATCAACTCAACATCAATCATAGTTTAATACATTATAGGCATGCTTAGAACAACATTCACAACATCAAATTAACACATTATATTGGCACCTAAGCATACCTAAGGAAATTGGTTAAGCAAAACACTTCCCTTAAATGCTTAAGTGTTGTGTTGCTGATCCTCCTCCTATATCTCAGCCAATAATAAGTACACAATTCCTTAATTAATGACATGTTAAATATAAACTAAAATAGAAACTACTTAAGTATTGAGCTTAGGTTTTAGGATCCTTCTTTAATTCATACTCCCTTTTAAGATAGTTTCTAACCTAGTTTCTGATTTATTTCAAGTACATAAGTTTTGCTCTAGAACACTTTCTGACTAACATTTTGACTAACTTTCTTCCTCATCGTTAAACTCGAAGATACTAAAAATCACTTTGCATACACATTGTAGTTTCTAATCCACTTTCTAACTAACTCTAGTTTATATACTTCATTACAACCAACCTTCTGACTTACGTTCGACTCACCTCTGACTATCTCAGCGCAATACATCTGACTTTCTAACTTACTTTTTGACTTCTTTGTTTTGCTTTTGCAACTTACAAAATCACACCAACACCACTGCAATCCACCACCCACATATTTGAGTAGAATACAATATTACCCAAAATCACTTTAAATACTCATGCATGTCATTTAAGTTATCAAGATACTTAATTTGAACAAAGATACATATGGTTTTAGTTGTAAAACATGTATATTCGGCCGCGTACTTCCATATTGACTTGACAACCAATTTTCCTTCAAAAATTTATACTCAAACTCTTTAATACATCATAAAAAATTATCATCTTTATAGTTTACAATAGAAATTATACTAAGTACATGCAAGATCCTTTAGAAAACATGCTTCCAGCCAATGTTTTTAGAAAATATCAAAATTTCCCAAAACCCAACTTAAAGATTTTGAAAAACAAATTACATAGCTTAAAAATATAACATTTTAGGAACTTACTAAAAAAAAATTAGGCCAAAACTACATCTTTAAGGTATTTGAAAATGTGATGAAAAATAAATTGACAGGACATTTTTCTCAAAAAGCCTATATTAGTATTCAAAATTTTGGAAAATCTAATTTTAGATTTGAATTCTATATGCAAAATTACTTAGGTAAACCAAGTTTCATAATTTTTTAACATTGGGTGATATTTTCAGTAATTTTTTGAAAAATAGGATAGATTTTTCAACAAATCATCACAAGGAACTTCGACCACCACTAGGGGTAAAAGTTATCTTGACTCACCTTAGCACCATCCCTTCCTTCAAACCACAATTGTGGTTCACTCCCAATTTGAGCTTGAATACAAGAATTCGACAACCCCTTGTTTTGGCCTATTTTCTTCTATATTTTGTCTAATTTTATCCTAAGCTCTTCCTACCCTTTTCTAAATTTTCTTAAATGTAAAAAGGACCAAACTTATGAATGGAGTTAGTCTTCCTAATTTAAAGAGTGTTCCAAGTTGATTAGGGTTTTTCTCTACATGACAATTGTCCTTTTTCTTGAATTTTCTTAAGTTAATAAGTGTCCAAACCCTTGTTTATGTAATATGCCACCTACATGCAGAATGCCACACCCTTTGCAAGTAAAAAAAAAAACTCTCAGGTTGACTTTTACAATTTTTCATTCACTTTATATAATTATAGTATTAATTTGTATGTATTTTTATATATTAAATATTAATTTTCCCTTATCTTAGTATCTATTTGTATATATATATCTACACATGACACTTATACTAATTATTTTACTTCCATTAGATCTAATTTATTATTTTTATAAAGTAAATAATTTATCTCTAACATCTTACTATGTTTCGAAATTCATATTCTAAGGTTATGTTATAAATTTTCAATATCGATAAAATTATACTTTTATTAGATTAATTCTTTTATATACTTTACTAAAGCTCTTTTTTTTTTTTTAACTTTTATGAACCTACATTAAAGTTTTACTCAATTTTGAGAACTATTCCCAAAAATCCTAAATCATCCCAATTCGAGCAGTTAAGGTTTCATATTCATATATCCCTTTTTTTTATTATCAAAGCACATGAAGAGAACTTAACAATTACATAAACTCTCCATTCTATTATTTTCACTTCTTTTCACACAAACTTACTTAGGTATCATAGTGACTACATCAGGGTTACCTCAGTACCCTTATAACCTAACTTTTCTCTTATTTTTGTAGGCTTACACCCATCTTACCTATCATATAGCATATTACACAATCCTAAACTTACTTGTCAGTAGAAACCACCAAAGGGGCTTGAATTTTCTAGCAAGTAGACTTTTATTAAGCATTTTAATAGATATATATATATATATCTTGAAGGTCTTCAAATCACAATTCTTTGAGAGTAAGCAGAATGACAAACATTATATAAAATATCAAGTCTAGAAGCAATTAAATAAAGTAACAATCTTATCATACTTCTATAAAAATTTTTATTTACCTCTTGGCCATTTTTTTTTTTGTTTGAATTTAACCTTATTGATGATGACATAGGAGTAAATGTTTTCTTTACATTTTCCACCCCAAATCTCTTCAAAATTTTCATAACATACTTCTCTTGATGAATGATTATTCCTTCTTTAATTTCATTTAAAGTGCAAGGAAGAAAGCTAATTCACCAATGATAGACATTTCAAACTCTTCCTACATCAATTTGATAAATTCTTAATGATATTCTTCATTAAGAGATCTAAGGGTAATGTTATCAACATATGTTTGCATAATAAAAATATCTTTGCCATGTGACTTTGAGAAAAAGGTAGCATCAATCTTACCTTTAATAACGACTTTATTGATAGAAAATTCACTTAACCCATTATATGCCATAAGCTACGAACTTGTTTTAATCCATAAAGTGCTTTATCTGACTTCAAAATATAATTTTCTAAATGTGGACTTTCAAATTGCATGGTTCTTCAAGATAAAGTTCTTTATATAACCATCTAAAAATGCTTCTTAACATCCATTTAAATAAGTTTAATGTCTTTATAGTATGCATAAGCAATGAAAAGTTTAATTACCTCTAAACTTGTAGTAGGTGTATAAGTTTCACCATAATCAATGCCTTCCCTTGTGAATAACCTTTGAAAACTAATCTCACCTTATTTCTAACTATGCAACTATTTTCATTTAGCTTGTGTTAAGAACCCACTTTGTACTAATGAATTTTTTTTTTTTCCTTTGTAAAGGAAGGGGAAAGGGTTGTTCAACTAGAGTCTAAACATTATTTACCTTGAGCTATGTTTGTTCTTCTTACATTACATCTATCTAACTTACCTTTTTAAGAGTTTCTTCTATTGATGAAGGCTCTATTTGGAAAAGAAGAGTAAATTAACTTACAACATTTTGTAGTGCTCTACAAGTAATGACAGTAAGCTTAAGATTTTCCAATGATTTGAGACTAAGGATGAGAACTTTAATGTTTTTAGGCTTTTTTAGAAACTCTTTATTGATCTCCTTAGTCATTTAGTACCACTAGAAGGTACTATAGGTTATGATGGAGTAAGTTTCAAGGTCTCTCTATTCTTGGATTTATAAGTTTCACCTCTTTATAGTTACTTTCTTAAAGACAATAATGATATTTTTACATCAAAATCTTTATAAAAACTTTCACAAAACTTATAGTCACTTTTTTTGTACTTTCAAAGACTTTTTGCTAAAAATTCTATAACCTTTTCTTGTTAAGGAATAGCCAATAAATATTCTTTTATCAACTCTTAGTTCAATTTTCTCCAAATTAACACCTATCTTTTAATAAAACACTTAATTCCAAAGATATGAAATATAAAACTATTAGTTTTCTACCTTTATAAATTTCATAAGGAGTTTTATTGATAAAAGGTCTTAGATAAGCTCTATTTATGATGTAGTATAAAGTATACACAACTTCTGCCTCAGAATGTTTTGCTATACTACTTTCATTAGAAGAGTTCAAGTCATTTCTTAAACTGTTTTATTTTTTCATTCCACTTTTCTATTTTGTTGTGATGTGTAAGGAGTAAAAAAAATCATGAACAATCCCATGATCATCATAGAATTTTATATAACTTAAATTTTTAAACTCGATTCCATAATTAGTTATGAAACCTTTTTATTGATTTAATTTTTTCGTTTTGAACTTAGTTTTGGAAAATTTTTAAAATGTTCAAAAGTATCAACTTTTTTTTTTTTTTTTTTTTTTTGCAAAAAGAGTATCCAAGTATATCTTGATAAATCATCTACTATTTTTATGCACATATATGTTCCTTTGAAAACTTAGTGTCATTATAGGTCTAAATAAGTCCATGTGTAGTAGTTCTAAAGATTTGCTTATGGAAATACCCTTTTTTATGATTAAAAAAAGTATTAATCACTTTATTTAGAGCATGAGTGCCAATAAATATCATCTCAAGTATTCATTTCTAGTAAACCTCTTATAGATTTACTTTTGGATAACCTTTTAATATGTTTTAAATTCACAATTTTTAGCTTTTTATGTCGTAGAAAAATGTTTTCTCTTGTAAAAATCAAGTAATTTTTATATCTCAATTCTAAAGGTTTGATAATGTAAATATTACTATATCTTATCCTAAGGCTAGCAATTTGGGAACTGGACACAATAAACACGTATACGACACGACACAATTTAAACAGATTAATATATAGAACATGAGACACGCTATATATTCTTTTGTATCTGTATTTTATTATACAAATCATTTATTTTCAACTTAGAAATCTCAATTAAAAGTATGAAATACTTTTAGTTACATATTCTTCTCATTGCATTGTAGTTTGAATGGGTAAAAAATTATGAACATATATATATATATATATATTCTTTCACTATTTCTCTTGAAAATCTAACAAATAATTTTTTGAAATTAATACTAGTAATCATACTAATATCTATTTAAGTTATGGTTTTACTTAATTTAGTGATAATCTGTAACTTAAATTTAGTAATATTATATACTTTTCTTACTGTATCATAGTTTAAATAGGTAAAATTTTACAAACTTAAGTGTAAATTTTTTAACTATTTCTCTTAAAAATTTAACAAACAATATGATAAGTTTAGAGACCATCACCAGTAGTAATATTAATATTCATTTAATCCATGGTTCCACTTAATTTAGTGATGTTATTTATTTTTGTAAAATTTAAATATTATTATCGTTTTTTTCCATTTATATTTATAATATATATATAATTATAACTTTTTTTAATCAGTAAATGATATTAAACATAAGATAAACAAAATATGTCATGGTAGCGTAAATTGTCATCCCTAATATAAACAAGTTTAACTCAAATAGAGATATACTAAATCACAGGTTTAGGTTTTTATATATGATTAGTAAACGAAGTATGTTACAGGTTTAGATTTTTCACATACATACCTGTTTAGATATATAAACGAGATACGATACGATAACATGAATTGATAGCCTTATCTTATCCCTTGACAAAGTTTTTCATTGGAGCTCCTGTTTAAACCAAAATATTTATCTTCTTCAAAACTTTGTTTTCTTTCTCTAAAGAACTTTCGTTCTCAAGTAAAGTTTCTCTCTTCTTCTTTAGAAGATCAATCCCATAAGCTAAAACTTGATTTGCTTCTTTCAATGCTTCTTTTCATTTTATAATTGAGCATTTTTAGCCATAAGTATTCAACTCTTGTTTTTAGTTTAGTTAGTATTTCAACTAGTTTTTCCATCTTATCATAAATATCTTTAGGTGTACTAAATGAGTCAAAATCAAAACTTACCTTTCCATTTGCCATAATACAGAGATTTACTTCCTCTTCTGCTTTTAAGTCATCTAATTCAAAATTCAATTCGTCTAAATCACTTCATGTCACCATTGATGCTTTCTTCATATTTCGATGCTCACTTCATATTTTTATGCTTAATCATCTTCTTTAGAAGTGATGAACATTCATATTTAATGTCCTTGTTTCATGCACTAAGAGTAGATTGCTAAATCTATTTTATTTTCTCCTTTGCTTTTACTTGCACGTGATTTTGTTTCATTTGTTTTTTGAGGTTTATAGTATCTAGACCTTTCTTTTTCGGAAGTAGGTTCACTCTTCTTTCGTAGAGTCTTATTTTCTTCTTCATCGTTTGAAGTGTCTGAATTTGTGTCTTTTCTTACTTTCAATGCTTTGGATTTCTTCTTCTTCTTCTTCTTCTTCTTTAATAAAGATTATCATTGTTGTGATTGATATCTTACTCATAAGACATCAATTTTCCTCTTAATTCTCCAGGATTTAATTTTAAAAGATTAAGCACTTCTTAAATTATTGTCTTCTTTGCATCTCATGACTTTGGTAGAATCTTAACAATTTTTGTCACAAGATTTTCATTATTGTAAGCAATAGCAAGATTTTTAAATTAATTAACAATAAGAATGAATCTATCAAAAAGATTTTTATTTTTTTTTCTTAGGTAAAACTTCAACAAATCATATTGTTGTGTCAAAATATTAATCCTTGAACTTTTGATCAATGTTTTTTCTTCATGTACTTCTACAAGTTTGTCCCATATTTCGTTTGTTGTATCACATGTAGAAACATGTTTAAACTTTGATGAATGTTTTACTTTTAAATTTGTTGAAGCTTTCCTATAATCATCATTTGCAATACGTTTAGCCTAAACTCTATTGTCTCTTTTGTTTATTATTATCCACAATTAAAAATCTATGGCTTAGATGAATGTTTGCATGCTACACTTCATTGAGTATAGTTAGAACCATCAAAATAAGGAATTTTGTTTATTTGAACAGTAGTCAAATAATCAACCATTGTCTTAAATCAAGATATCAGAAGA
Organism: Lumnitzera littorea; assembly: GCA_024138015.1. NCBI lineage: Eukaryota > Viridiplantae > Streptophyta > Magnoliopsida > Myrtales > Combretaceae > Lumnitzera > Lumnitzera littorea. The sequence continues at coordinate 78,022,308 of JAMXBB010000008.1, forward strand.
AATTTGAATCATTTAACTCTACATATACAATGCTTTGATATTAAATTAGATATTAGAAAGAACTATAACTTTTATTTTATTGCTTGATCAACTTGCTTTAATATCAACTACTGGTTCCGATAAACAATCGAGAGGTGGAGGGTAGTGAAGAGAAGGTTGGGGCTTGGGGGATGTTTGAATTGATTGTTATCAAAATTACTAAATAGTTGAAATTATTCCCGTTTCATATTGCTCAAGATTACGATGAATCACTAAACTTATTTTTATGTTTTGACATATTAGATGCTTACAAATTCAAATCAAATATTTGCATGCAAAAGCCTAATAGTTTAAATCTAATCTTTTCTTTGGTTCTTTAGTCTCTTCTACTTTAGTTTCTAATCTTCTCTTATCTATTCATTATGTAATCTTGCCATTATTTGATACTTAATCACTTAAATCGATATGCTTCTAATATTGACTTAGTTGTGCTTTTGATCTTATGATCAGCATAATAAACAAGTAAATGTGTACAAATAGAATAAATATGCAATGAATGAGAAGGAGTAAGGGTCATGATGTCTAGCAGCAATTTATTGAGGTTTCTCCTTGATGGGGGTCTCAATCGTGGGTGTACACACACAAGCCTATCATACAAATCAAGGAATGGATCCTAACCTTGAGACAGTTAGAAAACTAAATGGTAATTGATGTTTGAATAAGTCTTGTGACCTAACACTTGAATATTATACACCAAATGCCCTATACGAACTTATGATTCACTTGATATTATGCACAAGTTACTCTTAAGGTTACTTGCCACTTGCTCTCACACAAGAAGAAGCTAGATAAGAGTAAATTTGGACTTGATTCACATGGAAACACAAGCTCAAGGATGGAGAATTCTATTATTAATGATAATGGCATAGGGCTATTACATCAATGGGTATTTATATCACCCATTTAGGGCAACTACTAGGTTACATCGATCTATTAAAACGGATACCTATGCTAAAAATGGATTATAAAAAATATATAAAGGGTAAATTCAAGAAAGAAACAAAGGGAATATATTGCACATTATTACAATGTCAAAAAAACATAAAGGATACATGTTGATAGCCCATTTTATCATCTTGAGCATTACAGGGTGAGCTTCTAGATAAGGAGGAAGTGTTTAGTCGGTACTGGTAGTCCTAAGTGGAGGGTGGGACCTTAGTGTTTATTACTAAGCCAAACTGGTTAGGTTAGCATCTTATCAGAGAGACTAGTTGTCAACTGGCTAAGTTGTTGGTCCGATTGGTTGAGCCATTGGCCACATTCCCATTAGGGATCTAAATAGGTTAGTAACCTATGGCTCTAGTGTTAGATGACCTCGGTAGTTGTATTGAGTTCCTCTACCCAAGAGACTACCATCTGTTTATAAGAACTTAGGTACTCTAACAAGTTGGCATGAAGGAATTTGACTTCTTCCTGGATGAACTGATGTTAGATAGCTTGACAAACCATAATGGTAAGTCTACAAGCCTAGGATTGGGTGATTAGACTATGATTCCTATCATCCATTCCAAGTTATTTGAGATTTGGGATTAAATCTGGCTCAGCTTCTAACTGCTCGTCCTTGAAGGTGTATGAATTGAAGTTGAGGATGTTGAAGTAGTCAGAAACTCTACATCCGTTAAGGAAGTCTACCCTATAAGCATTCTAGTTGATCTTCCCAACAACCTTGAATAATTTGTATGCCCTAAGAGACAACTTTCTCTTCCTCTAATTTGGAAATTGGTCTTTACTCAGGTGAATCCATACTAAGTCACCAATTTGGAACTCTTAAACTTTTTGTCTTTGGCCTCTCCTTCCAAGCTTGGTAATAGCTTGGGTCTAAGTGAACTCTACCTTCTAATGCATTGCTTTGATGACCTCAGATTGGTCTACAATGGTAAAATCTTCTGGGAAGCTCAACAGGGGTGCTTAGTCAAGTAGAAAGTTAGGATTAAACCCATAGATGGCTTCAAAAGGTAACTTGTCTATAACACTATATGCTGTTCTATTGTAGGCAAACTTTATTATGGGTAAGCATAAGTCTGAATCTGCTTGATTCCTTCTAACTATAACTCAGAGTAAAGTGCCAAAAGTTTGATTGATGACCTCGATTTATTTATCCATCTGTCTATAGGTGGCATGATGTATTAAGCAAGAGCTTGATTCTAAGGCAACTCCATGAAGTCTTCCAAAAATGGCTTAAGAATGTAGGATCCACATCGAACACTATGGTCTTTGGTACTCCATACAACTTGATCACTTCCTATAAAAAGAGAAAAGAGACAACCAAATTATTGTTAATTTGGTTGCATGGTATAAAATGTGCCATCTTGTTGAGCTTGTTGGTAACCACCATTATTGAGTCCTTTCCTTGGGAGATCTTTAGTAGCCCAAGTATAAAATCCATACTTAGCTTGGACTATGGTTTGGTCGGGACAAGCAAAGGCAAATAAGGACCTTGTTTAGCTCGGTTGTTAGATCTCTTGTTGGTAACATGCCTCTTTAAGACCAAGTGTACATCCTTCATCATCCTTAGCCAGAAGAACCTTAATGTTAATAGCTTGAGTGTTCGCTTTATGCCAAAATGGCTAGTTAATCCATCTCCATGAGCTTTACATACCGATAGCTATCACATAGAATAGTTTGGGACATAGCTTACAATTTCGAAACAAGTATTTGTCATCTTTGTGATGGTTGTTAATAGTTCGTCCTTCCTCACAACATACATAGATCGAACCAAAGTGTGGATCCTTGGCATATAAGCTCTTAATTACCGAGGATTCAAGTAGCCTTATTTATAGGTTGATTAAGAGGGTATGCCACTTAGAGTATTAGCCACCACATTGGCCTTATCATTCTTATACTTCACTATCCCTCCATGAACTCAATTCATTTAGCTTGCCATTTGGACAACTTATGTTAGCACTTGAAGTACCTTAGCCATTTATGCTTAGTGTACATTATGACTTCTCTTGACAATAAGTAATGCTGCCAAACTGTTCTTGAACCAAGGAGTAAAATTCTTTATCATACACCAAATAATTAAGTGTGACTCTTCGGAGTTTCTCACTAAAATAGGCAATAGGTCGACTTTCTTGCATTAGTACAATGCCTATTTCTACTCCAGATGCATCATACTTAAATTTAAACACCTTATCAAAGTTAAGGAGGGTAAGGATAGGGGTGGTGGTAAACTTCTTCTTCACCTTATCAAAGCTCTTCTACTCTTTTGCTCCCTAATTAAACTTGGCATTCTTCTTTAATAGCTTGGTTAAAGGAGCCACTATGGTATTGAAGTTCTTAATGTATCATCAGTAGACTGAAGCCAGTCTATGAAAGCTTAGACATCAGCTAAACAAGTTGATACTAGCCATTTAGTAATTGCTCATACCCTATCCTTATCAACTAAGATTCCCCCTTCATTTACCAAGAAACCTAAGAACACCACTTTAGTTCAACAGCAATCTCACTTCTTTAAGTTCTCATAGAGTTTCTCGGCTTGGAGGGTAGAAAACATGGCTCGAAGATGTTCATAATGTTTCTTTAGGTCAGGGCTGTAAATAAGTATGTCATCAAAAATAGACCACAACAAATTTATTGAACAGATCGTGTAACATATGGTTCATTAGCTGCATAAATTTATTTAAAGCATTAGATAGACCAAATGGCATCATAAGCCATTTATATAAACCACACCTTATCTTGAATGTGGTCTTTTAGTCATCCCCTGCTTGCATTCTTATTTGATGGTATTTGGATTTCAAATCAATCTTTAAGAATATCTTAGCCTCATGCAATTCAACTAACATGTCATCAAGCCTTGGGATAGGATATCTACAATTGATGGCAATCTGATTTATAGCTCGATTACTCGCATACATTCTCCATGTACCATCCTTCTTCAGTATTAACAAAGCTAATACTGTACAAGGACTTCGTTAAGGAATAGATTAGTAAACTCATCAAGTAAGCTCTTCACTATAGCTTGCAGCTTAGTGCCTTGTTCTATTATCTAAGTGACCTTTGAATCAACAAAAAGATTGGCACCTTTGACTTTAGCTCTCATAACAGTTCAACTCTAATTATCATCAAGGTTCCCTTCTTCAAAGTTCAGCTAAGGTGAACTTGCATGCTCTTTACTTAGTTAAGGGTCATCAAGCTTAATTTTACCTTCATTCCTTCATGCTTAAATGAGCATGTGTTCTTGAACCCATCATAGACCACTCGTCAATCAAACAATCATGATCTCCTTAGTAAAATATGGGAAGCATTTATCAATAGAACATCATAGATTGCCTCGTCTCATTATTTCCTAATAGAGATCGGCATTAAGACTTGTTTAGTAACTTGTAAGGCTCCTTTATCATTGAGCCAATACAACTTGTATGGCTTAGGGTAAGGTGTGGTTGGCAACTTTAGTAGCTAAACAATAAATGTAGAGGTAGCATTAGTGCAACTATCACCGTCAACTATGAGTGCACATAAATTACCCTGGACCTTGCACCTTATATGAAATAAGTTTTCTCGCTGCTCGTCATCAAGAGCCAAATTGATACTCATTACTCTTCGTAAGACCATAGTTGTTAGCATAAAATTCCCTTCCTTGGTGAAGATGATTTCCTCTACCCTAGACAAATCATCTTATTCAGTCTTTCTTTTCTCCTTTTCTACTTATTCATTAAGTACTATCAACTTCAATGGTTGACATTTCCCCTTTTATAACCACAGTCCTCCTATTCGGGCATTGGGCTGCCAAATGGCTAAATCTTTGGTATTTAAAACACTTAATCTCACTCATCCTTCTTCTTGAGAATTGCCCCTTCTCAAACTTCCTTAATAGTCCATTTTCAACATGTCAAGACCTTAGGTCGGGTTTGATTTCCTTATCCTTACTTGGTTCTAATCAAATATGTCTACTCAAAATAGGTAGCTTAGTTGAGGTTGACTAGAGGGAGTTCAAAATCTACTCATTCTCCTCTTCTCTATCCTTTGGGTAGCTTAGGTGGCTTCATCCAATATGGCAATCTCCCTCGTCTCCAAGATGCCTTAGATCTCATATCTTTAGCCATTATGAATCATGATACAATCTAATCTTTTAGTTCCATGCTTCACATTGGATCGTCAACATTTGGAATTCCTTCACATAGGCATCTATACTAAATTCTCCTTGCCTCAACTCTAACAACTGTCAAAAAGTGTTCTACAAGCTGTAGCTTGATACAAATCTTCTTCTCATCACTCTCTTAATCTTTAACTTCACATTCCCATTGGTAGTTTGGTGGCTTATAAGTTCTTCTACTATAGGGTGGTATAGCTAGTGGATGCTAGTATGGCTAGCCTAATTTTGAACTTCTTAGGAACCTTATGGCATTCAAACTACTTCTCAATCTTACTAATCCAATTAAGGTAGTCTTTAGCATCTCCACTACCTAAGAAACTTAGAATCTACATTTAAGGCCTTTTACTTTAGGAGCTTGGGCATTCCGATCTTTCATCTCATAATATTCTTCCTCACCTTCTTTGTTAATCTCCTTAACTTCATCCATCTCCAAGCATCACCTAACAGGTCTTTATACTCCTTTAACTTGACAATTTCTTGCTAGATAGTTGGGCTGGCTTAAGTAACCATCACCTTAGTTTTGTACCCCTTTAGCTTAGATATCCTCTTTGTCGGCTCTAACAGGTCGACCGTTATTTTGCATAACTATCAATAAGCTTTTCATCATGTCGATTAGCTTATTAAGCTTTTCATCAACCATTCTAAGGGTATGACTCTTTAAAGGTCCTTGAGTGGGTACTCCACTCTCATTATCCCCAACAACCATTCTAACACTTGAATATAATATTGTTTTTACGATTTCTCAAACACCTACTGCTTCAAAACCACTACCTACAACACAAACTCTCACTATTACAGTGGTCCACTTTAACACTATACTCCAATCAACCTTGCATTTAACAACTAACAACACTAACCTCACTAACTTTGTTTCCTTTTGCTGAGAACATAGTGTACAACAAGTATAGAAAACCTATAATCCACTACACTCAACATTTTGGTAACACCTCAAGTAATGACAACTCTTTGAACAATTAGCATAAACAACGTTAAGTACAAAATTCAACACTTCATAAAACCAAACACTAAACTAGCAACTGCAACTTCTACAACAAACATTGCCAAAGCTCTAATACCAAGATGATAAGGTTCTTGGTCATGGATGAATATACACTATCTTAGCACATAAACCAAGGGTGGGTTCTAACCTTGGCAAGGTTCGAAAACTAAATGGTAGTCAATATTTAAGCAGGTCTCGTACACTAACACTCAAATATTACTTAGTAAATACCCTACATGAACTTACAGTTAAACTAATATTGTATACAAGTTACTTCTAAGGTCACTCATTACTAGCTCTCGCTTAAGAAGAAGCTAAATAAGAGTAAATTTAGATTTGGTTCACAAGAAACATAAGCTCAAGGATGGACATTTCTATTACTGATGATAATGGCTTACAACTATTATAACATGAATGGGTATCTATATCACCTATTTAGGGTAACTCATGAGTTACATCAATTCACTAAAATGGATACTTATGCTTAAAATGGATTACAAAGAAAATACAAAGGGTAAATTAGAGAAAGAAACAGAGGGAATATTTTGCATAGCAGTACAATGTCAAAAAAGTTGAAGGATACGCATTGATAGCTCATTTTGTGGTCTCAAATGTTGTAAGGCAAGCTTTTGGACAAAGAAGATGTGATTGGTAGGTAGCAAGTAGTCTTGAGTGGAAGGCGGGTGTAAACCCCACAAATCTAGCCTTTTAAGTATAGAATCAAACCCTTAAATTGTAGATGATTTCCTGAAGTCAATAGAGCCGGTGAGATGTAAAATCGATTAAAATCTCAATTCAAAACCTAAAGCGAATATGAAAAATCTTAAATTATCAATTGAATCTCTAATTGCATATAAAGACCTTAAAACCTTAAAACCTTAAAACCTTAAGTATATGTAACTGCAAAAGTTGACCTCGAAACTCATCAAAACCCTAAGGTAACAACCAAAGATTTAATCACGTATAAACTTTTTAGACCCTAAATGTATATAAACATTAGAGATTGCGCCTGAAAGTGATGAAACCTTAAAATTATAACTTTAAGGATATAAAAGTACTAAGTCGCTATAATCTATTTTAAAACTCTAATTGCTAATATATCCTTAGTATCATACTAAATCATTATCAAATAATCAAGATAACTTTCAATTATTCATAAATGCTTATAATATTAATTTAATTTACTAAAAAACTAAGGTATTGCATTATAGCTCACATTCATCATCTAATCATATAACTAGGTTAGTATTTTATAGAGTTAAGTGTATAGTCGATGTTTATATTATATGTAGTTAATATTAACATACTAAAGGACATATTTCATGATAGTTATACTAAGTACCATCTAAATGATGTATATAGTATATAAATACTTAGAGAGAGATCTCATTAACTATTTTTGCTAATCATTTCATAAAACATCACATTTCCTTAATTTTTCTTTCAATTATCCTCAATTACCCCATTATGTGCATTTAAATAACATGTAATTTTAAGAGAGTTGACTAAGTCAACATTTGACCAAGTCAACATGTTGACAAAGTCAACAAATGTTATTATCATTTAGAGTTTTCTTCCACTTTCTTGATTTTTTCATTCAATTATCACATGTAAGTTTCTTTCTTTTTCTTATCCTTGTCGTCCACTTCATGGATGAATCTAGACCCCACTTATTTCATGTATAAAACACAAATTAAGACAACATAAACCCCTTTTCCCCTTCCATTTCAAACTGTAAACTCTCCTTTGCTTTGTCTTCTTCAACTTTTCTAAAATTTCACTTTCACAATTTCAACTATCACCACACACCAATCTACCATATCTACTTGCTTTCCTTTTCAAATTACAAAGGAGAGAAAGGTATGACTTCCTTTGATCATCTAATTTAATAGTTAGTTAGTATTAATCTTATGTTGGTGTAGAAAGCTTATGTAATATGTACACATGTGTTGAGGAAGATAGGAATCCTTATACCATGTTTAGAAGTGTAGAAATACTTAAGTGTACATGTATAAATACTTATGTACCTACAACAAGTGAATGCATATGAGGTGTTTGTGTAAAGGTTTGGTGAAATACTTAGCACAAGTGCAAGAAATCCTTAGTTAAATGGAAAAAGAACACATATACATATGCTTAAGCATGTGTATATAAGAATACACTAGATGAATACATGTATAGATATTTTTATACATAAGTATCCTTTATATACATAACCAAAAAGAAGGAATATACTAAGTATATACACATATATCTTACTAAATACACTCTTAAAGAGCAAAAATATGAAATTTGTGAAGCTTTCTTAAAAGAGTACTCTAGGCATACGAAAATATATATAAAAATACGTTTATCACCTTATGTGTATATGGGTATGTGTACTAGTATACGTATAAATACACAAGTATACATACTAATATGTTATAAGTATAAGTATATATATATATATATAATGTATGTGTAAAGTATATGAATACATAAGGATAAATATATATATGTAATGAATGATGATATAAGCAATGACATAATCAAATGATGATATAAGCGATGATATAAGTAATTGATGATATAAGTGATGATATAATCTTCTAAAATAATAAACCATAAGATCATCTAAGTATAAGAATCAATGGTTAATGAAATTATTAACTACTAAAATAGAACATAAAACTAGCCAATAGGAATAATTAAGCTTCAATAGTTAGAATTTCAATAAATTTAGTCTATATTATAAAACATGAGTTTTAATGTCCAAAATGGACATCACCGTGTGAACGTGTATCTAAAAACGATGAAAAACAACTATAAATTCATAAATATCGAAAATAGAATGAAAAAGTTACATACGATTAGCAATTAGGTTTAATCGAATAAAAACTTATAGTAATCTAAGTAAAATTAAGTAGATAGATATCTAAAACCGTTAGTTAATTCAATTACTTATTATTTTTTTTATCTCGCAATAATCAGGTGATTCCGACGAAGGCGAGGATCTTCCGATCGATTATTATGACTAGAGCAAGTCATCATAGTCAAGTGAGTACTCTTGATGACTCTATATTTGTTTTATGTTTGTAGTTAGTGCACTTAAATTAAATAGTAATAACTTAATGCGTGGGGATTCAAGATATGCATGTACTTGATACTAATTTCTTACTATGAAAAATATTGTTTAATATAATAATTGAGGATTTGATTGTATGATTGATTGTTACATGATTTGGATGGTTTGCGAATATTGATTGATTGCCACATAATTTGACTTAATTATATTTAGCTTATCTTAAATTAAAAGGGTCATGCATTATCCATGCATTACATTACTTATTCCAGCCATCACTTCACGCGGAGGTAAAGAGAGGCCTTGCAAGAGTTGCTTATATATATTAAAGTGTTTCTGTACGGTGCACTCATATAACATGACCTTACCCAAATGTACAAGTTTACTACGCGATGGAGATGCTAATTGTATAGCTGAGGGTTGAGTCTAGAGATCTCCACTGTAAGGTGTGAGTGTAGACTACAGGAGCCACCTCACCGCTAGGATTGGGATTTTATGTACTATTAGATTTTCAGAACGAAAATATATTTTGTGAAATACGGAATTCAAAGTTATGGTTAAAAACTCAAAGTTATGGTTAAAAACCTAAGTGCTAAAGCCCGGTCGTGATTGGTGCCAATGTATCTCCAACTTTTATCTCAAAAGGCGTTAAAATTTGATATTATATGCAGTACTGGTCAACTGTATATATTGTTTGGCATATTACGTGTGCATATATTCATATGATTGTAATAATTTGTTTGATAACTTGCTTGCTAGTATAGTATGAGTGATAACTCACTAAGCTCTTATAGCTTACTTCCCAATAGCTTTTCTTTTGTAGGTTGATAGATAATTGGATATGGGTTAAGATCCAAGCGTTGAGTGCAAGTATTGAGCCATTTTAGAGGTTGGAATTAGAGAGAAGTTGTTTAGTTTATGTGAAACTTTAAATGTAAATACCAATTATGTATTTAGATTTTTCAACCTTATTAAGTTTGAACTTTTAAGTCTACATTACTTAATCTTATCATTTAGTAGGGGATACCGATTCTTTGTGATTCTAAGGAACTGTGGAATATTGAATATCCATAGTTATTTGTATTTTACAATATATCAATTAATTAACAATTTAGAAACCCTAGTGAAAAATTATTTAGAGTCTTACAATCTTTAACTTGTAAGGCGGTTTCCATATCATGGGTATACACATAACATTGAAATTTTTGGTAATTCTACTAGGCTCCCTTTAAGGTCCTGATAGCGGGACCTTAGTGTTTGTTGCCAAGTTGGACTGGTTGAGTTAGCATCATTTTAAAGAGCTCGACACTTAACAAGTTAAGCTATTAATAACCCATGACTTTAGTTTCGAGTGACCTTGGTAGTCGTATTAAGTTTTTCTACCTAAGAGATTGTCATCTATCCATAAAAGCTCAAGTACTCTAATAGGTTGGGAGGAAGGAACTCGACTTCTTCCTAGGTGAACTGATGTTAGAGAGCTCGACGGACTATGGTGGTAAGTCCACAAGCCCAAGATTGGGTGATTGGACCATGATTCCTATCAATCTTTATGGGTCATTCCTGTTTTCCAACATTAAGTGCTAGGTATGTAGTATTCCTCACATTTTAGCTCACTTCTCACTGGCAACAATAGGTAAGAAACTTTTGCTCAAACAATCTCTTATCAGAATTTACATTCATGCATCATTTACTGTTGTTGTTTCGTGCTTTTGCTCTTCGTGTCTAGTCTTTATGTAATCTTCGAACTCCAATGTTGAATTGTTATCTTTCTACTAGTAGCCATTGTCTCTTTAAGTTTGCCATCTTCTTCTCTGTATCATCTACAAATCTTCTTAAATGTCAATAGGTACTCATTATCATAACTTTCTTGTTTTGTTATTCAAATGTGTAATTTCTCATCTTAGCAATATTTGTTCTTTTATTTAAGATGAATTCCTTGTTGATATATTCACCAGATATATCTTCACCTAGATATTAAATCTTGACTTTTAATTTTCATAATAATTTCTTTCCTTTGTATTCAACCTTTGCTTCAACCATTAGCTTCAGCCATATGTAGACACCCCATTTTTATCCTTTTGTATTCCTCTTTTATCTTTAAGATAAAAAAAAAAAAGGATTGTAATTACAAAGTAAACAAAAAAAAAAAAGAAAAGAAAAGGAAGAAGGCAAAAATAATAAAAATCTACAAATAAATTGGAAAATTGGAGAAAAATGGAAAAAGCTTAATTTTGTAAGTTCTTAAGAATCATTTCTAGGGTCACTTTGCATTTCAGGGTTTGTAGACAAATTAGGAAACCGTTTGTGCATGTGCCATTTGATAGGTTTTGAGCCATATTAAAGAACGTTAAGTTTTTCATAAACTTCAATGTTCTGACCAAAGATTCGAGTTAAGAATTTTTATGTGATCGAAGTGTTCAAATTTTATCTAATTATGGCTTCAAACAGGGTCTAAATTGGATTTAAATTGGCCAAGTTATGAAAAATTCAATATAAAATTAATTAGAAAAACAATGAACCAAAGCAACTCTTTAATCAAATTTTGTTTGTTTCAAGTATATATTTCAACATATGTATGATCATTTAGATCATTTTGTAGGTCATGGGTCAAATGGTCTAATGGTTAGGATGTGCATTGGCTTTAGTGAAGGTCTTAGGTTTGAAACCCGTTAAGCTCTTCGCACCTTGTTTTCTTCCTTTTGTATAGAAAATGTTTTTACAAAACATGTTTTCTTCTTGCTCTTCACCAACCTAAATCACATGATCTCTACCCTTGCCACCTCAATTCCTTCCCTTTTTCGATTGAATATCTTCATGATGAAATCATGAAGATAACATATGATTCTATTGAATTCAACTCTAAACTCATTTAGATTCATCTGAGTTGAGGATCAAATTAGCCTTGCAAATCAACCCTCACAAGAGCTAGCTTGAAATCTAGGATGCTCATTAATGGTTGATTCGACCATTAATGCTACTTTCCAAGCTTACGTAAGCTTGGAAAGGTATAAATACACCATCCTTCTCCCATTTCCAACATCATTTCTCATTTAAACTCACTTAAGCTCTCACATTCAACACAAACTCTCTCTCTTTCTCTTTAGCTTGAGTGCCTCTCTCTTTCTTTCTAGAAATTCTTCGACCATAATGTTAGCCAAAGAAATCTAACACTACGATCGGCTTCCCCACTTCTTGAGCTTTTTAAAGCCCCCCCTCTTACCCTTTGCCATAGTCTGTAGTGCTACTAATCACTAATTAAGATCTCTCAAACCTTTAACCTCTTAAAGCCATTACCCTATGGTAGTTTTTACATCAAACCACCACCATTAGCTCCACCGTCCTTGAAAACCTCTACCCATGCCCTCCTCTCACCTCATGCAACCACCTTACAAGTTACATATCACCACCCTCAACCAGCTAACTTCGACTACCTTTAGAACCACCACCATTAACCATCAACCACCACCAAAGGGCTTTTTGCTAAGAAAAAAAATACATAGATGTACTCTTACCCACTTAAAGAACATGTTGAGAACCACCACAAGGAGCCATTTTAACACTGGCCTTGTTCTTTACTCGTGACACGAATTTAACTTAAATCCGACCCAAATTCCAGCTCAAACCTAGTCTCTGATTGGCACTTCGACTCAATATTGCAATCCATGTTCCTCTTTTATTTTTTTTTATTTACCTTGTTTCATTTATTAAAAATAAGAAAAAAAAAGTTAAATAAATGAAAAGCCTTTTTGTTTTCTTTAGTTTTCTTCCTCTTTTCTACAAAAATTTAAAATTTCAAAAGTTTTCTTTTTAAATGAAAAAAAAAGAACAAAAAATGATAAAGAAGCATTTTTTATATTTAGAAAAATTTGTTTTCCAAATAAATAAAACCTTTTCAAATTAGGGCCTATTTTAGAGTTCTTCAAAACAGACATTTAAAATTAGAACCCTTTTTTAAAGAATTTTCTTCAAATAAAATTAAATTGATAATAACGTAAACCTAATTTGTTTTCAAAAATCAAAATAAAACAACCTACTAAAGTTCTCTAAAACTAAATTAGAGGAAGTTTGATCTCTACTAGAAGATACATATGTACTTATAGGGCGACTTAAAATATGAAAAAAAAAAACTTTATTTTTCCCCTATAACCTTCATTATTTTTACTCGTAATTTAGATCATTTTTCAAATAAATGGGAATTTCAAATGATAAATTTTAGTTTCAAAGGTTAAGGTGTTCATCATTTAGGGTCTAATAGGTTAACTCCTAGACTCATGAGTTGAGTTTCTTTTAAAAACTTTCAAATACGTGCTAATAACTAAATCAAAATCAATCCACTAGATTAATTCTAATTTACTCATATTTTTCATGGTTTCACTAAGTAATGACTCTAGATCTTTGATGAGTATAATAAACTGGTTTTCCTTCACTTCATGAAAGGTTTAAATTAATGGATATAGGATTTAATTTAAATCTAGTTAAGAAAAATAGATTATCGAACTTTAAGCTTGATTATCATGTATCTTTAGCTTCTGAATAATCAATTAGCCTCTATTGACATTATGCTTTTTGTGCTTTCTAAACTTGTCAGCTTTTGAATGTGTATAGTTTTTCAATTTGCGTTCTTCTCTTGTCTTCAAAAGTTTTCTCCTATTGGTCCAAACTTTTCTTTTCTTCCTTTATGATTGTTTGTTTCTTTGTCTTTCTTCTTCTAAAAGCTTTTTGTCATTATTATTTTGATCACTTTTTCATACATTTCCATCTAGTCTAAACTTCATGTGTTATCCAATTTCTAAATATTTATGGCTCTAATAAGTCCTTTAAGCTTTGTTATATCATGTCAAATGCTCTTTTCTTTTTTCTACCAACTCAATGGCTTAATGAGTAACATTATTTGTTCTCACCAAACAGCCTTTCATAGAGGTTCTAACAAAGGCTCATTTTATATGTGAGATAACCAAAAAAGTAGAGAGCAAACATATCGATTCGATAATCCTTGTTTTAAGCTTAACAAGCTAGAAACAACCATGTAAACTAAGCTAGTCCTTAAGCCTTTCCACTAGCTTAATAAGTAGGTCTATGGCATTAAATTGGGCTAAGGACCAAATTACCAAAATGGCACATTGACAAAATTTGTATGTAGATGATCAATTAGGTATATGTAGTGATAGCATATATCTCCTTTAAGATGAAATTTCATTCCATATTATTAAATTTATCAACTAAATAATTTATTTCTAGTATCATGCTATATCTTAAGGCTCGAATTTCATGTTTCCGATAAATAATGAACTACAATGATATATTTATAATTATAGCTAAAATAAAGATTTTATAAACTTTTCTCTAAGAAACAAAATTTATAAGGTCACTCCTTCTAATTTTTACAGCCCCATCGTAAAAGTCATGCAAAATAGAGAATGTTTCCTATAAGCCTTAAATATAGTAGTTTAGAGAACTTAGGATATCACACTCTTCTTGTTCCAATGCTTTTAAAAGCCTTCCTTAAGTGCATAAGCCTTCTTAAGAAAGGTTTAGAGCAAATGGTCTAATCTAATGGTTTATGGTCAAAGCCTACCTCTTGGATCTCCTTAAATTATCTCAACCTATGATTGTGATCCCTAAGCCTTATCATTAGTTCAAAGAGTCAAGCCCAAGTCATTTTGAGAGAGTTAGCAACTTTGAGAAAGTGATTGAGTTAGGCTATATATCTTTTCTTTCAATAAATTAAGCTAGTAGTTGTATATTTCGGTAAAAATATAATACCACATTATGATTTTTACAAGGTTTGATATGAGGGGTAGGTTCGAACAAAGCTAAGGCTTGAAAGCTAAATGATAGTCAAAGTTCAAGCAAAAACCTGCACACTGATCGTATATATGACACACCACAACCACTCATGAACTTAATAACAAGCTTGATATGATGCATAAGCTGGTTACTAAGATCACTTGCCACTACTTCTTACTCAAGGGAATAGATAAGAGTTAAGCGTATTGGACTTGGTAACAAAGTTTACAGAAGAACAATGGGGAAAAGCATGAATATTTACCAAATATTAAGGTGATGCTCAAATGTACAACAAAGGCTTTTATACTAGCCTCTTAAGGTTACATAATAGAATCCAAAAATAACTTAAAAGGGTAAGTTGTGAAAAGAGAAAAATACAAAGTTTGATGATACATAAAAGGAGCAAAATAGACTAAAAATAAATAGAATACCCTTTGTGAATAGTACAGTTTATGTAGATGTTAGAGGCATATGTCAATTGATGCTTAAGCACTATTTAGGAGTGGAATAGTAGATTATGTATGGAAATAGGGCAAGAAGGGGTTTCTCAAACAACTTAGACTTTGGTACGAAAAGCTCGGAAAATTTGGCCAAGTTATTTAGGAGCTCAAGTTGGTTAGGCACTTCATTCTATAGTAAGGTATAAGGCTAGTAATGGCTCGAGTAGTTGAATAGGTTAGGTTAATGTAATAAGGGAAACTCTCTAAGGTTAGGTTGGAGAGTAATGATTCGGCATGCCAAATTCTCTAAGCCTCTTGCTTGGTACAAGTAAAGGGTTCTCGGAATTTGATTCCTATTACGGTAGTTATAAGATACCTTAGAATGTATACCCTACATAACTTGGAGTGCAAGTTTTAGCATGGATACTGTATATGGAGATATTATATTTGTAACCTATCCTATGAGAATAGCTTCTGAAAAATAATATGTAGAACCTTACCTTGTAACCTAATCTTCAGCACTTGTTGAAAACCTACTAAATCAAGCATAATAAAATTAAGTAGGTTCTTGAGTTACTCATTCGCCCCTCGCACAAGGATTTAATTAAACTTTTTCTGGGCACAAATCTTATGTAGCATTAATGAATAGGGTTGTAAATAAGTCAAACTTACTCACACACTACTCCAATTCAAAATGATATTAGTCAACTACGATTTGGCAACAACAAAGGCAAGCTCAAACTACTTGAGTGGCTTCTCTAGTCAAGCTCGAGTTTCATAATATATAGTTCAACTAATTTGAGGGCTTAATTGAACTCCAGTAGAGCTTATATATTAGCTAAGTTCAAGTTAAGTTCGCATACTAATATTATTTTAATTAAAGAAAAAATATAGATAAATCAAGTCTAGATAAGCTTAATTGATAATCAAGTTGAGATTACGTTTGAGCTCCTGTCAAAGCTCGTCAAGTGCTACTTCAAGTAAAGTTTGATTATAAAATTTTAAACTCAATCAAGTTTGAGTCATACTTGAAATTTTTAAAATTTTATTGAGTTTGAGGGTTTATTACTACATCATCTCGCTTAAACTTGATTATAATCTTACTAATAAATAACAAGGAAATCATGATACGTGGTTCAAAGACAATATTGCGTGGTGCAATACGGTTATACAACCATAACTTATGCGCTTCATACCGTAATTGATTCATTGTAAAGCAAAGCACAAAATCTCCCATATATCTTGTTGTTTTTGGAGTGTTCCTTTGGTTACTACAGAAAACTTACGGTGAAATGCATGATTAGTCCTTTAGCAATCTCATAGCCGATTTGATTACGCAACCAAAGTTGAAGTTTCCCAATTACCAAATGCCACCTTGGGGCATTGTTTTTCCTCACCACGAATTCTTGCTCCCTAAATTAAATAAAATAATTGAGGTCAAGATAAGTACCGCAAGGACAGGTAAGCAACGCTACAAGATTATAATACCTTTATTCATTATTATAATAAAAAACGATAATCGATACTCTACAATCTTTTATTAAGATAGTAAATAAAAAGAAATGTTTTATATACTTACTTCTTCATAGAATATAAATAATATTGTTTGAAAATGTAAAAGTCCTATTTTAAATAGTTAATCTGTGATGGAAACACTTGTTAACGATACCTGAAGTAAAAATATTTAAATAATATACTTTCTATGTCAAGACGACTGTTTTCAACATTAACATTGTAGATGATTAATAGAAAGTCACTTTATTTTTTTTGGGGGCGTGGGGGGTGGGGACGGACAATGAAAGTCATTATGTTATAAAATAATAAATGGCGTTTTCTCAACTTCATGTGAGTTGTCGTATGAGTGCCAAATCATACTTTCATTCTAACCTTCTTTCGTTTACGTGGCCATATTACGTGGAGGTTTAAGTAAATGTTGTCATAATAGTAATGATTCTCGTCGGAAAAATCCATGGGTTAATAATGAAAGAAAGGAGATGAAGACCAGACATTTATGATTAAAATCGTACGCGTTACAGGTTGTCTATGTATTTCGTATCAGATCAAAATAACAGCTAGTTTTTGTAAGTTGAGCTGTTAATTAATGAGTAGTCATGAACTTCGTTATCGAGCAAGTTGGCATGCAAAGTTGACCACTTCAGCCTCATACAATTATCACAAAAATGATATATATGGCTACCATTAATGGTTTTGACTTTTTTTATGGGGAGCTTGGTGGAGTGTGGTATTGGGACTGCAATTTTGAAATATTTGAAGGGAAGAATGATTGAGGATGCATGAATGAAAGGCTAGAAAGAAATCCTGAACCATTCGAGAAACCCTAGGTCGGTGTTTAATGAAAATCCTGAATTTTCTTTAGTTTAACCGTATCTTGAACTTAAATCACTATGCACCATTATAATAATGATCAATGAATTTTTGAGCTTTAATTTCAATAATTACAATGGAAGATAGTGATCCAAACCTATGGAGGATTGTGATTCAAACTTGTTCTATCTCGTTGAAAAACTAGTATTCTTATGCCTTCACAATCTTTAAAGTTTTACTTATTAGTATAGTGTGTAAAATAGGTTTAACATAATAAACTATAAGTTTTGCATCTTGAACAAAATAAATTTCGTAGGAAAATATATTTGGAGGGGAAAGTGAACCAATACACTTAATCATGCTAGCAAACGGTGAAATTCCTTTAGCATAAATGGTTTCCCTTGTTTAACCCTCATTTAGACTTCGTCACATAACCCTTTTGATGAAAACTATCATTGTAACCTTAACGGTTAGGAAAACGATCATTTTATGTTTATTTAACTTTAATCCAATACATTCATCAAGCAACTAAATAAATAGATCAAATTTAATGTGCTATAAAGTGATTGCTACATTTTAGTAGTTATAATTATTCCACAAAGATTGCTATTCCATAATAGGCAATTTTATAAATTTAATATTTAAATAACTAACCCATAATTTACAAAATAACTTCTCATTTATCAAGTCACATTAAATAAACAAATCAAATTTATTGTGTTATTAAATAATTATTACATTTAGGTAGTTATAATTATTCCATAAAGATTGTTATTTTATAATAGGTAATTCTATAAATTAAATAGTTAAATAGGTTACCATAATTTATAAAAATGACTTCCCACTATCAAACCACATCAATTGAAAATTCCCAACTAAAGAATGATATTTGTATAAAAATTTTCTCTAGCTTTCCTATTAGCTAGATACTTGTTACTATCTGATTACAACTAAGTCTTGGCAAAAGAGTACAAATTTATACCTAAGTTAAATCCATGTGCAAGTAGATAGCATAGGATCCTTAACACATGGAAGCCTAAATTTAAGAGAGTATCTAAATTTCTATGTAAAACATGCCGATTTTTTAGTTCTAAATGTGAGTAGATAACACTATTGTATGGGATATCCATCTGTATCATATTCAATCAGATAGATTTTAGTTAGGTACTAAGATTTATGGGTAGGTTTTCAGTACAAATTCTTTATAACACCCCGCTTTCTTGGTGTTTGCTTAAATTTTTTTTTTTTAACTTTTGGTACTTGACGATTCATTATTGACATCTCTAAGTTAAGGATAAGGCAAAACATGTAATTCACTTGTCATATAACTTTATGGAACTCTTATTCTCAAAACACTTCTCATTTAATACAATAATTAACAGTAGAAATTGTTCTACATCAGTGGACCAAACCTAG
Source organism: Lumnitzera littorea (assembly GCA_024138015.1). NCBI lineage: Eukaryota > Viridiplantae > Streptophyta > Magnoliopsida > Myrtales > Combretaceae > Lumnitzera > Lumnitzera littorea. The sequence goes on from JAMXBB010000008.1 coordinate 78,041,474, forward strand.
AGTATCATTACTATAAAGTCTTATAGAATACATATCTCCTATTAAAATGTCTTCACAATATACAAATTCATAAGAGGACGTATACATCACTTTGCTAATCCCCCAATGAGGCCTTACAAAATAATTCATCAATCTTTTTGTAGAGCTCCTTCTTAATGCTTAAATTCTATTTCTAATCCACTTTGGCTACATAGAGGTTTTTTCTAATACACTTTTTGACCAACATTTTGACTTACTTTCTGTTTTACAGTTTACTTCAAAGATAGTAATTATCTATAATAAAATCTCCTTACTACTATGATATGAGATCTAAGTTAACTTCCTTTAGAACTTGAGGATAAGAAAGACTTATCCCTTCGGCTTACTGTAAGTTGAGTAAGAGTGGACAAACAAGCACAAATACGAATAATATCACAGTATATTCACTAAGAAAGTTATCAATCATCACAAAGTTTAACATTATAACCAAGTAATGCAAATGCAACAAATGTATGTCATGCTAATGCACGTGTTCTATGCATCGATACTGATATCCTAGCTTAGCCTAACAACTTATCTAGTTCGATTGACTTTAAATCAAGCATCTGGATAATATATCCAAGAACTTACCAAAGCAACACATAGTTGCCAAAACCCAGTAGCCTAACAATAACCACACAAAGTGGTTAGAAAATCTAATATATAGTTGGCTTAGCAAATACAATGCAATTTCTATATGCTTGTAAACCTAGCTTCTATAAATGAGATAGTTCACTTAATCAACCTAGCTTTTCATATGAAAACCGACCTAGCAAAATTTCGAATTTTAGATAACTTAACCAATTGGTCCTTTTCATACCATACCATAAATGCATCAAATTGCACACTAAATAATACTCAACAAATCCTAGCAAACTTATTCATTACTTATTACCTAGCCTTTACTTAGTATCTTTGTCAGTTCTAAGACCTCAGTATCGAGTTCACTTAAGTGAACACCTTAGGAGGCAAGGTTAGGACCTAGCTTTTCCTAAGTTAGTGCATGTTTAAGTAGATGTAGCACAAACATTAAGCAACGTAATCATGGCAACCAAATTCATCCTCAAAGTATATTTCAATCAACAACAATTATAAAAGAAGCTCCTCATAATTCATCAAACAATACATCAACTTGCAACTAAGTTTAGCCAAGTTAAACATCTTAGACCATGCAAAGTTAAGAGTAGACACAAGTTTACTTAAGGCACATACAAATATCCACTTACCTGAGCCATTTAGCAAATTCCCCAAGTCTTACTCTTGTCCTTAAGACTTTTCCATGTGCATATGTCTTAAAGAAGCCACGTATAGTACTCAAGTTAATATATGTTAAGTTTGAATAAAGTCACTAACTTATTTACACTTAGGATCCAAGTCTTGGTATTATTCTTTTTAAGACAACTTTAATCTCAACTACCTTTTGACTTACCCTGGTATATAAGGTCCTTTCAACAAACTTTTTGATGTAGTTTCTGACTCCTTCAACATTACATAGTTATTATTATATCTCCTTTCCTTAACATAATATTTTGATTCTAACATATAAAACTTTAGTAAAACATTTGTTAACTGTCCAATTTGTTATAATATACTAATTAGGTTAACTACTTCTTTAACTACGTCTAAAGGACATAGAAAGTTACTATAAAAGACTTTATATATATCCAAAATTCCATCCACCTTGGCATCATTTTCTAACTTACAATTTGCAAATTAAGTTATTTCACATTCCTTACTGCTATACGTTCCGACTTACGTTCTGACCTATACCTAACATTCCTTAAATCATCAAATCATCTAACTTTAGTATCCATAACCCTGTTTCCACACTTCCCTAGAATAGTTCAATATTCCAAAGTCCAAGTAGAACCAGATTATATCACATGTAAATCAAATAACGCAAAGAAATATCATTTTCTCATATTTCCATCTCACATTTTCCATGTTAATCCAAAAATACCCAAGATCTATCTTCATAATTTTTCAAAAGTATTTATATGACATTAAAATACACCCTTTAAGGAACTGATATACAAAAATTCATATACAAACAACATCATTTGCTATTTTAGAAATTTACTATAAAATTGGTTTTTGGCCTAGTTTCTTAAGGAGCTCATATTTTTTCTTTGAATTTGGAAATTTTGTTTTGATATTTAGAATCTACATATGAAAATACTTAGGAAAACCAAAAATCATAATTTTTAAAGCTCGTTTACTATTTTCAAAATTTTATTGAAATTAAGAGACAAAATGGAAACTCACCGATGCAAGCTTTTTCGATGGTCTACAATGGCTAGGGTGGTGTCAAAATGTCTAGACAGGGTGTTTCCTATCAAGTGGTGATTGTTTTTCACTCACAAATGTCACTTGACCTATTGAACTCACATTCACCCAAAATTTTCCTCATTTTGTAAAATCATCTAAATTGCCTACATATTCTCTAGTTTTTACTTCTACAGTCTTCTCTTGAATCTTTATTTTTCCAAAATAACTAAGCAAAAGATGTGCTAGTGTTTTTATAGAGGAAAGGAGGTTGATGGAATTTTCCTATAGTTGTTGCTCTTAGGGAAATTCATTGTTAACTTGTACCATGAGGTGTCATTAATTGAGGTCTTTGTTTTCCCCACACCATGACTAGTTTTTGCCACATTTAGAAGATTTGTTCCTAGTTTGATTACATTGGTTATTATTATTTAACTTAGTTTGGTTAATATTATATATATACATATATATATGTACAAATGATTGAGTCTTAATTAATTACGGGGTACATATACTATACACCAAGTATATTTAACATGTATACATATTTTATAAACATTATTTAATGTGCTTTTTTTTTTTTTATTTGTCAAAATAGTTTATCTTTAAGGACTCATTTATCGAAACTCGAAATGTGTGTTTCTAATAACAAATACAATATGACAAAATTATGCTTTTGTTAGGTTAATATTTTGTATACTTTATTTTTACCAAATAAATATTCATAAAGCTCTTTGTTTAACTTCTATGATCTCATATTAAAATTTTATTCAATTATGAGAATATTTTTCTAGAAAACTATATCTATTGATTCCGAGCTACCATGGTCACTTTACATAATAATATTTGAGGCTTGTATTTCTCATGAGTACTTTATTTTATCACTTTAGAAGTTATAGTTTCTAAGTTCCACATTTACTTGGAATATACCACCATGTTGAGTCCTTAATGATTGGTGGAAAACTAAGGTCTCATATTCTTTTAAACATGTTCCTATATAATAGAATACAGACATGAAGTCTTCTTACCTTGTACCTACCAAGAACCTATACTATAAAATATAAAGGATAGAGATTGTAAGGTACTCTATTTCCACCTTATAAAAGGTTATTAAACAATATTAATAAAGGAACAAATAGAAATATTTTATTTTTTTGGCTAATGAATGTTTTAGTAAAAGGAAGAAGGAAAAAAAAGAACCTAAGTCCATAAGTTAATAATCTTAAACAATGATATATGGTGCTGCCTCCCTCACTTGACATTTCCATTCTTTTCTTTATTGTTTCCCATTTTCCGCTTTAACTTTACATATTCCATTCTTTCCCCTAATTATCGTCTTCCATCTATTAAGTAATAAGATCATAAACCTAACATGATGAAGGTAGGAAAATTATCTTTTTTAATTTTATAAATTTTGTTATAAGTTTTACATGTTTTGTTTAAAAAGAACTTATAATATCATATATAAATTACTTTTTGATATCTCATAAACTTAAAATTCATGATGAGAAAGGCAAAATTTAAAGGTTTTATAAGGTACCCAGTATCCAATGACCTATGTGCTTTACATGATACATGTTCCAAGATGGTTTCAAGATATTATACGATAGATTTCATTTTCAAAATTTAATAACTTGTACCTTATAGGATAGCATATGGATAGAGCGATGTACCCTACTTGTTCTATATTCACTCACTCTTAGTTGTGATAATGTTTTTTAGATGATAGAATATGTTTCTTGATATGATGTGGTATATTCCTTGAGATTTTTATCATAAGATATTATATAATGTCTATGTACATATTAGGTAGCTTCTTATGGCAAATAATGAGTCCAAAGTCATTTTTTGAGGTCTTTGTTACATTGGATTTTATATATGTTAATGGATTGTACATCTGTTGTGTTATGTTACTTAATAGAGCCCAAAAGTTGATTTTACAATAATACATAATATTATAATCTTATGTATATATACATTTTATTAAGATTAAATAGTTTTACTTCAAGACTTATACTTTTTGTATTCACTATATTTAATTTCAGTGGCCCATCCTAAAATTTAGGTTGATATTAGAAGTTACGTAATAGATTGAGTTATCAAATTCCATTCATAAAAACCATTTTATTAAATCATAAACTTGTCATTTCATCAATCGATACCCTATTAACTTTATGAGTATGAGGATTCAAATGTAAAGGTCATGTGTATGCTGTATGATAGATGCGCTATATGTAATTAAGGAAATGACTTGAATGATTTGTATAAGATGATCATGAGAGAAGTATATGGAGGAGGGTAAGTAATTTCAACGAGGCTCTAACATTTTGAGTGATAGATGGATGAGCACGAATGCATAAAACTCCATTGTTGATGAATGATAAGGAAGTATTTTTGAAATATTCAAGTGTTTAATCTTTCATTGCGAAAATCCGGCAGAGTAACAACATTTATGTCGAGATCTCTCTTGTCCAAATGGGTAAGGGAGAGAGGTATTTATAGAGAATATCATTGATCCAATCCATCAGATTGTGATAATGATCAATTGTTAGAATTTATCTCATCCTTTAATAGACCTTAGGTAGACTTCCTTTATGGACTTATGCTCAATAAGGCCTTATTTTCTTATGTGAGTTAATTTTAAAAAAGGTTGAATCAAATGGGGCAATTCAACTAGCTCTACTCAAAGGCCAATATGCTAAATCTCTCATGATCATCCTGACTTTCATGGGCTTTACTTCCTTATCCTTGTCACTCTAGCCTAAGGAATCAAATCCAAGTTAACTATCGAGCTCAAGGCCCATGAATTGAACTTAACCCTCCACAACTTCTTAATTATTTTATCATCATCCATTTTATTCAGTTTTTCTAATCCATAATTCAATTCATGAACTATTGGGGTTTATCTTATAGTAGCTTATCTTAATATATCCTTGTTTAGTAGTTGTCTAGTGTCTTTGGTTAATTTAGTGGTGTTTACGTCCCTATTACAAAAGTTCCCTAGTCTCTTTAGGTTACAGCCCCACTCCTTTTTTTTTTTTTTTTAGATTTTAAGTGCAAAATAATATTTCTATTTTTTTTTTTTGGCCAAAGGGAAAAATAATATTTCAAAACCTTTTCTTTTGACTTTGCATTATTTTTCGTGGCATAGACTGATTTCAATTAAGGTGAAAATTTTGATTCTTGTATTGCTATTTATTTTGAGGATGAAATGATATTGTCTTTGATAATTTTTATAGAAATGGATCGTTTCAATTTACATCTTCTCCATTTTTTCCTTAATTTTTGAATTAATGGTTGAGATTATATAAAAATTTTAACAATTTTATGATATCAATGTGATGTCATTACTTGCTTGTAATCTCCACTTAACCAATTAATCACTATGAAAAAAGATTTAATGGTTTTAAAAAGTTTTCACACATGTTTATTTACATTTTGAAAAGTACCAATTATGTTTTTAAGTATTAAAACTTTATTGATATATATATATATTACTCATCGATTCATATAACGTATTAATATCATTGAATCATCTTTTCAATGATTACATGTGACAACATATTAAGGGATGAGTATATATATATATATATATATATATTTTTTTTTTTTTTTTTGAGAGAACGTAAAACGAAAGAAGATTTTGTTTCCAGGTTCTTTAGTAATCCACAGTGATGATTTTACACATGCAGTTATTTGGTTCGTGACTCACCTGGTTAATGTTGGGAAATTGTCTTACTCAAATCTTTTTAACTTCTCCGTTAAGTTAGATAGGGATAGCCATTTCCAAAATTTTAGTTCACTTCCTAATGTAGTAAACTTCCTAAGGAAGTTAGGTTGAAAATCTTCTTTCGTTTTGACGTAATTATAAGGTTGAATAACCTTATTTAATAAAATATGTATATATATATATATATATATTATTTCTTCTTATATGTATACTAAATATAGAGATTCGTGCCCTTATTACATATAATTTCACTGGTTATTATTCGTTATTTATGCTTATTAATCTAATTCCAAGCGTTATGTTATTATGTTCAAGTTATTTCGATACAAAAATTTTATTAATCAAGATTTCTGGACTAGCAGAATTAGGTTTAACGTTGAAAAATTAGGTATTAACCTAGTTAAAAGATGCTTACTATTTTCTAAACTCGTACTAACTGTATTAAAGCTCGCGAGTCTAAGTTTTCGGGTTGTTAGAAAGGTTATAAATACAGAACATTAACTACACACATTATATTGAAGGAGATAATTTACGATGGTAATTTTAATTTAGAAATTATAGTTATGACTGTAATTTTAATTGTTTTGGAGTGTTACGGTAATTGAAAAGATATGTATACATACATAAATATATATATACTAGTAGATGTGCATCCATAATGTGTGCAAAAAATAAAAATAATGTTAAAATAAAATTTAAAATATAAAATAATTATTAAATAAAACTCTAAGAAATCATAATGCAAAAACTATAAAGTCTTTTAGACTAATTATACATTAGCATAAGAAAATAAAAAGAAAAAAAAAATTACATGTCAAAGTTATTGCCAATATAAATAGTGATAGAATTTTTCTTTTCGATTCATGCCTTCAATTTGAGGGTTGTTATATTTTTATTTAAAGTAAATTCTATCGGATCTTATCTTTCAAAAATATTGAGATATAAATTGATTTTATGATAAATTACATGCTATTATCAAGTTATCTTGCATTAATATTATTAATATCATATTCAAATATTTTAAAATACTAATTAAACTATATCAATTTTCATTACGAATTAAAACTTTGTCCCTTGTGTGTTAAATAATAAAAAAGGTTGTCTATTATAGGAAATTATGAGAAGAAACATAGGTTAAAATTGATAAAGAGAAACCAAAGTGAAATGTGGAAAAGAGGAAGGATGAGAAGAAAATAATAGAGGAGTGAAGGAAAAACCATTGTTAGTGGGTTAGTGGGGTTAACAATGGGTTAGTGGGGTTAAAAGAGGTTAAATAAAAATTTACTATAATACCTTGTGTAATTATTTTTATGATATTAAATAGTATAAATGTTTAAGGGTATTTAATGAAATTTTTTGAAAAAAAATGAATAACGGTCACATAAAACTCTACTGGATTTAATAATATAGATATGTGTCTATATATATACTAGTTGTTGGTATACCTACGTTGTGTGTGTAATTTTTTTTTTTTTTGACATCTAATATAAAAAAGAAACATATATTTATTTTAAACTTATAGTAAAATATTTTGTATTTATTATTACAAATGTCACTTCTAATTTATCTATATAATTTATAATGATTTCTTTCAAAAAATAATAGAAATGAAAGAAATTATAGAAATTGTGAAAGAAAAAGTGGTTTTATTGAAAATTGTAAAAGAAAAGAAATAAGAAAGTGACATAGAGAAGAAAGGGGAGAGAAGAAATTGGAGCATAATTTTAGAGAGTGGAATAGAGAGATTAGATATGGATATTATAGGGAAAAACAATTTTATTTATGATATAAGTTATATATAATTTCATAATATTATTTTAATATTGATTTTTTTGTTAAATAATATTTTATGTTGGTTTAAATAGTAATTATGATGGTTACATAAACCTCTAAAGGCTTTAATAAAATAGAGATGTGTTGGATTTTTCTACGATTCTATTATTATTTTTTATGAGATCAATACCATCATCTATTTGGCTATTGATTTGTATTCATTTAACTATTAATTATTAAATAAATTATAAATTTAATAATTTAGATTTAAAATAGAATGAATAGATGGTAGGATAAATAAAAAGATGGTTCAAGAGGACGGTTGAATCTCCTATGTATTGCATCAAATATGAAAGTCTCTGACGTAAAAGTCGGTCACGACAAAAACGTAAAAAAGGGTTGCGGCTCGATTATTTGCATTCTTGTCTTGGTATATAAATAGCCATTACGACCCCCTTGTCTTGCACAAGATTTCACCGTAAAATTAAAAGTCACACCAAGATTTTCCAGCACGGAAACTTGTTATGCTCCTCCCAAAACCTTACATGACCAAGCTTTCGACACATCCACCACAAATGGAAATCGATTCTCCCATGTCCTACAATTCTAATAAAGGCTATTCACAAAAACCAAGAGGAATTTCATTTTTGGCATTTGTTTTCTCAGTCTTCCTCTACACTTCCATTTTCTACATCTTCAACATCTCTCCTTCTACACTCTTCAACAACGCCAAATTTTGGTTCTTCATTTCCAATACCCTCATCTTTATCATCGCAGCCGACAACGGCGCGTTCTCGACCTCAAAGGATAAGCACTACCACCAAGACCTCTATCAAGAGGATATCATGCATACCAAATTGATGAGAAACAGTGTCGTTTCAGGTTTCCTTACGCGATACCCGGAACCAGAAACAGAAGTTGGTGACGATATTAAGGAAAATGAGTGTGATGAGAAAAGTAAATTGGAAATAGTTTCATTAGAACAGGATGGCACTACGGTCCCGAGTGAGAAATGCAGCCAAGAAGCTGATCCTAATGAAACTTCCAAGGAGGAGCAAGAGGTTTCTAAGGATATGGTTCCCTATCATCCACTTGATGAGTCCAGCGAGAACAAAGACGTGGTAAATGGGGAAACTAAAGAAATTGTTGTGTACGAAGGGGAGGACGATAAGGATATAGCAACGGTAGAGGAAAATGATGACGATGAGTTTTCACGTATGTCGGATGAGGAATTAAATAGGAGAGTGGAAGAGTTTATTTTAAAATTGAAGAGAGAAATTCGGCTTCAAAGGGACAGAGACTTTAGCTTAGCTAATTAGGAAAGGATCTGTTATCTAACCATTCAGATAGTTACAATAGTTATTTCAGCAGTTAAAATAATGGATTAGTGGGTCTGTTGACGGGCTTTAAAATTATCATCGTTTTGTTGTCAGATTAGTAGCCATAGAGAATAGAGTAAAAGCTAGGAAATTTTGAAAACAGAGCTGGTGAGTCTGTTCCTTTTCTGTTCGTATATAGTCCTATGCCTCTTCCTTTTTCTGTGTCTTACTGCTATGCGTCTGCAATCTATTATTGAAGTTGGACTTCTTCTAATTAGGTGACCGTGAATAGACATAATTAATATTGACATTTGAGATCTTCAGTTCCTTGAACGCCAAGCTTATGGCGAATTCTATCATTCCGGATGACAAAATTGAGATTAGAAGATAAAACTGACATTACGTTACAATTTGGATAGGAAGGATTGCAATTTCTTTTTTTTTTTTTTTGTTTTTCTCTCCGAAACTTGATTTTTGATTTCATTATCGAAAGCTTGAAAACATAAATTTTATCCCATACAACATAGAAGGCGATATGGAAAATATAACTGTCGTGATGAAATCTTTAGATATTTTGAGGAAAAAAATATATATCTATAGAAAAAATCAGATATGCTTGAGAGATATAATTGGAAATTTTAGGGTCTTATTTTTGAAAGAGTAACTTGACAATAGAAAATGGACTGTCTACTTCTTGTAAGCAAGCTTTAGTTAAGTAATTAGCCAAGATTTGACTCAACCATAATTAAATCAAGCTCAAGCTATTATGCATGGAGCTGAAGACTTCTCAGTACTCAACTCAAGGAACTCATAAGACTAATTAAGTACTAGAATTTAAACTTGAATCAATTTGACTTGAAAGGATTTTTATTCATTTTACCGAGAGTTACTCAATTATTAATTTTGGTCGGTTGGTTCTATCCAAAGTAGAATGGAATGACAAATCTATTTATGAAGTTGAAATTTCATTCTTTTTAGGCTTTATTTTATTCATCTTTTTTTCAATCTTATTGATATCTTTTTAAAGTCTACTTATCTTGCATTTGATAAGAATAAAATAGAAAAAAAAAATGAAAATATAATTCCATATATACCTCTCTTCTAAAATTAATTATCCAATAAAGTTTAATACATCAACCCTATACGTTATTTATATTTATAAAAGTATTAATTAAAATAATCACCTCCAATATATAAAATATATTTTTTCAAACATTTTCTCTTAAGAATATATGAAATTTTATTTTTCGATTCTCATACTCCAATCACTACCCTCATTATAATTATGAAATAGAAATATATAAGTTATAAATTAGGCAGTTTTTCAAACACTAGATTTTAAATAAATAGATACGGATAAATACAGAAAAAAAAGTAACCCAAATAAGACTTTAATTTTTAATTCATATTAAGTTCCCACTTAATAAAAATTACTTATCAAAAAATTAAGGAAAAAATATTTTTAGTTTTTTAAAAAACATTTTTAGAGTCACTATAAAAAAATGTTGGAAAATTAGAATATTAAAATTGAGTGGATAAACCAAGTCTATAGCCTTTCAAAAAAAAAAAAAAAAGGTTAAGGACAATTTTTAAAGCAATAGCTATCAAATGAGGTTTGTGAAAAGAAAGGCTTCTAAACAAATTTTCCTACATTTAACTAACAATAATTATTTGCAAAAAAGAAATATTTTCTAAAAAATATTTGTTAACATTTTTAAAATTTTTTATGGCTATCATGGAGGTGCTTGTGTGGCCACCATCTTGCATCAAGCCAACAAAATATTCCTTAGAAAATATTTAGTGGATTGCTACTTTTTATTTTTGCAAATTTCTTTTATCTTAAATTTTATTATTTTAGAAAATTTTTTTACTTTTTTAGAAACATTTATCATTTTTTCAAATCTCTTTTAAGTAAAACAACTCACCGCAATAATCTACACTACCGTACCCAATGGTTACATAAGTTTTTACCTTTAACTTTATTATTTTTATTATTTATTTTATGAAAAGAAGAAATTGATTATATCCTAATAAGTACAAACTATTAAATCATATTTTAGTCATGGAAATAACTAAGTGATAAAAAAACATACTTTTCTTTTTTTTTTTTTTAGAAAAAGAACCAATAAAAACTACACATGAATTAAAATAAACAAAAAACGTAGAGCACACCTTAAACACGTGCAACACACAAGTAGGTCCCTGCTTAAGTCGGGTGACGGGTCAGGGTCAGATTGGAAAGGGAGTTGAATTGGGAGACATAGGCAGTGGTGAGGGTGATATTCGATTGCGCTTATGGACGGTAGCGAACGCTATAGTATTGGTGATTAGGTTTCAGGTGGCAGTAGTCGCGGTGCTTCATGACCTTAAAATTCAGCCGGTCATAGAGGCCTTAACATAGTCGAATTTCAAGTAAATCGAAACAATCATTCTAGGGTCCTAGAATCTATCAAAATCATCATAAAAAAAAAATAAAAAAGAAAGAAAGAAAGAAAGAAACTTCAATCTTGGATTGAAACGGGGTCATTTTCCTAGAGAGAGAAGGAATGGGTTCAATAGAGTCTTGGAGACAGAAAGTGGAAATTAAGTGACGGGATTTTTTACTCTGATTCTTGGTCATTTTAAGTTCTACAGTCCCTTCTATTTATAGCCTTCGCTTGGAATGTTGGATTAAGCTCACATTTAGCCATAGATAGAAATGGACCAGATCTTGAGTTTACCCAGAGTTCTTTATTCGTGTTGACTTCTAATATAGTAATTATTAATTCAAAATTATATATAACGATTCATTCGAGTTATTAATTTGGCTTAATCCATGTTAAAATGGATAAAGAACACATGAATTATAAAAGATATAAGCTTCGTCAAATTTTCTTTTTTTTTTCCCGGAAGCTTCGTCAAAGTTTGAAAATTTAAAATTTGACTATCCATATGAAGCTTGAATCTAACATTTTGATTTTAAATTATAGAAAAATTTGACGCTAGTTTTGCACAAATGGTTTGAAAAGGAATTTGTTGATGCGTTGTTTTGAACCCATTCTGAGGCCTAATTTGAGTAGAGGGTTTAGGCAATCAAACACCTCACCCTACTCAAGTACTCCACATCCCAAGCACTTAATCTAGCACCCCGACAATCTACTCTTTAGATGCTAAGTCTTCGAGCACCCAATCACTTGCTCAAATGCACCTAAGCCATGAGGTCCCTTTTGAACCACAAGTATGCTCTTGCCACCTCAAAGAGACCTCATCTGTGAGTGTCCCATAGAAAGTCAACTAGCAACTCATGGATTGGTCAGATCTCTCTCTCTCTCTCTTCTTGGAGCTATTTATCTTTTACTCTCCCTCCTCTCTTCTTATTGATTATGGCCTAACATCTTTGGTACAGCTAGCACACCTAACATCTCCTTAAGAATGTCAACATCTCAAGTTTTAAACATAGCTATTAGTGTGTTCATGACCAACTAGTACTTAGACCTACTCTGTCATCCTCATAACACATGTCCCCTATAGAGAGCTCGTACGAACAAACCCCAAGTTGACATGCATCCTTAGTAGGTAAGCTCATTGCCCTGTAAATAATGCAAGGAGCCAAAAGGTAAAGGATCTAGACCTTGTAATTACACACCTCTCTCTTTCAACTCCATTAGCAAAATGTTCTCACTTACTCAAGCACTCCTCCTCTACCCCTAAGAGTTGTGCTCAAAACCTCACATGTCAATACACTTCACTCTCTTATCTTTCACTCTTTGCTAACTTAAGTATCGAAGGGACTTCATGAACCTATACACCTAAGGCTTTCTAGCTATCGAGTAGCATAGAGGGGGTTCACCCTGGCTACTTTCTCAACCCCCTTTATGGGGCTCGCTAGGTAGCACACTAGGCTTAAGACTGTCCTAACACGGCCTCAACACAACCCTTAGCCGAAAGCCTTTAGATAGCAAGAGGAGCCTCTATTGCTATCGTAATCACCGTCGAGGACCCGCTTACATAAGTACTTAAGAGGTAGTACTTGAACATCCTTGAAGCAACTTCGTGTAAACTAATGACCCTAGCAATGAAGCTACCCCATCAAGTGGTTAATGGACACCTGATGTCCTATTACCACCGGAAACATTCTTCGCTCGATGGTGACCCAATTAAAGGACCCACATTTACCCCTTGGCTGGTACTTGGGAGCTACACTCTACTAACGAATGACCTTTTATAGCCCTTAATCACTACTTGATTAAGGATCTCGAAAGAACCTAAGGTCTCCTCTTAAGCTCATATACTCTTCTTAACACCTTGATCCTCCTTGATTCGATCATCTCTCAACAGAAAGGAAGGACCGCAAGACAAAAGGCTTCCAAACAAATTTAGAGAATATTAGAATAAATGTGTGTTTGAATCAAAATGAGGGAACAAAGGCCCCACAAATCCCTTATATAAAGGGCTCCATACAACTTCAGCCGTCTATGTACCTTATCCGTTGATGGCTCAAATCAAATGGCATTTAAATTGACCCCCTGGTAACACAATGAGTTGTACTTGCATTTAATGCCTTCTAGAAGGCACACTACCTAAGGCATTACAAATGTCAAATAGGCATTTTGCTTAAGGCACATTTTGCCTAAGGAAGTAAAACCTTAGAACCTGTACACTACACAACAAAAGTAGCCTAGGACTACTTAAGGGTTTGCCTTAACCACTTTGTAATAGAAAGTAGAGGTATGTAAGGAAGCAATGCTCAACTAACCTATTGAATGAACGGTCTAAAAAACTTTGTGAAAGAAAAAGAAACAAAGCATTTTGAGAACATAAGGACAATAGAGGAATAACATGAAGAATGCATAAAGATACATTCATTCATTAATAGAAGCACTTTAACAAATTCAAGAAAGGGGCAACACTTCGACCCGAATTACAACAATGGGTATTCAAGCATTTGGCTACTCATAAAGCAGAAGAAAAATAAAACAAACAAAAACAAAAGACAATAGAGGAATTCCTAATCTATCACCACATTTTCCTTGTCTTCCTCCTCGCTAGATTCCTCCTTACCATAGACCTCCATAGCACTCTCCTTAGCGGATCCTCCCTCTTCTTCCCCCGTCAAGCTATAGGTTTTTGGAGCATCGAGCCACTATAAGAAGCTTAGGTCAACTTTTAGCATTCTCTAATAGACCTCATCCTAGATCATCCTTATCATGTCAAAGCCTGTGTTGTTGATCACCTCTTCCAAAATGAGGTCATTTAGTAACTCCATGAAGATCTACTGTCGTAATTCCATCGCAAGCCCCTCGCCATTTTGAAGCTCAGTCTCCCTTATTAGTAAAGTGTGTAAAATAGGTTTAACATAATAAATTATAAGTTTTGCATCTTGAACAAAATAAATTTGGTAAGAAAATATATCTGGAGGGGAAAGTGAACCAATACACTTAATCATGCCAGTAAACGGTGAAATTCCTTTAGCATAAATGGTTTCCCTTGATTACCCTCTTTTAGACTTCGTCATATAACCCTTTTGATGAAAACTATCATTGTAGCCTTAACGGTTAGGAAAACAACCATTTTATGTTTATTTAACTTTAATCCAGTACATTCATCAAGCAACTAAATAAATAGATCAAATTTAATGTGCTATAAAGTGATTGCTGCATTTTAGTAGTTATAATTATTCCACAAAGATTGCTATTCCATAATAGGAAAAAGTCACCCGAGCATCCTCCATCTCTTTTTGCTTACCTTCTAGCTTAGCCCGTAACCTTGGTAACTCCTCCTCACAAGTCCCTACAAAAGTTTTAGCCTCCTTTAACTCAACCTCTACTCTCTCTACCTGATCTTTGTGCTCCAGATGCTGGCATTCAATGTCTTTGAAGGTTGATGAAAGGTTGCTGACTTACTTCTTCTCATCCAATAGTGCATTCCAAAGTCTCACTACCTCTCCCTTCAACTGCCTCTTCTTCTCTCGAGCAATAGTCCTCTGATGGGTGTGCTTATGTGCAAACACATAGTCACACATATCATACACTTATGTCAAATGAAAAACAACACGAGTCAAATGAGCATGATAAAATACTTAAATAAGAGCACCAATGCCACTGACCTTAATAAGCCTGTGTAGCATCTCTCTGATAGGCTTCACATCATTCTTCCCCTTAAAGAGGCAACCAAATTGCACCTTAAGCTCTATCATGCATGCTGATGGCTTGAGAGCCCATTTAAAAGACTGCTCAAGTTCTTGCTGCTCTACCACCCGCTTGCTTTGGCTAAGCAATTGCATAGATCAAGTCTCCCTATTGTTCTTGTACATGCTCTCTTACCTACAGTATTTTCCCTTTATGCCTCATTAGGTTGCCTCCCAAGCCTATATCCTTAAGTGCCTCCTCCTATTAAGGTTTTACACCCTTCATAGCTTGCCTAACCTTGTTGACCAGCATAAATACCACCCAATTCGAGGTTGCCTACACTTGGCATTACAGTAATAACAATTGAGACCCCCTTTAATGCGATAGCTCAAACCAACTCAAGGATAGTTGGCTATCTCACTCCCTTCTTACTCTTCTTTGGAGGATGCATAGAGCTCTCCCCCTCTACTTCTCCAATACCTCCCTTACTCTTCTTGGAGGTACTCACTTCTGATATTCTCTTCTCTCGAACTATCATTAGCTTCTCCTTGATCACATATGTCTTAGTTTTGGACATGATGGGAATCGGTCTACTAGACCATTAACCTACAACTGAGCCTGAGGACTAGAAGGATTGCCAAGACGAATCCTCCTGTTCTAAATGATCCTTGTCAAAACTAAGTACTTCCTTGCCGAGCCACCTTTCATACTAAGCCGAATGACTGCCCATTTCTTTATAGTGTGCCAAATCGAAGAATACTTACTAGTGCCCAAGCCGTCTAATGATTCGACATCTTCTTAGTTGAGAAGCCGAAATAGGGAGACTCCAAGCTGATTAAACCACCCTTACTCAGACAAGCAAGCTGTCCGTACTTTTTGTCTGCATCATCTAATAGTCTCGCTAATGTTGCATTGCCATATGTATAATATCATGTATGGAATCCATTGCATTAATGATTAGTTTCCTTATATATTCATTTTTACCCTTTTGTATCTTGTACATTACTTCCTTAGGAAACGCCCTTTTTGTATTTTCCCTTTTAGGCAAGATGCCCTAACTTATGGGTATAAATACCCTTGTACTTGTAGCCGTAAGGAGAATTTAGATTACTATTAATATACTTTTGTGTTTTCTTCCTTGCATAAACACTCTGTTTACTTTCAACATCACTTTTATCCTAACCCTTAAGTAAGGCTAGGTAGTGAGTAACCTTATCGGACTGATTCATATGTTATATCAAATTGTGCTGTGAGTCCTTGGAAGTTCCATTAGTGCGTCGTATCCTTTGGAGCTATTCGTAGGTTTTGCTTACTTCTTCATTCATAATTATCATTCTGCATGTTCTTTACCACTTCTATTTCAAGCTTTTTGTAAGCTCGGATCCATCCAGTGACTAACCTTATCTATTCTTGTTACGATTCGCATCAGGACATGTGCCTAATCAGTGCTCAAACCGATGTGTCATGACCATTAAAGGGGGATAAGCCCCAATTTGAAGTGCAGAGTGCCGATAAAGGGGAAGATGAAGTAGGAGTTAATTAGTTGTCGGAAGGATTTCAAGAAGATTGCGATGCCATAACCCCATCCGAAATGGGAGCTGAGTACTGTTTGGTTATACGTAGATCTCTCAGTACCTTTATGTCTAAAAAGAATGAGTAGAGGGAGAACCTCTTCCATATAAACTGCTATGTAAATGGCAAGCTGTGTACTTTGATCATTAATCGAGGAAGTTATACTAATGTAATAGCTCAAGGAGTAGTGAAGGCTTTGAAATTGCTAACCTACCTTTACCTTAAGCTGTACAAGATTCATTAGCTAAATGAGAAGGGAAGTCTACTTATTGCCTAGCAAGTTAAAGTGCTGATTACTGTTGGTGATAGATACAAGGATGAGGTGCTATGCAACGTCCTGTCCATGTGTGCTTCACACATCTTACTTGGCTAACCCTAGTTGTTTGACTTGAGAGTGTTGCATGATGGATATAAGAACAGCTATATGCTCTAAAAGGATGGCAAGAAGGTTATACTAACCCCAATGAGCCCCACAAAGTGTAGGTGTTGCAAGAGAAGATACCCAATCATTGCAATGGTAGTCCTTAGTGATTTCCCAAGCTCAATTTTCTAAAGATGCCAAGATGGAAGAGTGTGCCCTCTTGTTAGTCAGGAAACTTCTAGAGTTAAGAGAAGTTGGAGCCTTACTTACTAAGTTGTAGACATTACTTTAAGAATATGTCAACTAATTTCCTGCTAAAATGCCTAGAGGATTACCGAAGTATAGAGCATTACATTGATCTTTAACCTTAAGCTATTCTACTTAACTGACCTTCCTATAGGCTCAACCTTGAGCAAGCTGCTGAGTTGAGGAAATAAGTTGATGAGTTGAATGATTATGGATATGTTCAAGAGAGCATGAGCCCCTATGCCATGTCAACTGTCTTGGTGCTAAAAAAGGATGGCTCGTGGAGTATGTGCATCGATAGTAGAGCAAGTAATAAAATCACTATTTAGTATTAATATCTGATCCCACTTGGATGATATGCTTAATGAATTGCATAGTGCCCGAGTCTTTTCAAGATTGATATAGAGAGTGGCTACTACTAGATCAAAATGAGACTTGGAGATGAGTGGAAAACTACCTTTAAAATAAAGGATAGTTTATTTGAATGGATGATGATGTTGTGTGGTTTGACAAATGTGTCGAGTACTTTTATGCGACTCATGAATCATGTCTTGAGATTGTTAACTGGCAAATGCATTGTTATGTACTTCGATGATATTTTGGTGTATAGTGCCGACTTTGTTTCCCATGTCATGCACTTAAGATTTGTGTTTAATATCCTCCATGTTGAGAAATTATTTGGCAATTTAAAGAAATGTGTATTCTGTTAGAGTGAGGTAATAGTCCTCAATTATGTTGTTTCTGAGGGAGGTAGCCAAATACTATTTTAGGAAAACCAACAAAACAACAAAGATTCATAAAGCAAGAATCAACGTTGATGACGAAAAAGTTTAAGCTATTATCGAATGGCTGACGTCAACTAGTGCTACTGAAGTAAGGAGTTTTCATGGTTTAGCTTCATTTTATCGAAGATTCATTCGAAACTTTAGTTCCATAGTTGCCCCACTAATCGAGTTGACCGGGAACAACTTTGAATTCAAATGGTTCAAGAAAGCTTAGAGAAGCTTTGATGAGATTAAGTCCAAGTTGACTTCTACCTTAATACTCGTCCTATCTGACTTCGAGAAAGTTTTTGAACTAGAATGTGACGCATCTGGAGTCAGCATTTGAGCTGTTCTTATGAAGAAGCGCTGACTAGTTGCATACTTTAATAAGAAACTTAGAGGTGCCACACTGAATTACTTAGTGTATGATAAGGAGTTCTATGCCTTTGTCTAAGCACTTCAAAACTGGCAACAATACTTGCTGTTGAGAGAGTTTATCATCTTCACAGACCATGACTCTCTCAAACATCTCAGGGCATAAACAAAACTTTCCCGACACCATGCTAAGTGGGTTGAATACTTGGAAACTTTTTTGCTATATCATCAAATACGAGAAGGGGAGTACCAACATTATAGTCGATGTACTTTCTCGTCAACATGTTCTTATTACAGCATTGCAAATTAGGATACTTAGATTTGGCACCTTACTTAATCAATATGAGTATGATTTGTATTTTGGACCCTTAGTGGCCAAATGTAACATAGGAGGAGTAGTGGATGGGTTTTATTAGAGCTAAAGGTTTTTGATGAAGGCTAAGCAAATTTATGTGCTAAGTGGTTCTTTTTGGGAATTACTTGTTTGAGAAGCCCATATTGAAGGCTTAGCTGACTACTTTAGTGAGAAGAGAATAGCAAAGTTGTTGAAAGAACATTTTTATTGGCCAAGGTTGATGAAGCATGTACGAAAGTACTTAAACGTTGTGAGGTGTACAAACTAGCTAAGGGAAGGAAGCCATATGGAGAGTATACACCTCAGCCTATACTTAAAAGGCTATGGACTGATCTAAGCATAGATTTCATGTTTAGCTTACTAGAACACCACAAAGACGTCATTCTATTATGGTAATGGTCGATCAGTTTAATAAGATGAGCTACTTCATCCCTTGTTACAAAACTAATGATGTTTTATTTGTTGCTAACCTCTTTCTACAGGAGATCATGCAGTTGCATGGAGTACTAAGGAATCTTGTGTCTGATCATGATTCAAAGTTCACAAGCTTCTTTGGAGAGCACTATAAAAGAAGCTCGGTATTAAGCTCATGTTCAATACTTTTTGCCACCCCTAGACAAATGGCCAAACAGAAGTTGTGAATCGAATTGTAGGCAACCTCCTTTGAGTTACTGTTGGAAAGAATCTATATGATTGGGATTTATGCCTACCCATTATTAAGTTTGCTTACGACCACTCCATTTATAGCTCGACAGGAAGGTCACCTTTTAAGGTCATCTATGGGTTTAACTCGAACTTATCCTTGGACATGGTTATTTACCCAACCTCCTAAAGAGAAAGTCAAGTAAGCTTGTAGTGCATCGGAGAGTTCTAAAAGTTGCATTAGAAAGCTGCTAAGTAACTAGTCAAGACTGTAGCCTAATAGAAGGAATAAGGAAGCCAAGGTAGGAGGCAAGTCGTTTATAACCCAGGAGAACTTGTTTGGATCTACCTTAGTAAGGAACATTTTCTAGGGAAGAAAGAGAATAAGTTAAGCCTTAGGTTAGATGGACCTTTTAAGATCCTTTAGCATGTCAATGACAACACCTATGAGCTAGAGCTGCTCGAAGGATATGGTGTATCTCCTACTTTCAACATCGTCAACCTGACACCCTATGTGCTAGAAGAATAAAAAGAAGAAGAAGAAGAAGACCAAGATTTGAGGACAAATCTTCAACAACGCTTGCGAACTAATGCACGACTGACCTTCAAACCCTTTACTTGCACCCATTCTCTTCCAACATAGTGAACTGCCAACTGCAAAGGACCACCAGATGTATGTTGAGGCGAAAGAGACTACATACCGAGCCTCACTCTTCTTATCTATAGACATGACAAGTGCTAAGGCCGACTTACCTAGTACTAAGATCGAGTACCCTACATGCCAAGCTCCACTTACTCGGCTTACTAAACAATAACGTCCTTTTATTGGTCTCGGCAACTCCAATTAACATTCCTTAGTAGCATCCCCAACATCAATACATCTCAACAATAGTATCCTAAGACTCTAAAATGTAGACCCAATTGCAAAATGCCACCTATCATTCCTTTTTTCCATCATTGTACTATATTCCTTATTCTATTTGTCCCTTTAACCTTTTTGGTAATGTGCTATGATAGTATTTTATATTACCCTTTTATTGTAATTGCTTAGGTTTCCTTATTATTCTAAGGACTTACTATAAATAGTCCTTTTTCCTTGTAGCCAAAATCATATCATATACGTTACACTTAATGAATATTCTTGTTCTTGTAAGATATCCCTCTTTGAATGTGTTTTCCCTACACTCTTATCTAATCTTGCCAAGCAAATCAAGAGTAGTGGTGAGTGGACCTTAATATTAGCTTATACATCATATCAAGTGAAGAACTAAGTCGTGTTGTGTTTGTTGGTACGTCATATCTTTTGAACAGCTCACAAAAGGTACTGTATTTGTCGGTTCATCCATTTCTTTTTCTTCGATATCTCGAAGGATCCATTTGGTTACTATTCTTGATGGTAAGCTCTAGTGATTACTGAGCTCTTAGGTACATCACAATTAGAGAGGTTAAGCACCTCTTCCTAGGTCTCCTCATCCTTGAGCCCCAAATATCCAATTGGCTTAGTCTGGGTCAGCCTCATCCAAGACTTTAAAAAAGTTGGCCTCTCCGTTGCATGAACATGGAAGAAGTACTCTTTCCACTTATCAACCTTCAATGGTAACCTTTTGAACACCTTCAACGCTTTACCCCATGAAGAGATATATACCTAACCATTCAGACCTGACTTCAATTGAAATAAGTGATAGAACATATGAAATGTCAACCTCTAGAGCTAGAATAACAAATCGCCTCAAAAGAAAGCACTTACGACTAAGCATTTGCATACAGTGACCTCAAAGCAACCTTGAAATAATTAAAAAACTTTACTAAGAACTCTAAGAAGGGTAGCCACAACCCCATCTCAAATGGCTTCACATATATATTGAACTACTACTTGTCTACTATCTAGAACGCCTCTTCTCTAACTATTGGCATCTCCATTCACCACTCAGGCATAGCTTCAACAGCCTAATTCACTACCTTTAGTTTTTCGTTGCTGTGTACATAATTAACACATGCACAAGCATACTCGTTTGTGTTGGTCATGTGCAGAACCTTCACAGGCTCCTTGTCTTCACCTCTAAAGCATAGAATTCCTACGGCCTTGAAGCAGCCCACTTTCTCCTCTCTACCTAGCTCAATAGCACTTCACCTTCATCGCCGTTACCACCACTACTTGGAGGGGAGTGAGGTTGCCACCTTCCTTGAGGATCTTCTCCTTATATCCCTCTTCTATCTCTTTCGAGGCATAAATGGTTAGTTGCATACCTTAGGGATTGGAAACACTCTGATCGGTTATCTTTGATTCACAATAAAAAGGAAAATTTGAAGAGAATAAATTGCATTGTACTCTTAAGACAGAATTTTGGCAAAATTTAGGCTTGTTTGAAAGCAAAAGTGAATAATGAGGGCCACATTTACCCCCTTATATAGATAAGTGAAAAGGGGAGATGAAGGATTTTTATCTGTTTAGGATGTACCTTAACCGCTAAGACGTACATTACATCTCCACCATCCACGTACCCTTATCTAACGATCAATAGTTTAGATCCCTACAAGTATGGATTGCTGATATAACTATGCATGTTGAAGTCCATGCACGTTGTCCTTTCCAAGAAACCATCATTACATCTCGTGCAGGCCAACAATCACATCAATCAAGCCAAAGGTCACTATACGATGCAACAGGTCTTGTCAAATGTGTCAAATATCACTTCAGCCAATGGCAAGCTCAGATTCCCTTTCGAAAAGAACAACCATTGATGCATTAAGGCTAGACCCTAGAGTTTAAAGTACACTTACTATCATTACCACCTTAGCATTAAGGAGAGTTGGGGAGGGGAAGAAGAGGAGGGGCATATGTTGACAGGCTATTTTAGACCTAGTTTGAGGTCAAATCTTAGCAAAGAGCTACTTAGGCCCTTTAGCACTCAAGCGACCAAACACCACGCCTCGCCCAAGCACTCCGTATCCGAAAGCACTTAACTTATTTTTGAGCACCTGTTGGATTTACTATCTAAATGTTGAGTCTCTAAGCATTGACTACTTATTCAGATGCACCCAAGCTGCGGGGTCCTTTCCAAACCACGGTCATGCTCTTACAACCTTGAAGAGACTTCCTCATTTATGAGTGTCCCATAGAAAGTCAACTTGTGACTCATGGCCCAGTTAGATCTCTAAGGTCAAGGACTCTTCAAGGATAAGGATTCTGAAATCAACCAGGATATGTTGCACTTCATCTGCCTTATGTACTGAGCTGTGGTCATGATAAGAACAGTTTACAAGTAGGCAAATAACATAAGTCTTCCAAAGCTGAGCAAATTGCCATCCGACTAGTCGAGACCTCAAAATAGTACCTAGTGTCCGAGCTCCAATCTGATTGAGATTAGATTGGCTAATTCATCCATTCCCTTTCTAACCTCTATTGAGTTAACACCATTAGTTGCTAAGCTACCAGTGATCCAACACTTGTAGGGGCAACCTAACATATATAATATTAGGCTAACCAACTATAATTTGATACGTATCTCTTGGTACAATATTCCAAAATGATTCCCTTTCCATACATTGTACCATATAGTGACGTTTTTACCTTTTTTTAGGAATCTTTATATATAATATGTAATTTGCCTACTTTTGTCTCTTTTTTGAAATGTAACCTTAAGGAGACCATATATAAGCTTCACTTACTTATAGCATAGACATCATTTCTTACATTAGTAATATAGACTTTCTCTTTGAGAGTAGTTATTGTGTCTTCTCTTCCCTAACTCTTATCTATTCCCTTTAGTAAGGAGCAATAGCAAGTAACCCTAATCCTCACTTGTGTATCATATTAAGTGAAGGTTAGGCCGAGTAGGATTGGTTGGTGTATCATATCCAGCTAGTAGTTGCTTAGATGCTTTTGCTAAACCTTCTATTCATTCTTTCCCTTTTATCTGTTGTGGTGTTCCTCTGTATGTATAACCCTAAAAAAATATCAATTTCTCTCTCTCTCTCTAAGTTGTTTGTCTTTTACTCCTTTTCCTTCTCTCTCCTCATTAGTTATAGCCTTATGTCCATGGTATGATTGGCACACCCAACATCCTCCTAAGAATGTCAACATTCAAGGTTCAGACATAGTTATTAGCATGTTCATAGTCAACCAGTGCTTAGAGCTACTCTATTATCCTCATAACGCATGTCCCTTGTAGTGGCTTATATGAACGGACCTTAGGATAACACGCGTCCTTAGTAGGTAAACTCCTTACGCTATTTATAGGGTAAGGAGCCACAAGGTAAAGGATTCAAACGTTTTAATTATACACCTCTTTCTTTCTACTCCATTAGTAAAAAGCTCCCACTTACTCGAGCACTCCTCTTTTACCCATGAGAGTCATGTTGGGAACCTCATACGCCAATACACTTCACTCTCTCATCTTTTTCTCTTTGTTAACTTAAGCATTGAAGGGCCCTCATGAACTTACTTATTGGGGGCTATCTACAATTATTGAGGAGCAAGGAGCTTAGCAAGTCCTTAAGCCCAATAGCTCTCTCCCTTAAAGAGCTTTGGCTCACTTTCTCCATTGTATCTGATTGTTTCCCACAATCAGTAGAATTGATTGAAAGAGAATGGAATAGAATTAAAGCTGGAATGATTAATTCATTCCCATAGTTGGAAATGTCCACAAAATGGAATGTAATGAAATGTGTATATAGTATTATTTATCAAAATGACACTTGTAATTTTAGATGTAAATACTCCATTTTTACCCTTAGTAATTTTAATACCTTTTTAGAATAAGCAAAAAGGGTCTTAATTTAAAAATATAACAAAATAAAAGATAAAAAATTAGAATACAATAAAAAGAAATACAAAATTAAGATTTTTGGGAAAATAAGAAACCTTAGGTCATTTAGAAAGGGTCGTTTAGCATAGGGTCAAAGCATAGTATAATCGTCAAAATAGGCTCAGTTTGAAAAATTAATTTAGAACTAGGTTTAATGTAGTAAATTAAAAAAAAAAAGAGAGAAGAATTGAAAAAAAAAAAATTAGATCAATTGGAATTAAGCTAGGCTCATAGTCCAACCCATGTGCGAGAAGACCTAAGGTTGACCCAAGTAAGATGCCTACAATGCCTCTTTCTTTTTTCCCAGGTGTGTGCGGTCCACATACGCCCTAAGCACATGTCACATGCAACGCATGTGCACCTAGAGCTCCTTCATCAATGGCTCGTCAATGTTTCTTCTTTCTTTTCTTATTGGGCAGCTTTCTACAATTGCATTTTTTATCTTTTTTTTCTTTGAGATTTCACCAAAATGATGGTGAAATCTCAAAGATTACCTAACCCTCTTCACATCAAGACCACGAATGCATCATGATTCATCCATTTCATGGATTAAATTGAACTCAAAATTTGGAAAAAAGCTTCTCAACTTAATTCAACCAAATGTACAAAATTAAATTTTTTTGGCAAGAATATTTGATTTGAAGCTTTAATTGATGTTTATTGACATTCAATACACAAAAGATTCAATCAAAACAATAAAAAAAAAAAAATTCTTCAAGTTTAGAGATATTTCAAGCATGAACACCTCACACCACGTTAACGAGATCCTCCATTTTCGGCCTTTCCAAGTTAAATTGTGAAACCTTGATCTTTGATCTACTACCTAAGACTTAGAGCAGTAGCCTAATTTTATTATACATAAGGACCTCAAAAGTATAACTGAATGAAATAACAAAATAAGCTTATTAAGAGAAGTTTAAGAAATAAGTTTAGTCATGTGATTAAACCTAACTACTTGATATTGACACAACTTAGAGCATCTAGAACGATTTAGGGCTTTTAGATAATTTTGTCTGGATTGAACCAAATTTTAATATAAAGTCATAAAAGATAGATGAAGAGCCTTAGTAAGGTCAATTTCTCAGAATAAAGTATATATTATTTAATTTTAATAAAATATATTTTTATCGAGTATAACGGTAATTATTGAGAACTCGATGTTTAAGCCTAAAACGTAATAAACCCTTAGAGATAAATTATTTAAATTATAAAAATAATATTGAAGGGTCAAATGACATGTAACACGATTATATAGTCATGTAGCATACTTGTTATTCTACTATATTACTATATATATATATTAAGAAATTGCTAAAATATATAATAAATTGTTAAAGAAATTATTAAAAATAAGGAAAACACTCCTAACATCTGGAATTGGATGTGGCATCTCCTAAATTCAATAGAACGATCACTTTTGAGCTAGCAATTGATAATGGAGGCAAGTACAATGGCACTACACTTAGGAATTTCATCAATTGACACATGTAATTTCACATTTTCCCTTTTCCACTGACTTCTTGCTTATTTATTAACATCTAGAGTAATTTGGTTATTTTGGCACATTTAAGAACTTAGAAATCCTCTCAAATACTAGGAAATAAAAGGAAAAAAAAATAGGAAAATTATGTTTCAAATTTGGATTAGAGGTAGGGGATTTAGTGATGCAAATCTACGAACATGCAACGGACTTGAACTACGAATGGGTATTTGACATTCGAGTTAGATGAGGAATAGGAAGTGGAAGGGGGTTTTTTACTGTGAATGTGTATGGATATCACACTCCAAGACACAAATACAATTACAGATTAAGCTTGAAATGGGGTTTAATACAATTCACAAACACTAAATATCTCTTGGGTTTCAAATGAGAGGTTAGATGTGACTCACTAACTCGCTTAAATGAAGGGTTCATTACAATCTTAAGGGAAAGATTAATAAGAACAAAAGAGAGATTAAAGAGTAAAGCACACTCAATAATCCGAAAGAAACAAGCTCTAAGAGCTCTAGAATATTCTTACTTAATGGAATGTTTAAGTGTAATCACTGTCTATGTAATCTTCTTCCAAAATCTACTTAGCTAGTTACAAAAGTTGCTATTTATAGTAAATTCTAAAACCCTAGTGGCAAAATTGTAAATAATATACAAGGCCCTTCAACCTTAAAGAATGGCCTACAATTGAAATAAGGAAAATATTTACAAAGTATACAAAACTATGCATTTAACAGAGTGGTTGGCATGTAGTCATCCAAGTTGTCTATGGGATTAGACCTGAGTAGGGGTTGGTTGGTAGTCAAATGTCCGAGCTAAGGTGGGATGTTTGGAAGTCTTATTATGCATGGCTAAGCTCCTTGTGAAGTTGGCCTATAATTGTTGCACTCATAGATTGCTTAGCATTAGCTTTCCCGTACTGTACCAAGCTATTCTTTAGCCTTAAGGCCTCAGCCATTTAGTCTCTTGCCATCTCAAGAAATGAAAAACCTGATGCTGAATGGTTCCTTTTCCTCCTTTCATCCTTTAGTTATTAGTCTAACCTTAACAAGAGCATGTCGGTCTCAAGTTAGGACAGGTCGGCCTTAGCTTCTGGTAGGTCAACATTAGCTTTTGACAAGTCAACTTCAGCCTGAAGATTGTCGTAGACTGATTCCTATCATCACTACAGGGTTGAAAAGAAGTTGTCCTCTACTTTAGATTATGAGCAGGGGCGTGGATGCTAAATGGGCTCCTCTTTCCTTTTCTTTTCACTATAGGCACCAAGCTGTTTTGGATCTCTTCAACACTCATAAGGTTTAAGTAGTAACTCTTCCCATCCTTCTAAACTAAGTAAGTGTTGAGGAAGCCATCGTAGATCACTCTTCAGTCATGCTCCTAAGGTTAGCTAAGAAGCAAATTTGTTGCATTCATAAACACTACGTCAAAGTCAACCTCATCCTCATATTGTCCAACCTTAAATGTTATTTGAGCTCTCTTATGTACATGGACCATACCCTTATCATTAAACCACTTCAGTCAATATGGTTAAGGATGTAGGCAGGTCGACAATCTGATCTTTTAGACTAGCTCATCAGAAACAATGTTGGTGCAACTGCCTCCATCAACAATTAGGGAACAAGTCTTCCCATTCACTAAACATTAGATTCAAAATAAGTTATCCCTTTGACTTGGGTCTTCTTTAATGTCGGCTCATCTACTTGTCAAGGCTATGGGTTCTCCCATCTTAGGATAGACGTTAATTGCTTCCTCACTCTCAGAGCTCTTATTACTATGGCTCTCTACTTAAGCATTTGATCCTTTGCTTTTCAAAATCATTACCCTCTTGTTCGAGCATTAGGAAGCAATATGTCCATAACCTAAACATTTGAAGCACTTAACTTCTCAGGCTTTGGTGTTAGGCACTTTCTCCTTCTCGACTTTCTTAGTGTCAGTTTGGTTATGTCGGTTAGACTCTCCTTTCTCTACCCTCTTTTCTAATCCTTTTCTCTCCGCATACCTCTTAGGCTTAAGGCTACCTTATTGAGGTCGACTAGTCAGCCTTTGATGCTGTCTTCTCCTCTATTTCTCCACCCTTAATGCTAAATTGATCGGCTCATCTAATGAATGAAGTCAGCTAGTCGGCCTTTGATGTCGTCTTCTCCTTTATCTCTCCACCCTTAATGCTAAACTGATTGACTCATCTAATGAGTTGAATGGCTGCAGTTCGACCATATCAGCAATGTCATTTTTGAGTCCACTCAAGAACCTAGCAAAAGTACGGTCTTAGGGCTTAGTAATCTCACATCTAGTCATTAAGGTCTCAAATTTTTGCAAGTACTCTTCAATAGTGTTTCGACCTTGCCTTAGGTGTAGGAAAGCATGGAGCTTCTCTTGCTTGAAGTAGGTCGACACAAAGCGCTAATTCATCAACCTCTTTGTAAGCCTCCAAGTTTTGATCGGCTCCTCTCCTTTGGCATTTTACTTAGCAATCAGTTTATCCCACCAAAGACTTGCATATTCAACAACGGCTAACGAGGCTAGCTTGACCTTTGTTCTGTGATCACACTTATAGCACTTAAACAACTTCTCTACTCGGGGAACCTAGCCAAGGAACTCTTCAGGTCAACTACCACCACTAAAGGTCGGTAGCTTAAGCTTAATGTTGTCAAGTCTTCGACTATGCGCTCGGGGTTCATCCTTTGCATTCTGAGCTTCTCAATTCACCTTGGATCGATTACTTTTATTAGATCTCTACTCGGCCACATCTCTTCTCAACCTTGGCTCTCTTCGGTAGGCACCTGGGTTCTCAGCGTCGATACCTCTATCATTGCTTCTTCTCGACTTAGGTTGGTTCTCCTATCTTCTCCGCTTAGCAGCTCTTCTCATTTGTTGTTCATCATTATCAAGCTTGTTGAAACTACTTCTACTGGTGGGTGTTTGTTCCATTCTTTCATCTCGACCAATACGTCTACAGCCTCTGACTAAACTAGTAAGCTCCTGAATAGAGTCAATGAGATTTTGAATCTGATATTCCAAGTTGTCAATACATCACCTCAAACTTTTGTGAGAGCTATCACCACTATTATTGACACTATCTTCAAACATCCTTGTTCGTATAGTAATTTCCAAACAAGATTTGAACAAACACGATTTTCAACAAAACATAACTACAGTAACCTATAAATGACTACTAATCACTTTCTATAGCTACCTATGATTGTTAAACACTATAGCAACTAGAATTAACTACTGAAATTACTATTACTCAACTCAATAGTAGCTCAATACTATGGCTACCAAAATTACAAACAACACACTACATTGCAGAATGACAACTAACAAATGTTCAAATAATGAAACAATCTTTGAAGAACATTAGCACGTGTGTCTTCCTAAAGCTTTGATACCAGTGAAGCTAATGTGAATCTGCAAACATGCAATGGACACGAACCACGAATGGGTATTCGACATTCAAGTGGAATGAAGAATATGAAGTGGAAGGGGGTTTTAACTGTGAATGTGTATGGATATCATGCACCAAGATACAAACATAATCATGGATTGAGCTTGAAATAAAGTTCAATACAACTCATGAACACTAAATGTCACTTGGGTTTCAAATGAGAAATTAGATGCGACTAAATAACTCACTCAAATGAAGGGTTCACTACAATCTTAAGGGTAAGATTCATAAGAACACAAGAGAGATTAAAGAGTATAGCACACTTAATAATCTAAAAGAGGCAAGCTATAAGAGCTCAAGAATATCCTTACTCAAAGGAATGTTCAGGTGTAATAACTGTTTGTTCATTCTTCTTCTAAGATTTACTTGGCTAATTACAAAAGTTGCTATTTATAGTAAATTCTAAAACCTTAGTAATAAAATTGTAAATAATATACAAGGCCCTTAAACCCTAAAGAATGACCTATAATTGAAATAAGGAAAATATTTACAAAATATTTACAAAATATACAAAACTGCGCATTTAACAGAGTAGTTAGCAGGCAGTCATCCGAGCTATCTATAGGATCAGACCTAAGTAAGGGCTGGTTAGTAGTTGGATGTCCGGGTTAGTTGGCTTATTGTACTTAGCCAAGCTCCTAATGAGGTTGGCCTATAATTGTTGTACTTATGGATTGCTTGGCATTAGCTTTCTTGTGCTATGTCGAGCTATTCTTTAACCTTAAGGCCTCGGTTATTTAGTCTCTTGTCGTCTCAAAAAACAACAAACCTGATGCCGAATGGTTCCTTTTCCTCCTTTTATCCTTTAGTTATTAGTCCAACCTCAATAAGAGCAAGT
Source organism: Lumnitzera littorea (assembly GCA_024138015.1). Classification (NCBI taxonomy): domain Eukaryota; kingdom Viridiplantae; phylum Streptophyta; class Magnoliopsida; order Myrtales; family Combretaceae; genus Lumnitzera; species Lumnitzera littorea. The sequence goes on from JAMXBB010000008.1 coordinate 78,071,584, forward strand.
CGGTCTTGAGTTAGGATAGGTCGGCCTCGGCTTCTAGTAGGTCTACATTAGCTTTTAACAAGTCAGCCTCGGCCTGAGGATTATCATAGAATGATTCCAATCATTTAGGGTTCCCATATCAAATGAAGATCTAACATTTCATAGCCTTAAATTTAAGCTTTTGGGGTTATGAGAAGGTAGACCAACAACCCTTAGTGGCCAAAGGGTAGCAAGAGTATTGTATGTCGATGGATGAGTTATTTTTCAAATAAGCTTAGAAAATTATTAAATTTAGTTTTCTTAGGTTATTTTACATCTACTTTCATGTCGTGCCCAATTATTATGAATTTTAATTTAATTTTTCAAAATGTTAAATGATGTCATTTTGTGTTGGAAAATTTTATATAACACTCGTATACTTAATTGTGGTAACAAAAATTTTCAAAATATATTATGTTTACTTTTTATTGTGAATTACTTAGTAATTGTTGCCAATTTTGTAGATTAAGTTAAATTAAAGGATTTTGAAGTAAATTATGTACAAAACCAACTTGATATAATTTCTAGAGTTTAGTATTATCAAAATATAAGTCATACTATGATTTTGGTGAAAAGTAAAATTATTTACCTATTTTAGCTATTTATTGGTAAAATATAGCTATAATATGTATTATAGAGTATATTATATAATATGTTATTTTAGTGTTTTTTGAGACCAAAATATAGTTGGTATTATTTTCTAAGCATCATGTATTTTATGTGGCTTTACGGAGTACAAATACTAATTATGGTATATTTTATGACTATTTATATATATTTTTCACAATATGTTGATAAAGTGTAAAATTGGTATAATTAGCAATATAGCATGGGAGAGTTTTAGCTGTTATTTTATTTGGAGTAACCTATAATGATCTTAGTTTAGTTCATTTGAAAATGGGAGTAGTATAATGATGTATTAGGTAAGTGTACCCTATCAAATTATAATACTGGATTAAGTTCAAATATTAATTCCTCAAAGACCTTGACTATTAATACTCATTAGATCTCTATTATCTAACCTACGAATTTGAGTTGAGAATTTAAAATATCTAATCTAATTGTAGCAATTACCAAATTAACACATAATCAAGAATTATTCAAGAACTTAGCAAGAAAGCAATAAAAATATAAACTATTTCAACATTCAAAAAACCATATCCAGATCTTTGCTTCCCCTAGACTTAACATTTGAATTCCATTAAAGATAATTTATTCCTTCATCTTTCTTAACCGAGAGAATTCTTTACTAAAGTTAATCACTTTCTTAAGCTAATTAACCCTAACCCTAAAATCACCTATTAGAATTTCTTCTCAATAGCATGATTTAAGATTATATTATTAAACAACGAATTCTCTACACTTTAATTTAAAATTCTGAAAGGATCTTACAAGTTATCTCTAATCTTACAATAACCCTCATTAACTATACCTAGATCTAATCTTATAAGAAATTTCTTGATTCTTTTATATAATATCAAACTTTAGATTATTATCTAAAAATGATAACCTAAATCATAAAGCATACATAGTTGAATTAAGAAAAGGACTAAAGAATTAAATTAATCAAATAATAATCATGTCACATGAATAGATTTAGGTTCTACAAGACTTAGATACCCAAGATCTAATCTTTACATATTTTATAATAATAATCTAAAAACAAAGAGTAGAAAAGAGTAGAGCTAATAATCATAGAATCCATAAAAAGGTTGAATTTTGAAGTCTTCTATTCTCCTCACTCTCTTGAATGTTTTTGGCTTTAAAAACTCTCTAAAATTCATGCTAAAAAAGGTTCTCTACTTAAATAAACCCTAACAAGGCTTTATATAGGAAGAGATAAAAAAAAAAAAAAAATAGGTCAGTTGGAAAAGATATAACTGTATCTTTTGGTCATGTCCTTAGTTGTATTTACGTTTGTTTTTCTTCTTTTTAAAAAAAAAAAATGGAAATGACATAATTAAGGACATGGTCATGTTTTTTAGTCATGTATTGGGCTGTGACAGCTGAAAATAAGCTCCAAATTCACCTTGAAATGATACAGTCATGTCATTCGATTGTATTGATTTTCAAACCTTTATAACTTGCTCATTTTAAATTCAAATTGAGTGAAACTTATTTCTATCTTCTTGTTTTCTCCAGTAGATTATTTCAAAACCTAGAAAACAATATTTTACTCAATGAAGTATCATTATGTAAAAATAAACTCAAATTTCAAGGAAAATCATCGAAAATCACTATATAAAATATATGCAATTAGGAACTCATCATATAAGCAAATGTGATGTTTTGGGTAAATTAAAATCTAAATCAGAACTTGAATAAAAAACCACTATACTTAGGCATTTTTTGTAAATTGAACCTAAATGACAAAGCTAAGTATAATACTAGAGATTTTAACTGATAAACTGAGGATATAAGTTAACAAATACCTAACTAAGAATTTTAAAGTTAGGTCAAATCAGAGACTAATTTAAAAGCTGTTTCAAAACCTAAACCAAAAGCGAAATTATGGATTAAATCAAAACTAGCCTAAAGCGTACTAACAACCAACAAGCGAATATTAAGCTAAAATATATGTACATATGACATGTAATTAACCTTAGAAGTATTTACTCTTGTTAGGTGAAATTACAAAGAAAGGAGATTACGCTAACGAATAAGTTTGGAAATGTACCACTAACTAGGTAAGTAGATATTTGTGTATGCTTGAGTAGACTTATGTCTACTACTAACTCTATGTGCTTTTTGTTGTTTGGCCTAGTTGAACTTAGCTACAAATTGATGTATTGCTTGGTGAGTTATGTTTCATGTTATAACTATTGTTGATTGAATGATGATCTGATATTAGATTTGATTGTCATGCTATGTGTTGACATGCTTATATAACATTTTCTAAGACTTACACTAAGTTAGAAAAAGGATATAGGGACTAACTTTACCTCCTAAGGTATTCACTTAAGTGAACCTAATATTGAGGTCTTAGAATTGATAAAAATACTAAGTAAAGCTGCGTAATAAGTGATGAACAAGTTTGCTTGGATTTGCTAGAAATTGCTTGGCGTGTGATTTGATGCATCTATGGTATGATACAAAAAGAACCTATAAGTCAAGTTTTTCTAAAAATCAAGATTTTGGTAGGTTAGTTTCCATATGAAAATCTAGGTTTTATCAAGTGAACTATTTGATTTATAAAAACTGAGTTTTCAAGCATATAGAAACTACATTGTATTTGTTGGGTTAGCTACATGTTAGATTTTCAAACCACACTAGATGGTTTCTATTTTGCTGGGTTTTAGAGGTCCTACTCCTAGGTAGCTCCTTGTTGCCTTCTTAGACGTTATATCTAGAAGCCTAAGTTATACGAGCTCAAATCTCTGATACCAATATGATAAGGAATCAAAGAATTGACCCAAAAAGAAATGGCAGCGGATCTCGAACGAACAGAACAGGAATGGGCATTCGAAAGGAAAATGGGTACGAGGGACAGGAAGGTTTTTTATGGTGAATGTGAATGGATATAACTCATCAAGACACAAACACAATTAGGGGGTTTAAACTTGAAATAGAGTTCGATACGACTCATGAACACTAAATGTTGCTCAAGATTCCAAATGAAGGTAAGATATGACTCACTAACTTGTTCAAATGAAAGGGTTCACCTTAATCCTAAGAATAAGATTGATAAGAACATAAGAACGATTAAAGAGTATGATCAACACTCGATAATCCGACAAAAGCTAACTCAAGTATAACCTTACTCAAAAAGAGGAAAGTTTCACTCTCTGTATATATCTATATGTCTTTTCTATCTGTATACAACAGTTGCTATTTATAGCAAGTCCTAAACCCTAGTAGCAAAACTATAAATAATGTATAAGGCTTTAAACCCTAAAGAATCAGGCCCACAAATAAAATAAGGGAAAACATATACAAGAATACAAAACTATGCATTTTACAGAAGTCGGCATGCAGTAACTCGGTATATCTTGGGAGTAGTAGTATTCGAATCAGATGGGGTCAGCAATTTGATGTATGGGTTCAAGTAGGAGTCCCTAAACTCTCGCATGGCTTGGTCAAGACATTAGAGAGGTCAGCTCACATTTGCCGAATTCTAGATTCAATCGGCACAAGTATCTTAGTACCATGTTGAGTGGTTCACTAATCTCGCGTACTTAACCTTGTAGTTTCTCAGCACCTCAGCTGACAATAGAGTTGATGCCAAGTGTTTATTTTCCTTCCCTTTATCCATCTGGCTACCTTGGCCTCGATAAGCATTGATAGGCCTCAGCTTAGATATGGTTGGAGGTTGATTCCCATCATTACCATAGGTTTGAAAGGAAGTCATCCTCGACATTAAGTGTTGAGCTCGAGCTGGGAGGTAGAATAAGCTCCTTCTCTCTTTTTGTTTTACCATGAGTGCCGAGTGTCTTTGGATTTCCTCAACGCTCATCAAGGTTAAGAGATGGCTCTTTCTATCCTTCCGAGTAGTATAAGCGTTGAGGAATCCATCATAGATCACTTTCCGATCAAACTCCCATGGTTGGCCAAGAAGTAGGTTTACGGCATTCATAGACACTACGTTAAAGTCAATTTCATCCTCATATTGCCCTGTCTTGAATGTGATCCATGATCTTTTATGCACATGGACTATACTCTTATCATTAAACCACTTCAATCCATAAGGTCAAGGGTACGGGTGGGTCAGCAATTTCACCTTTTCTACCAACTCGGTAGAGATGATGTTAGTGTAGCTTCCTCCATCTACTATTAGGGAATAGATCTTCCCACTCACTAGGCATCGCATATGAAAAAAATTTTCCCATTGTCCAGGATCTGTCTTCGGGTCAGCTCTTGTCACCATAACTAAGAGTTTATCGAGGTCCTAGGGATAGACATCTTCTTTTATTAACTGGTCATTTGAGCTCTTATCACTTTGACTCTCGATTTAAGCCACGGGCCCTTTACCTTTCAAGACTATGACCCTTTTACTTGAGCATTGTGACGCAATATGTCCATAGCCTAAGCATTTGAAGCATTTCACTTCTTGAGCCTTATTGCCCGGTGCCTTTTCTTTCTTGGCAATCTTTTTCTCGATATAGGTTGGTCGGCTAGGCTCCCTTCTCTCCATCTTTTCTTGCCTTCTCTTGGCATACCTCTTAGTCTTAGGGTTGCCTTGTTGAGGTCGACTACTTGACCTTTGATGCCTTCTTCTCCTTTGCCTCTCTATTCTTAATGCCAAATTAATTAGCTCTTTTAGAAAGTTGAATGGCTACAATTTAACTATATCGGCAATGTCGTCTCGGAGTCTACTCAAGAATCTGGTGATGGTATGGTCTTGTAGCTCGGCAATTTTACATCTTGTCATCAAGGTCTTAAACTCTTGCAAATATTCTTCAACAGTATTTCGACCTTGTCTTAGGTGCTAGAAAGCATGGAGCATCTCCTACTTGAAATAAGTCGGCATAAAGCATTGGTTCATCAATCTTTTCATGAGCCTCTAACTTCTGATCGGCTCTTCTCCTTCAGCATCTCGCTTGGCAACCATCTTATCCCACCAAAGACTTGCATATTTAACAAGGGATAGTGAAGCTAGCTTAACCTTTGTTCGATCATCACACTCATAGCACTTGAACAATTTCTTAACTCAAGGAACCCAGTCAAGGAACTCTTCAAGTCACCTACTTCTATAGAAGGTTAGCAACTTAAGCTTTATATTGTTAAGTCTTCAGCCAGGTGCTTGGGGTTCATCCCTTGCATTCCAAGCTAGTCAATTCTCCTTGGTTTAGCTACTTTTGTTAGAGCTCTGGTTGGCCATGTTCCTTCTCGGCCTCGGCTCTCTTCTCAAGGCTTCTTGATTTGTTTCGGAGTCAACACTCTTATCATTTCTTCCTCTCGGCATTGGATGGATTTCTCTTCTTCTCAACTCAATAGCTCTTCTCGCTATCAGTCATCATGATCAAGTTCATTAGAACCACTTCCACTTATGGGTGTCCTCTCCCTTCTTTCCTCTCAACCATTACATCTGTAGCCTCTAACTAACTTAATAAGCTCCTAAATAGAGTTGGTGAGATTTTGAATATGGAACTCCAAGTTGTCAACACATTGCCTCAAGCTTCCATGAGGACTGTCTCCAGTGTTGTTGACACTATCCTCCGACATTCTTGTTCGTATAGTAATTTACTAGAAAATTGAAGAAACAACAAAATAGAATGACAGTAACCCAAAAATAACTACTACTTGGCTTTTGCAGTTACTTATTACTATGAACAGCACACTACACTATAGAACAATGATTAATAGAAATGTTAGAACCACAAATCTACTTTGAAGAACACTAACACACGTGTCTCCCCAAATCTCTTATACCAATATGATATGGGCTCGAATCTCTAATATTAAGATGATAAGGAATCAAAGAATTAACCCAAAAAGAAATGGCAGCGAATCTCGAATGAACAAAACAGGAATGGGTATTCGAAAGGAAAATGGGTACGAGGGACAGGAAGGTTTTTGATGGTAAATGTGAATGGATATAACTCACCAAAACACAAACATAATCAGGGGGTTTAACCTTGAAATAGAGTTCGATACAACTCACGAACATTAAATGTTGCTTGAGATTCCAAATGAAGGTAAGATATGACTCACTAACTGGTTCAAATGAAAGGGTTCACCTTAATCCTAAGAATAAGATTGATAAGAACATGGGGACAATTAAAGAGTATGATCAACACTCAATAATCCGATAAATGCTAACTCAAGTATAACCTTACTTGAAAAGAGGAAAGTTTTACTCTCTACATATATCTATATGTCTTTTCTATTTGTATACAATAGTTGCTATTTATAGCAAGTCCTAAACCTTAGTGGCAAAACTGTAAATAATGTAAAAGGCTTTAAACCCTAAAGAATCAGGCCTACAAATAAAATAAGGGAAAATATATACAAGAATACAAAACTGTGCGTTTTATAAAAGTCAGCATGCAATCACTCGGCATGTCTTAGGAGTAGTAGTATCTGAATCGAATGGGATCGATAATTAGATGTACGGGTTCAAGTAAGAGTCCTTGAACTCTTGTGTAGCTTGGCTGAGACACTAGAGAGATTGGCCCACATTTGCTGAGTTCTAGATCCAGTCGGCACAAGTATCTTGGTGCCATGTTAAGTGGTTCTTTAACCTCGTGTACTCGGCCTTATGGTTTCTCGGTACCTCAGCTAATGACAACGTTGATGCCAAGTGTTTATTTTCCTTCCCTTCATCCTTCTGGCTATAACTTGGCCTTGACGAGCACTGATAGGCCTCGACTTGGATATGATCAGAGGCTGGTTCCCATCACCAAGTATGTTGACTAACTGAATGAGCTATTGGGTTGAGTTAGGATATTGGTATTGATGCATGTTACGTGTATGAGCATGGCATGCGCTTATCACATTCACATTATTTGGCTGGAAAACTATAAGATAATGTAACTAAACTAACTACTTGAATTATGTGCCTATTTAGCTATGCTTGTTGTTGTGTGTTTATCCACTCTCACTCAGTTTACAATAGCTTAAGAGATAAGTTTCTCTTATCCTCAAGTTATAGATGAATAGACATAAGAGTGTATCAAAGAGACAAGAAGACTTCAAAACTCTAGCTGAAAATAAGCTTTTGAGAGAAGTTATTAACTACAAGATATGGCTTTAACACATGAAGGCAGTTCTTTAGGAAAGCAGTAGATGTTACTTCATAAAAAAATTAGTATAGTCATTGTAGTCAGAAACGTATATTAGTAAAAGAATTCTACATTATATGGAAGTGTATAACCACGATACTATTAGTATGGCTCCCTTTTGTAAAAGCTTTTGCTGTTGTTTGTGATATTTAGAAGGGGTTATTTAGTATCAATTGTTGCTTAAAGTAAAATAACAAGTTGGATACAAGTTTTTCCTTATCCCTACTGTACGATGGTAGTGACAAACCATCTCCAGGCACCAAGATTTCAAGAAAAATTTTTATGTAAATGCCTAGAAGATAGGGTGCTGATGGGAATCAGGCTATCAGTCCATTGACCCACAACCGAGCCTAAGGATTAGAGGGACTAGCAAGATGAATCCTCTTGTTCTAACCAACTAATGCAAATGCCAAGTATCTCCTTGCCAACCCATTTTGCCTATTGAGCTGAGTGACTGCTTATTTCTCCCATGTTGTGTGCTAAGAAGTGGAAGGCCGAGACAATAGCCCATCTTCATTCTAATACATGCCTGGCTAATTACTTACTCGACTGCACCCTTATCGAGATTCCGAGAGAAAGTGTTCGGACTAATCAAGCTACCCCCTGCTCAGACAAGCAAGTTGTTCGTGTTTTTTGTACACATCTTCCAATGGTATCACTAATACAGCATCATCACGTGTACAATATTATATATAGAATCCGTTGCACCAATGATTGTTTTCCTTGTATATTCATTTTTACCCTTTTATATCTTGTACATTACTTCCTTACGAAATACCCTTTTTGTCTTTCCCCTTTTAGGTAAGTTGCCTTAACTTATGGGTATAAATACCCCTATACTTGTAGTTGTAACCATCAAAATCAAATTATCATTAATACACTTGAGTACTTCTTCCTTGCATAAACATTGCTCATTTACTCTCGAAATCACTCTTACCGTAACCCTTAAGCAAGACTAGGTGGCAAGTAACCTCATCAAATCGATTCATGTGTCATATCGAATTGTGCCATGAGTCCTCAGAAGTTCCATTGGTGCATCATATCCTTTGGAGCTATTTGTGGGTTTTGCTTACTTTCTTTTATTTGCATTTTTCTACCCGGACTTTCCTTATCACTCTCTTTCGAGCTTTTTGCAAGCTTAGACCCATCCAGCAACCAGCCTTATCTATTCTTGGTCACAGTTTGCATTATCTTGGTATTAGAGATGAGATTTTGTTTGAGTTAAGAGTTGTTTTCATGGTTTTGCTTATACTGTATTTTACGTATTTAAAACGGAGCAAGTTACTATGTTCATCTTAGCTATTGTGTTTGCTAGTTATTACTTTCTTGAAGTGTTTGCTTGACTTTGAATCCGTGAAGAAAATGACAAACTCGAGTGTGAATATTGGTATGGGAGATGACAATAGTAAGTTATCTACCATGGTCGATAATCTCAAGGAACTCCAAGAAGTACTGATGAGAAACTTGATAAGGTAGCTAACTTCTTAGTAAATCTAACTCGAGCTGTTCATGTATTAGCTTGCCGACCTATTGAGGTCGTACAAAATGCCCCACAAGCTGCCCAACCTATGAGAGGTTAGAACTCAGCTTGACCAGTTCAAGGTGGATGAGTGAGGAGAACGATTGATTTAGTAGACATGAGAGATAAGGAAGAAGAGTATTTTGAAGAGGAGCCCCCAGAGCATTTAACCATGTGAAACTTCGAATTCCAAGTTTCAATGGATCTGGGAATGGTAACGAATATTAGGAATGGGAAGAGAAGGTAGAGCATGTTTTTTACTATTTTCAATATGAGGATTATGAGAAAGTGAGAACTATTGCTATTGAGTTCTTCGGATACGCTGTCATGTGGTGGAAGAATTTCCAGGCTATGAGGAAACGAAAGGGCTACCGAAAGATTAATACTTGTCCTGAGATGAAGAGAATACTCAAAAACAAATTCATCTCGAAAACTTATCTTTAAGATACTTTCACTCAACTTCAGGAGCTAAGACAAAGAGGTCGGATTGTTGACGAGTATATTCAAGAATTTCAAATACTTATGATTTGTTGCAAAGTGGAGGAGCCATTAGCTCGAACAATTTCAAGATTCATCACTGGATTAAGAGGTTATATTCGAGACATTATAGAACTTTAATACTTTACCATAATGGATGAAGCCATTAGAACAGCTCAGCGAGTAGAAAGGCAAAGAAGGAACCGAGTATTGACGAGGATGCTGACTAGCTAACCTGGACAGGTAAGTCACCAAGCACAGTTGAGTACCGAGTCGAGATGAAAATGGATGTTCGAGTTGATCAAAGAGACCGACCTATCACTGAAGTATTAACTCAAACTTATGAGAAGGGGCAAGGGTTTAATAGGAAGACAAGCCAAATCTAGTGCTTCAAGTGCCAAAGGTTTGGACATATGGCTGCTCAAGGCTAGAAGTAAACAGTATAGATGAGGAACTCGAGGAGGAAGAGGTCCCTACCAAGATAGAAAATGTCGAGAAAGAACTGATTGAAGAAGACGTGTTTACTGAGGACTTAGACTAGTTACTCACGGTTGTTTAATGCACTATGAACATGGAACCCTCACAAATGGAGGACTAAAGAGAGAATTTGTTTCATACCACTTATAAGGTGAATGATTAGGTATGTGCCCTCATCGTAGATAATGAAAGTTGCACCAATGTAGCATTAGTCGATCTTATTTCAAAATTGAAGTTGCCAACTGTTACACATCCAAAGCCATACTAATTGCACTAGTTAAGTGAGAAAGGAGCCCTACATGTCACTCAATAAATATTATTGCCGATCACTATAGAAAATTACTTAAACTAGATTCTCTGTGATGTACTGCCCATGTATGCTTCCTACGTATTGCTAGGTAGATCATGGCTATTTAATAGGAGAGTTATCCAAGACGGCTACAAGAGTACGTATATGTTTGAGAAGGATGACCGGAAGATCATACTAAACTTGATGCCACCAAGAGAAGTTAATAAGTTGCAGAAAAAAATTTCCCTCAGATTAAGGAAGGCTTTGGTGATAAGTAGAGTCAAGCTCTGAGAGACCATCAATGCTGATGAGCTTACCCTCGTATTGGTCAGGCGCTTATTAGAAATGAGGGAGCAGGGTGAACTACCCTAGGAAATCAAAGAGTTACTTGATGAATATGCCAACCTATTCTTAGAACAATTACTCGAAGGGCTGCCCCCAACTCGAGGCATAGAGCATTGCATTGACTTAATACCCGATGTCGCACTACTGAATAAGCCAGCCTATCAGATGAATCCCTAACAGGCTTCTAAGCTACAACATCAAGTCAATGAGTTGCTGGAGAGAGGATATGATTGAGAAAGTCTTAACCCTTGTACTGTGCTGGTGCTTCTGGTGCCGAAAAAGGATGGAACCTAACAGATGTGTGTCGACAGCCGAACCATGAACAAGATCATGATTAAATACAGGTATTCGATTCTGAGGTTAGAAGACATGTTGGATGAGTTGAGTAGAGCCAAGGTCTTCAATAAGATTGACCTAAAGTTTAGCTACCATCAAATTTGCATAAGGTTGGGAGACGAATGGAAGATTGCATTTAAAACTCGGCATGTACTCTATGAATGGATGGTCATGCCATTCAGCCTATTGAATGCCCCGAACACTTTCATGAGATTGATGAACCACGTATTAAGACATTTGATTGGAAAGTATGTCATAGTATACTTTGATGACATATTGGTCTACAGTATCGACATACCTTTTCACTACGAGCATCTCCGAGAAGTATTAGATATCCTTTGTATCGAGAGACTATTCGACAATTTCAAGAAATGTTGCTTTTGCTAGGAGGAAGTGGTATTCTTGGGTTATATCGTCAGTAGAGGAGGCTTACGAGTGGATGACGAAAAGATTCGAGCAATTGTAGAGTGGCCGACACCTACTCCTTATACCGACGTGAGAAGTTTTCATGGACTGGCTTCATTCTATAGGCGATTTATCAAGAATTTTAGCACCTTCATTGTGCCTCTTATTAAGCTCATGAAGAAGAATACCAAATTTCGATGGGGGGAAAGGGAGGAGAGGAGCTTTGCCAAGGTAAAAGAAAGATTGACCTTCGCTTTGGTGTTGGTTTTACTTAACTTCGAGAAAATATTTGAGTTGAAATGTGACGTATCAGGCATTGGAATAGGTGTTGTCCTAAAGTAGGAAGGTAAACCAATTGCCTTCCATAGTGAAAAGCTCAAAGGGCCATAGTTAAATTACTCCATGTATGACAATGAGCTCTTAGCACTGATCCAAGTATTGTAAGTGTGGCAACACTATTTACAACCGAATAAATTTGTCATATATACTAACCATGAATCATTAAGGTACCTCCAAAGTCAAATAAAGTTATTGAAGTGGCTGATGAGATGGATTGAATTCCTTAAAGGATTCAATTTCGTGATTAAATACAAGTAAGGAAAGAGCAATGTAGTTGCAGGTACTCTTTTAAGGCGACATGTGCTTTTAATCGAGATGCAGACCAGGCTGTTTAGGTTTACACATATCAAAGAGTAATATTCTGAGGATCCATACTTTAGATCCATAATTATGCAATGCGTTGATGGAAGGATAGTGGATGAGTATCATGTGGAGGATGGTTACTTGTTCGAGGTGGAAAATTATGCGTGCTAACTTGTTCATTGCAGGAACTATTGATTAGGGAAACCTACAGTGGAAGACTCGTTGGACATTTTGGAGAAAGCAGGACTTGTAAACTATTGAATGGTTGATTCTTTTGGTCGAGGATGAGGAGAGATGTGCACCAAGTTATCAACAGTTGTACCATGTGTAAAAGGGCTAAGTGCCGAGCCAAACAAGGGAAAGGAATTCCCTTACCTGTTTCGATAAAGCCGTAGATTGAATTGAGCATGGACTTTGTTCCTAAACTACCACGAACTATTCGAAGCAAAGATTTTATAATGGTCATCATGGATCGTTTTAGCAAAATGGTACACTTCATGCCCTGCTCAAAAACTAACGATGCTTCAACTATTGCTTCTCTTTTCTTGCAAGAGATTGTGCGATTACACAACATGTCAGGAAGTGTAGTCTCTAATAAGGATTCAAAGTTCTTGAGCCATTTCTAGAGGACCTTATGGCATTAGAAGGGGACTAAACTACTATTCAATACTCCTTGTCATCCCCAAATTGATGGCCAAATAGAGGTGGTTAACCGTACTTTGGGATCATTGCTCTGAGCTGTAGTGGGAAAGAACTTAATTGATTGGGATGTCTACTTACCAATAGTTGAATTCACTTACAACCGTATAGTACATGACACCACTAAGCAAACAGCCTTAGAAGTGGTCTATGGGTATAATCTCGAGTTGCCCCTTAACTACACCCTTGTAACTGTACCCGCGTAAGAGGACCTTGATGCAAGAGCTCGAGTACGATCCCTCTAGTACATCTATGATAAAGTCATTTGTCATATTAACTAAGTTGCTAGAAGATTGCGAGAGAAGACCAAAGTAAGATGGCTAAACAATTCCAACTAAGAGACTTGATGATAAGAGTCAACCCCTTAGACCGATCATGCACAATCAAGATAGAAGACTCCAAGGACTCGCAAGAAGGATACTAGCTTTAGGCCATAGATGAGATAGGGATTCCTATCTTGAGCTATTCTCATGTCGACCTGACTATCATATCCTTACATGCATCAAATCTGCCCCTGTCAATAGCAACACTTTATCCCAAAAGACAACCTAGGCATTGTCGTGGTGAGCTCCTAATCTGACCATAAGAATTTGACCCTAAATCAAGCTGACTTCTCTTCAAAAGAACTAATTGGTCCCTGACTTAATCCACATTAAGTCAGCCCTTGACTACAAGCGTTACTTTGTTTTTGCCTACCTTATACCATATTTCTCCCATCTAAACGCCATGCAGCACGTGTCTTCTAACATAGCATTCCAGAATGATTCTTTCTTTTTCATACTAAATATTTTTTGTCTCTTTTAACCTTTTTAGTATATCTTATATAACCTAGTTGTAGAATACCCTTTTGTCTTTTCATACATGTAAAGTAACCCTAGTAGACGAGTATATAAACCCTTACTTTCTTATACGTGAGAATCATCTCTTCAATATAGAAATTACTCACTTTGAGTAACCTTAGTATTTTCGTTATCGTTCAACTCTTTTCTATTCCTTTTAGCAAGAAGTAGTGGCAAGTGACCCTTTAGTTTGAACCGGTGTGTCATATCTAATAGATTATAAGCCGAGTAGGATTGAGTGGTGCATCACATCTATTTGATAGCTAACTTTCTCTTTTGTTTCTTTTTAGTCTGCTTCATTGTGATGCTTCTCCATATGTCTAACCTCGGAGACACATTAGCTTCGATGGTATTAGAGCATGATTCCTAAAGGGAGTGCATGGAGTTGCATTGGAGTTTTCATTCGTTTTACTGTTAGTAGCTGTTGTGTTTCTTTTGTAGTTACTGTAGTATGTCTGTGTGATAGTGATTCCATTGTTATTCTGTTCTTACTCTGTTTTTCAGTACAAAAATAGAGCAAGTTTGTTTTTATTTTGTTTGAGTGACTATTAGGTAATGAGATTGTTCGTAAGTTGTTATTCTGTACAAGAAGTATTGTACTATGTTAGATTTGGGTGTTCAGGGTGTTTTGGGGACTGGGTAATGGTGCTCAACCTAGTTGTGGTCATAATGATAGTAATACCCTAAGGTCCATTAATGATAAGCTTGACAAGCTCACAAACCTTATTGAGAATTTAGTCACAGCGATGTAGGTTAATAGGCAACAACCCCAGGGAATGCCACCGCAAATTCTACTTGAAAATATTCAAGAGAGGGGTTATGGCCAAGGTAGTAGAGCCTATCAACCAGTTCAACCCCCTCAAGCTGGAGGAGCTACTAGACGAAGACCAGAGTTAGAAGAGATTGAGGACGATGATGAGGAGTTGGATGTTAAAGAGTTTGGGGAGGAAGAAGAAGATGCTGATTATTATCAAGCATATGGATAAGGATGTTAAGCTCCTCGAAGATTAGATAATGTCAAGTTTTAAATCCCACCCTTTAGTGAAAGTAGAGATGTCGATGAATATTTGAAATGGGAAGAGAAGGTTAAGAAAGTGTTCGAATGTTTTGGGTATGTAGATGTTGTCAAAGTTCGACTTATTGCACTGGAGTTTATAAGGTATGTTACCATATTATGGAAGAATTTGAATGCAGCCAAAGCAAAAGATGGAAGACAAGGTGTTAGAACTTAAGATGAGATGAAGAGGTTATTAAGAGGTAGATTTGTGGCTGAGACTTATTTACAAGATACATTTGCAAAGTTGTAGGAGCTTCGTAAAGGAAGCTAATCTATAGATGACTACATAAAAGAGTTCTAGATGTTAATGATTCAAGCCAACATGGAAGAGCTAGAGGCCTGCATAGTATCGAGATTCATTTCTAAGCTCAAGTATGAGGTTCGCAACATTGTAGAAGTGAAGAGGTTTTATACCTTAAAAGAGGTGATCAAGATCACACAGAAGGTTGAAAAGCAGAGGAAAAATGTTCCGAGCTGACCTAGGCCTACATTTTCACTAGCCCCAATGCTACATCGACCTGCTTAAGCCAAACCAAAGAGACCATACTGAGCTAAGGAAAGGAGTGACAGACCTAATGACAGTTAGGCAAGCTAACTAGGTCGAGTTAGTCAACTAGGCCGATTAGAGATTAGGCCAACTCTGAGAACAAACGATAAAGGGTAAACCTCTAGACGAAAGACTAGCGAGGTAAAATTATTTAAACGCTTGGGCTTCAGACATATAGCCGTTGAGTGTCTAAACTGATGCATCATGGTGCTCTAAGGAGTTGTAGTGGATAACACTGGCGAAAGCGAGCTCGAGAAGGAAGAGGATGTTGGAAAACCCAAAGCCGAAGAGGAAGAGGAGACCCGTGTCTATGCCGACTAGAGAGAAGTGATGACTGTAGTTCTAAGGTGAGTATTGAGCTCTCTAACGAGCTCTTGGGAAGACCAAAGGGAAAATCTGTTCTACACCAAATGTACCATCAAGGGACAATTGTACACCATTATAGTAAATGAAGGAAGTTGTACTAATGTAGTTGCACAGTCCTCTTTGCAAAGGTTAGGTCTGCCAACCTCCAAGCATCCTTAACTTTATAAGTTGCATTCGCTTCATGATAAGGGTGATTTACATGTGACTAAATAAGCAACCATACCTTTCAGTGTTGGGAATGTGTATAGGGACTAAGTAATATGCGATTTTGTCCCTATGGGAGCTTCACATCTACTGCTTGGATGACCTTAGTTATTCGATCGACATGTTATGCATGATGGGTATAAAAACACTTATGCCTTTGTTAAGGATGAAAGGAAGATTGTGTTGCAACCTTTAACCTTATAACAAGTAAATGAAACCTATAACTAGCTTACCTGAGCTTGTAAGAAGAAGACCTTAGTTATGAGCCAAAGAGAGCTCCGATTTATTGAGAAGGTTAATGAACCGATGTTCCTATTGGTTAAGAGATTATTGGAGATGAGGGAATTATAGGATGTTCGAGAAAAGATCTGAAGCTTGCTAAATGAGTTTTCCGACCTATTTTTGAAAGAACTACCTAGAGGGCTATTGCCAGTCCGTGGTGTAAAGCACTATATTGATCTATAGCCAGACACTGCCCTACTAAGTTGACTTGCATACAGGATGAACCCTGAACAGGCTGCTAAGCTAAAAAGATAGGTGGACGAACTCATAGAGCAAGGATATATGAGGGAGAGCATAAGCCCTTGTGTTATGCCAACTCTGCTCATTTTGAAGAAAGATGGTTCATTGCGCATGTGCATCGACAATCGAGCAATCAACCGAATTACTATCAAGTACAGATACCCAATATCGAGGCTTGATGACATGTTAGATGAGCTTCATGGTGCAAAGATATTTTCGAAGATTGATCTACAAAGTGGCTACCACTAAATTCGCATGAGGCTGGGCGATGAATGGAAGACTGCCTATAAGACTAAGCACGGGCTCTATGAATGGTTAGTTATGCTATTTGGATTTACTAATGTGCCAAGCACATTCATGAGGTTAATGAATCATGTAATGCGACCCCTAATTAGGAGATGTATAGTCATGTACTTTGATGATATATTGGTATATAGTATTGACCTAAATGACTATGTTCAACATCTTCGCAAAGTATTTAGCATTTTGCTAACTGAGAAGTTGTACAGAAATGTGAAGAAGTGTATGTTCTACTAGAGAAAAGTGATATTCCTAAGGTTTGCAATGTCAAGGGAAGGAATCCGAGCAGATGAGGAGAAGATTCGAGCTATTCTAGAATGGCCGATGTCAAAGAATGTCATTGAGGTCCAAAGTTTCTATGGCTTAGCTTCTTTATATTAGCAATTTATTAAGGACTTCAGCACAATAGCCGCCCCATTGACCAAGTCGACTAAGAAGAGTAAAGGATTCAAGTGGAATGACCAAGCTAAATAGAGCTTTATTGCGATCAAGGAAAAACTTACCTCAGCACTTGTCTTGTTACCACCAAATTTTGACAAGCCTTTTGAATTAGAACACGATGCATCGGGAGTTAGAATTGGTGTTGTCCTGATGTAAGAGCAATGACCCGTCGCCTACCATAATGAGAAACTTAGTGGTCTTGCCCTAAATTATTCTATGCACGAGAAAGAGTTATGCTCTCTTTACTGAGCCCTTACTGTTTGGAAACATTATTTGTTGCCATGAGAGTTTGTTATTTATATAGACCATAAGTGTTTGAAGCATCTGGGGAGTTAGAATAAGCTTTTGAAGAGACAAGCCAAGTGGTTGGAGTTCATGGAAGGTTTCTCGTACGTCATCTGGCATAAGAAGGAAAGTGCAAATGTAGTTGGCAATACTCTATCACAACGGCAAACGTTACTGACCACTTTGTAGACAAAATTGTTGGGATTCTCACTAATTACCGAGCAGTATGCTCATGATTCTCATTTTGGCTCTATCATAGAATAATACAAGGACAAAATTGCCATCAAGGGATAGTATCTCAAGGACGGCTACCTATTCAAGGATGGAAGGCTATGCATGCCAAACTATTCCACACGTAAGCTGTTGATTAAGGAAGCTCATAGCATAGGATTATCTGGTCATTTCAGGGAAAACAAGATAGCCAATCTGTTGAGGTAGAACTTTTACTTACCAAGTTTGGCCAAGGATGTCCATAAGGTAGTTAGTAGTTGTGAAGCGTACAAATATGCAAAGGGGAAGAGAGAACCCCATGGAGAATACATGTTATTGCCAACACTAACCTCACCTTGAGCCGACCTTAGTAAGGACTTTGTCTTAGGGTTGCCTTGGACATCTAAAGGTAGAGATTCTATTTTTGTTGTTGTGAATTGCTTCAATAAGATGGTGCACTTCATTCCATGCCATTAAACTAACGATGCTCTATATATTGCTAATTTGTTTTTGAAGGAGATTGTTTGACTATATGGGGTACCGAAGACTATTGTCTCAAATCGAGGCACAAAATTCTTGAGCTATTTTGGGAAGAATCTTTAAAGAAGACTTGGAACCAAACTTGTATTTAGCTCCAGTAGCTAACCTTAGACTGATGGCCAAACTAAAGTAGTAAACAGGACACTAGGCAATCTACTTAGTACTGTTGTTAGGAAGAACTTAAGGGATTAGGATTTATACCTACCTATTGTGGAGTTCGCATACAACTAGATTATCCATAGAACTATTGGGAAGACTCCATTCAAGGTCATCTATGGCCTTAATCCCACTATTCCCCTAGACATGATTGGTACCCCAGCAGCTATAGAAGAGAGTCAACATAGAGTCAATCGAGCCTAAGAATTACATGAGTTACACTAGTCTAGAACTAGGAAGATCGCCAAGTTCAATCAGAAGCAGCATGAAATTGGTAGCCGAGGCCGCTGAACTATTTCTTTTGACCCAGGAGACTTGGTATGGATACATCTCAGCTAAGAATGATTCCCACACTTGAGACAGAACAAACTATCTCCTCGATTTGATGGTCCGTTCAAAGTCTTGAAGAAAATCAATCGCAATGCTTACCAAATCAAGTTGCTCAATGATTATGGAGTTTCTTCTACCTTCAATGTGTCTGATCTAATCCCTCACCAATCAACAAAAGAAGACCTTACGAGTGCCCCAAAAGAAAGAGTAAAGACCACTTTAGATTTGAGGACAAATCTTTCTGACCCCCAAGCAGATGATAGGAGTCAACCCTTCAGACCAATCACATGTAGTCGAGCTAGAGAACTCTAAGGACTCACTCAAAGGATACTAACTCTAGGCCATAGGCGAGACGAGGATTCTCATCTCGAGCCAATCTCATGTCGACCTGACTATTAGATTTGCCCCTGTTCAACAGTAATGCTTTATCCTAGGAGACAAACTAAGAGTAGCCGAGGCGAGGTCCCAATCCAACCATAAGAATTTGACCTCGAATCAAGCTGACTTCTCTTTAGAAGAACTAACTGGTCCCCGACTTAGTCCGCATCAAGTTAGCCCCTGACCACAAGCGTTACCCTGTTTCCACCTACTTTGTACCATATTTCTCCCATCCATACGCCAAGTAACACGTGTCTTTTGACACAGTATTTCAGAATGATTATTTCTTTTTCATACTGAATATTCCTTTTTTTTTTTAACCCTTTTTAGTATGTCTTATGTAACCTAGTTATAGAATACCCTTTTGTCTTTTCATACATGTAAAGTAACCCTAGTGATGGGTATATAAACCTTTACTTTCTTGTATACAAGAATCATCTCTTCAATATAGAAATTGCTCACTTTGAGCAACCTTAATGTTCTCGTTATCATTTAACTCTTATCTATTCCCTTTAGCAAGGAGTAATGGCAAGTGACCCTTCAGTTCGGACTGGTGTATCATATTCGGCAGATTGTAGGATGAGTAGGATCGAGTGGTACGTCACATCCATTTGGTAGTTGCTCAGGCTTTGCTAGCTTTTTCTTCTATTTCTTTTCGGTCCCCTTTGTTGTGATGCCTCTCTGTGTGTTTAGCCCTAAAGATGCATCACTTGATTTGGCTACACTTTAGCAAAGAATGGTTTCCAAACAAAAGGAGGAACAAATTATCTACAAAAGCTAAAGGACCTTTCAAAATCCTCAAGAAGATCAATGACAATGCCTACAGATTGGAGTTACCCGAGGATGATGGGGTTTCTGATGCCTTCAACATTGTTGACCTCAATCCGTATCACCCTGACGGAGAGCTGAATAAAGACTATTCAGATTTAATCCCAAACCTAAAATAACCCGAAGGGAATGATGGGAATCAGGCTACTGAACTACTTACTCGCAGCCAAGCTCAAGGATTAGAGGACTAGCAAGATAAATCCTCCAATTGCAACTGACTCATACGGAGGCCAAGTATCTCCTTGCCGACCTATTCTACTTGCCAAGCTAAGTGACTACCTATTTCTTGCATGTTATGTGCTGAGAAGCAGAAGGTCGAGACAACAACCCGTCTTCATTCTTACACATGTCTAGCTAATTACTTATTCAGCCGCATCCTTGCTGAGATGCCAAAAGAAAGTGTCCAAACTGATCAAACCACCCCTTGCTTAGATAAGCAAGCTATTTGTACTTTTTGTCCATATCTTCCAACAGCATCACCAATATAGCATCACTACGTGTATAGTATCATGTGTAGAATCCATTGCACCAATGATTGTTTTCTTTATATATTCATTTTTATCCTTTTGTATTTTGTACGTTACTTCCTTAGGAAATGCCCTTTTTTCTTCTTCCTTTTAGGTAAGTTGCCCTAACTTATGCATATAAATACCCCTATACTTGCAGCTGTAACCATCAGAATCAAATTATCATTAATATACTTGAGTACTTCTTCCTTGCATAAATACCGCTTGTTTACTCTCTACATCACTCTTATCCTAAAAGCAAGGTTAGGTGGCAAGTAACGGATTATACCTGTAAGTCTTGGGAAGTTCCATTGGTGCATCATATCCTCTGTAGCTATCCATTGGTTTGGCTTACTTTCTTTTATTCTCACCTATCTGCCTGCACTTTCCCCGTCACTCTCTTTTGAGCTTTCTGTAAGCTCAAATCCATCCAACAATTAGCTTATCTATTCTTAGTCATGGTTTACACTAGGCACTACATGAATCCAAGTTGTTTCAATATAAATAAGAAGTTATTCTTCGTGTTTAATCATTAATCACAGCTCCAATTGCCCCTATTAAGATCTTGGATAAGCTCTCTCTCTCTAAGATTTTTCCTCCTATAGCCAGTATCGAGAGAAGAAACCACTGTTGCTAGACTCTCTAAGCTTTAAGTTTCTCATTGTTGCTACCCCCATGCTCCGCCATGCCTTACAGCTATGTAACCAAGCTCAACCGTAAAACCCTTGTTACTGTGACCACCTCACAAAACAACATTTACCATCCCTCTTTGACCAAAATAGTCATTACGGTAAACCTTGTCACTATTAAAAACATAAGCCTCAACTCTCCTCTCGCCTCCAATAACCACCACGCAAAGTTACACCACCTTTACCATAAGCTACCACTTTGAAAACCCATCAAACCACCATATATATTGAAACACCTCTATTAAACCCACTTTCCTTAATAAGTTTCACATAAAAGTTCTTTCCACCCCCTCCCCCCCCCAGAAAACGCATTTGAATCCACTGTAGGAAGTTGGTATAAGCATTACTTTCTCCTCCAATTCGTGACCCAATTGGCAACCTTTGTGCCTGATCTGACCCATTCGAATCCAACCTAAATCTTGCATCTTACTCAGCTATTGACTCGTATTAAAGTCTAAGCACAAGTTCGACTCTTTTTTTTCATTTATTGTTTATTTATCTATCTTTTTTTTTACATTAATTTATATGGTAAAAAATCTTGAAAAACAAAAAATATATATACATAAAGAAAAAGAAAAGATAAAAAGAAGAAAAGCTAAAAAAAAAAAAAAAAAATTTTATGTTGTAAAATATTTTCAAAAGTTATTATTCTCATAATGTACACTTAGAGAAATAAACAAATAGAGAAGTTTTATCACTTAGAAAATCTATTTTTAAAATAATAATAATAATAATTAATTAGTTAACCCTTTAAAAAAAATTAGGGCTCTTTTAGGATTTTCAAAAAATAAAAACCCAAAATTAAGACCATCTTCTAGAATTTTCTTAAATGAAACAAAAATGGATAAAAAAATGTAAACAATATCATTTTTCAAAATTAAAAAAATATCAACATGTTAAAGTTTTATAAACGTACGAACTATGGAAGTCTAATCCCAAATAATGAGTACATAAACACCCATAAGTGATTGTAGGGGGGCTTAAAATATAAAATTTTTTTTATTTTCCCCCTTATAAATAATTTTTATGTGTAAATAATTATAGTTTTATTCATTTATTTACTTATGAATAGTGATTATTTTTCTTAAATTAGATAGGTAATAGAAAAATAAAGTTAATCTCAAAATGTTAAAAGTAGTACTTGATTAGAGTTTGATAGGATATCCTAGGATCTAAGAATCTCTGGTTTTCAAAAGTCAGTTTTTTATTAAATCGGTTTTCTCATGGACTAGTGGCTAAATTAGAATCAATCTACTTAATTGATCCTAACTTACTCTTTTCTTGATTACGGTCAGGTGGCGGCTCCAAAATGTTTTCAAAATTATCAAAAATCAACTTTTCCTTAATTTTTAGTCAAGGGTTTATATCGAATGGGTACAGGGTTCCATATAAATTAGACTAAGGAAAATATATGAAAACCAAAAATTCAAGCTTGACAACTTAGTGACTCTATTAGAAAAGTTAAGAGTACTAGTCATGTGAACCTTCTGAATTTAGAGTTGCCTTTCATAATACCCTTGTTATGTTTTATTTTCTTGCAAATACCTTTACTTATAGATGTTTGTACTAACTTTTTCCTACAGCTAATACATAGGGTATATCTTTGGGGTAGGTTTTAACTATTGCATTATGAATGTACGGTGGATATAATCAGACTTAGGTTGTCTTAGGACCATAGAATGGGAGGCCATTATGTAAACTTCGGATGTTGTGGGATAACCACCTTTTAAAGTTGATCAAGCTACCTCACTTAAGTTTCGATATGACCAATGAACTATTTCTTCGAAAGTGTGTGAGGTGACATAACTTAAGGACCTTTAGAATGTACCCTAATTGCATTTACGAACCCTTTCCCAAAATTGGCAAATAAACATGATGTGGCAAAACCAAAAAAACCTTGAAGTTTCCTAAGCTTTTCCTTGTATATATTTTCTTTATCAATTTTTCCTTTCTTTGTGTAATTAGGATATTTTTTATGTAATTTTTTATTTCTTATAGAAATGGCTAGATCCTCCTTCACATCAACCCTTTTCAAGGAAGTTCACATCCACCAGCCTTTGGAATTGCAAGGAATACTTAAGAAATGGTTCTAGTTTTTTAACCTAACCCAGCAGAGGACAATTCAAGATAAGATTGGGCTTATCCTCTCATTACATAAGATTTAAGCCAATATCACCATAGTACGAGCTTTAGTCCACTTTTGGGACCCTCATATGCTATCTTTTTGTTTTAGCCCATGTCAACTAAGCCCAATTGTTGAAGAATACTCCTATCTATTAGGAGTCCCCTTTGCAAGAAGCAAATGTTATGTTCCAAATATCATGATTAGGCCAGTAAAGATTTTTAGTAAACTATTGAGCCTCCATGAGTCCATAATCTACAAGACGTGGGCAAATTGTAAGAAGAGAATTATCGGGGTAAATGATCTTTTCACCTAGTTTGCAATTACTTCCAATTATAACTAAGAGCTCTTTTGCACCAACCTTAAAGATTGGCAATAATGTAAGATTAACACTTACATCCTAATGGCTTTTAGAACCATTTTATTTTCTAACGGAGCATATCACAAGATTGTAGAAATGGTGCTCTAATTCCTAGAAGGGAAGTATTATGTCTCAATGCTATTGGCCAAACAAAGGAAGAAAGAAATGGTGATTTGAAGACTAGCATAACCCTTCTCATGGTTTGGTTTATTAGCCATTTGCAAAACCATAAACTCAACTTCACTTACAGGAAATGTGTTCGAGAGATGTACCCCATTAAAGCTTTTACCACTATTATCGAGCTTCCTGAAGGTATCACTACTTATTACTGGGTTAGATATTTCTAGAAGTTTCATGTTGAAGATATTTCCTGGGTTATAGGATAAATAGAAGTACCTAGCATGAAAAAGAGAAGAAGGGTAAAAGACGAGTCAGAACACCACAAGAAGAGGAGGACTAGTCCCTAAGATTCTTTTATTTTTAATAAAACAAAAATGAAAACAAGCCAAATTATGTATTTGGAAACTTCAAATTTGCAATGTTAATAAAAATCCTTTTCTCATCACATCCTAGTCAATTTTCCAACTCCCCTTTCTGCATGTGTCCGCGTACATTCTTTTGTTTCATCAATAAACGATTGTTATCCATGAAATGTACAAGCCTACGGATAATGGCAAGTAACCAACAAGTGAACAATCAAAGAGTCAATAGGTTGTTAAATGTCCCTACAATTCGTAACAGCTACTGCAAGATGAAGCTACTTACTGGAAGTAAAAGGCCAGATGCATTGAAGCCTCTAACCAAGCCTTATTGGCCTAAGTAGAAGAAAGTGAACAAACCATAAATTAGGCTTTGGAGATGCTAGTAGACAAGATTGCAGCCTAATTACAAGAGCTAGGTTAGGAATTTTTAGATGTAGTCAAAAGAGCCTGGACTAAGTGTTAAGTTTCATTAAATAATAATTGAGAACAAATGTTAGGCTCCATTTCTTTTTTTTTTCTTTGTACTCTAATTTGTCAAGATAATAAAAGTTCCCTTTAATGTCTTATTCTTTACTCTTTAGTGTTCATCTTTTGTAAATAGGCCTTCGATAGTATTCATCTAACTGTTATTCTCTATGTAAATAAATTCTATAGGCTTATAAATAGAATCCTAAGTAAGTAATCCCCCATCCTTGTTTATAATTTGATCACTCGGTTTCTATAAAATAAGGCCTTATCTTTCTCTCTCTCAAAAAAAAAAAAAAAGAGAGAGAAAGAAATGGATAAAAAAAGAAAAGAAAAGAAAAGTTGCTAATGTTTATAAATTCTTATGAGATTTAGGACTAAACATAAGCCCTTAGCCCCATCAAAGCAGTCAACCCAAACACAAGCCCTTAGCTCGTTAAAGTTACTGACCCAAAAATAGCTCCAGATCTATTAAGGTAGTCAACTTAAACATGAACCTTTGGCCCATTAAGATAGCCAACCCTAAACACCAACCTTTAGTCCATTATGGCAACTAACCAAAACACAAAAACCTGGCCTAATAAGGTAGCCAACAAAAAACTTGGCCTGATAAGGTAACCAACCAACAAAAAACCTAGCTCAATAAGGTAACCAATTCAAATATGAAACCTGGTCCAACAAGGTAACCAACCTAAACATAAACCCTTAGCCCATTAAGGTAACTAACCTAAACATGAACTTTTGGTCCATTAAGGCAACTGACCTAAACACGAACCCTTAACCAATCAAGAGAGCTAATACAAATGCAAACCTCGGCTCGACAAGGTAACAAAACTAAACCAAAACCTCTTATTCATTAACAAAACCAAGCCCAACTATAAACCGAGTCAAAAACCTCAGTCTTGTTAAAATGTAAGAAAACCCCATTTTGAGCTTAACCCATGCTCCAAATAAAATGGCAATTCATAGCTCCTCCATCTCAAAAGACATCAATACTAGCCCATTTGACTCTAAAGAACAAGGCCCGTAAACAAACATGAATGCTAAGGGGCATTAAGACTGTAAGTTTGGGGCAATTATTTGCTTAAGCCATCGAGAACACAAAAAGTCTAGGGCAGTTGGTCTTTGAAATTTAATTTTGAACTCAAATCGAATGAAGGGTATTATTTCATACTAAGTCATGTCTTAAGGAACATTTTAAGAAATTAGGAGGCGAAGTCAATGTTTACCCTTGGACAAAACAATTCCTACTAAAATGGTAACTCACTTTTAAAAGGTTTGGAATAAAAGAAGGCAAACTATATCCTACATACTAACCCTTAAATACTTTGAGAGTTAAGTGACATCATTGGTGAGGATTCTTATACTTATTCCTTAAAGGAGGTTCATTTTGAATTTGACACACAGATCAAATTGAAGTTAGCCATTCATTTTTCAAATCCCAAACATAATTATCCTTTACTGACCCTATTGAGCTAATTTGGAGAGTTTTTAAATTTAAACGCTGTTAAGAAATAGCCTACAATGAGGCAATTCAGAGGTTAGGGTCATGATTAGGAGAAAAGGATAAAATAAGTTTGTGTTTGCCCTAATGGCATCAATTTAAAGATAATTTTTATTTTTGATGATTTATTTTCCCAATCCAAACACCTTAGGAAGACAGTCACTTTTTGGGCCAGAAAGAAAAAACAACAAAAGAATGGGGCAAAATAAAAAGAAGAGATTAAAAAAAAAAGGAAAAGAAAAGAAGAAGAAAGAAGCTTGGAAATTGGGCTCAAATACAAAAAAATAAAAAATAAAAAGCCTTAAAAGTGCATCCTAGCAAAAAAGAAAATCCCCTACCCCCCCCCCCCAACCGCCAACCTAATTTGAACTTGGAGCCCAAACATAACTTCAAACTTGTTAAACCTCCTTAAACATTCCAATTTACATTATGCATCACAAACACAAAAATTGTTACCCATCCTCAACATAAGCATAAGGTCTCCCCTCACCCACAATACTAACCATACTCAATAAAAGCTCTTCTGATCTTAAAGAATAATTTATCTTAAATAAAAATTGTTTTTGAGATTGGGGCAAGCACACTTCTAATTTTTCCTAAAGAGTTCTTGACTTGTAAACTTTGGGTTAAATAAGTAGTTCTTTCAAAATAGGCCTTCTCATTTGTCCCCTCTTGAAACCATTACACTAAAAGCCTAATTCATAATATTGAATTAGAAAAGACCTAACGGATTGATTAAGGTGTATCACTTACAAATTGGACTATAATTTTTAGAACAATAGTCAAAAGTAAAATTCAAACCAAGAGTGTGTAAGAAATTCCTCTTTGAATAGACCAAACATAAGTTACCGTTTCCTTAGGAAAGCAATGTTCAAAGTCATAAGGCCCTACCAGAAGGTCAGTACACCACTAGATTAGACAGTATTGAGGTCAGGAGATATTTATAGAGACTTTGAGTATGAAATGCTCACATGGTTACCAAGGAAAGGAGTGGTTATAGTTCTTGTTTCTTAAGAATTTGTACCTATTAGCAAACTTAAAAAAAAAAAAAAGGAAAAATAAAAGAAAGATAGATAGATAGAGAGAGAGAGAGAGAGAGAGAGAAGAGTAGGTAAAGGCATTCTACAAGTATCTTCATTCATTTTTCAAATTCATTTCAGCTTTAGTAGCCAACCTTTCAAATCAAGTTGTTTACTTTTTTCTAATGTGGTCACACCTTTTAAGTTGACCCTAATCAAAGGACCTTATCCCTAGTACCTATTCCATCCTAAACTACTTTCAGTGGACAAATTCCTTTTTTGTAAATATTCTGAATCACAAAGTTTTCCAAAAAAAAAAAAAAAATACATCACCTCTATTGCTTCTTCAATCATTTTTTAAGGTGTTAAGCTCGCCCTTAGGGCACTTTCCTTTCTTCCATCACTATTAGGGATCTAGCCAGCTCATAGATAGCTATCCCATCTTGCTTCTCTTTTAGGGTTCTAGCAAACTCATAAAGCACTATGCCATGTTACATCTCTTTTAAGGTTCTCGTAAGCTCATAAAGTGTTGTCCCATCTTACTTTTCTAGCTAGCTCAAAGAGCCATCTTGTCTTAAATCTCTTCGAGGGTCTTAAGCCAAACCCTAAGCCACTTCCCTTCTTCACATCTCTATTATAGTTCTAGCCAACTCAAAGATCGCTGTCCCATCTTATATCTCCTTTAAGGTCTTAAGCCAACCCATAGATCACTTTCCTCTCAATAATCTCTCTTAAGGTTTTAATAAGCCTGTAGGGTGCTTTCTTGTACTAGCTCCTCTTAGGGTTTAGCAAGCCCATAGGGTGCTTCCCTTTCACTAATCCCTCTTAAGGTCTTAACCAACCTATAGGGCACTTCCCTTTAGTCAATTTTTCTTAGGTTTCTTACCAACCTATGGGGTACCTTCTCTTCATTTATCTTCCTTAGGGTTTTAGCTAGCTTAAGGAGAACTTTACCGGTAAGGTTAGTTAGCTCAAAAGAGCATGATTAGTTTTTAAATTGATTCTTATTTAGGGTTGCAAGTATTTTAGTAATGCTCTTACTTAGGTTAATTAGCTCAAAGGAGCACAATTAGGTTTCAAGTTGATTTTTTATTTAAGGTTGTTAGTCTTTTAGTGATGCTCCCACTTGGTTAGTTAGCTTAAAGGAGCACAACCTAGTTTTAAGTCAACTTCTTGTTTAAGGTTGCTAGCCTTTTAGTAATGCTCCTCGCCTAGGTTAGTCAACTTAAAGGAGCATGACCAAGTTTTAAATCAATTAGGGTTGCTAGTCTTTTAGTGACACTCCTACCAAAGTTAATCAACTCAAAAGAGCATTACTAGATTTTTAATCACTTTCTCATTTAATGTTGCTAGTCCCCTAAAAACGCTTCTACCTAAGTTAGCCAACTTAAGAAAGCACGACTAAGTTTCAAATTGATTTACCATTCAGGGTTACTAGTCTAGCTAACTCGTAGAGCATTACCATTTTAAGGTTCTTACTAGCTCTTAGAGCACTACCCTCCATTTCAATATCATTTAAGGGTTTTTGCTAGCTTAGAGGTTGTTACCCTCTAATCAGTATCATTTTAGGGTTCTTGCCAACTCACAAGGCATTACCCTCCAATCAGTATCATTTTAAGGTTCTTACCAGCTCTTAGGGTGCTACCCTCCATTCAATTCCATTTTAAGGTTCTTCTTAACTTTTAAGGTGCTATCCTTTAATCAATGTCGCTTTTACGGTCTTGCCAACTCTGAAAGCACTTCCTTTTCTTCAAGACATTTTAAGGTTATAGCCAACTCCTAAAGCACTATGCCTTGATGAAAAACTCACTCTTATGTTTCAGTCAGCTCCTAAAGCACCATTTTTCTTTCAAAATATCTTTCACCAAATCCCCAATTGATCGAGCCAAGGATTGCTAGTTAGGAATAGCATTTCTTAAGATAAATTTTTCCCAAGGGCAAAAATGATGTCTCCTTTGTTTT
The DNA here is from genome assembly GCA_024138015.1 of Lumnitzera littorea. NCBI lineage: Eukaryota > Viridiplantae > Streptophyta > Magnoliopsida > Myrtales > Combretaceae > Lumnitzera > Lumnitzera littorea. Next base: position 78,100,625 of record JAMXBB010000008.1, read on the forward strand.
TATGGTAATGTTTGACTCGAATTTCACCACAAAAAGGTATAGCTGTAAACACCTTATTTTTGCTCCCTTGTAGTTTTAGTATCTTTTTAGAATAAGTGAAAAAAATCCTAATTCAAAAATATAAAAAAAATTGAAAACTCATAAAAACACAAAAAAAAATTAATAAAAGTAGAAAATAGAAAAAAAAAAAGTAAAAATAAGAAAATACAAAAATTTAGGGAAAATAAGATTTTTAGGAAAATGTGGAACCTTAGTTCATTTAACTAAGGTCAAAGTACCATATAATCGTTAAAATAGGCTCGGATTGAAAATTAATTTAGAACTAGGTTTAATGTAGTAAATATATATATATATATAAAGAGAAAAGTTAGAAAAAAAATTGGATTTGTCAAAATTAAGCTAGGCTCAAAGCCCATTCCATACGCGAAAAGACCTAAGATTAACCCAAGTGAGGCGCCTATAGCACCTCTTTCTTTTTTCCTAAGCACGTGCAGTCCATGCACGCTCTAGGCGCATGTCACATGCAATGTACGTGTGCATGGAGCTCCTTCATCAATGGTTGCCTGATGTTTCTTCTTTCTTTTCTTATTGAGTAGTTAACTTCATCTCCATTTTTAGTCTTTTTTATTCTGAGATTTCACCAACATGATGGTGAAATCTCAAAGATTACATAACCCTCATCACATCAAGACCACAAATGCATCTTGATTCATCCATTTCTTAGATTAAATTGAGCTCGAAATTTGGAAAAAAGCTTCTAAACACAATTCACCCGATTGTACAAAATTGGATTTCTTAGCAAGAATATTTGATTTGAAGCTTTAATTGATGTTTATTAACATTCTAACACACAAAAGAATCAATTAAAACGAAAAAATTCTTCAATTTCGAAGATATTTCAAGTAAGAGCACCTCACCAATCGCATCAATGAGATCCTCCATTTCCGACCTTCTAAGTTGAATCCAAGTCATTTAAGTATAAGTAAAATGTTGTTCTTCATGTTTGATCATCAATCATAGCTTTAATTCCCCCCTCCTAATACAATCTTAGATAAGCTTTCTCTCTCTACTGTCATAAGCTCTCTCTCTCTCTAAGATTTTTCTTCCCTTAGCAAGTATCGAGAGAAGAAACCACCGTTGCTAGACTCCCCAAGCTCCAAGCTTCTCATTGCTACTACCTTCGTGCTCTATCGTACCATATAGCCACGCAACCAAGCTCTAATGTGAAACCTTAATCATCGCAATCACCTCGTGAAACACCATCCACCATCTTTCTTTGACCAAAAGGGTTACCATAGCCAACCTTGTCACCATTGAAAACATAAGTCTCAACTCTCCTCTTGCCTCTAGCAACCACCATTCAAAGTCGCATCCTCACTACCATGGGGTGCCACTTTGAAAACCCCTTGAACAACTACCAAACTTTGAAACAAGTCTACTGAATCCACTTTTCCCAATAAGTTTCACATAAAAGTGCTTTTACCCCCTTAAAAATCGCATCAAAATTTACTATAGGAAGTTTGCATAAGCATTACTTTCTTCTCTAATTGGCAACTTGATTGGCAACCCGTGTGCCTGACTCGAGCCATTCAAATCTAAACCAAATCTAACATCTTACTTGGCCACTAACTTATGTTGAAGTCTAAGCATAGGTTAAGCTCCTTTTTTTTTTCATTTATTGTTTATTTATCTATCTTTTTTAGTTTAACTTTTTACGTAAAAAAAAATCTAGAAAATAAAAGATAATATATACATAAGAAAAAGAAAAGATAAAAAGAAGAAAAGCTAAAAATATATATATTATGTTGTAAAATATTTTTCAAAAGTTATTATTCTCATAATGTACACTTAGAGAAATAAACAAATAAAGAAGTTTTATCAATTAGAAAATCTAGTTTTTAAAAATAATAATAATAATAATAATTAATTAACCCTTTTTTAAAAATTAGGGCTCTTATAGGAATTTCAAAAAATAAGAACCCAAAATTAGGACTCTCTTCTAGAATTTTCTTAAATAAAACAAAAATGGATAAGAAAATGTAAACGTGACCTTTTTTCAAATTTAAAAGAAAACCCACACATTAAAGTTTTATAAAAGAACAAAATATAAAAGTATGATCTCGAATAACAAGTATGTAAATACTCATAAGTGATTACAACGCAACTTAAAATATAAAAAATTTTATTTTTTTCCCCTTGTAAATAATTTTTCTATGTAAATAATTATAGTTTTATTCATTATTTACTTGTGAATAGTGTTTATTTCTCTTAAATTAGATGAGTAATTGAAAAATAAAGTTAATCTCAAAAGGTCAAAATTAGTACCTGATTAAGATTTAATAGAATAGCCTACAAATATAAGAATCTCTAGTTTTTAAAATTTAGTTTTTTATAAAATTGGTTTTCTCATAAACTAATGGCGAAATTAGAATCAATCTACACAATTGATCTTAACCTACCCTTTTATCAACTAAGTTTTCAAAATTATAAAAAAAAAAAAAAAAAAAACCAAAATTTTCTTAATTCTTAGTCTAGTGTTTATATTGAATAGGTATAGGGTTCGATATAAATCGGATTAAGGAAAATATATGAAAAACAAAAATTCAAGCTTGACATTAGATATCATAATTTGTTTGAAAGTCAAATAAGCTATTTTAATTAATGATAACTAATGCAAGTAAAATGGAATTGTGATTTCACTCCTCAAAAACAGAATCGGATTCTTTTTACATGATGGACTCGACATAACACAATAACATATTGACATCATTTAATGCATTTAACATAACTTATACGAACTACGATGGGGAATAGAACTCGTTAGTACCATTTCATATACACACGCGACAATGTACATATGAAACATATCATTAAGTTCTTAAATTATTATATGGCATATTGTTATTGTGAGAACCTAGCTGATTAAGTACCCTAGTTGTTATATTAATCAATATGAGTTAGGATTTTCAAGGTGTTTGGTAAGATTTAGGGCCTTTAGACAGTGTTGTCTAAATTAAGCCAAATTTTAATATAAGGTCATAAAAGTTAGACAAAGAGTCCTAGTAGGGTTGATTTCACAAAATAAGTCATGTATAATATTTAATTTCAATAAAACATACTTTTATCGAATACATTTGTTAATTACCGAGAGCTCGATGTTTAAGCTGAAAACGTAGCAAACCCTTAATGATAAACTATTTGAGCTTTACAAATAATATTTAAGGGTTAAATGACATGTAATGTGATTATATAGTTACGTAGTATATACATTATATGCTCGATACGTAAAAATATTATAAAATATACAAAATAATTACTAAAAATTGTAATTAATTATAGAAAATTATAAAAAAAAATTAACAAATGAACCTTGATAACTTAGACAATGGCATGGAATGAGGTTGTAAGGTTTAGAACACACCTTGGTGAGTTGTCTAATAAAAACAAACCCAAAGTAAAAATGAGAAATTTGGATAATGTTGCAAATTGACACTTGGAAATTAATTTCACTTTCCACCTATCCAAATTGATACAAAGCAATTAAAATACTCTTCTATATCATTTTGGTAACCTAAAAACACCAAAAAACTCTCTGGAAACACAAGAACATGAATTATATAAAAATAGGGAAAAATTAGAGGAAAAATAAGGGATTTAAGGTTCCCATAGCTACATACAACCTGACATTGCAAGGCTTAGAACTTAAGCAATTGGTGGTGAGGCAGGGTAAGCTAACAAAACCAAGTAGCCAAAGGGTGGCCAGAACATGAATTACATGTACTTTCATTTGGTAATTCTATTTTCTTGAAATAACATCAATTTAAGGTACTTACTTAAGAACGTACCCTATTTCAACAAATTTTGATTGAATTTTCTAAAATATTACATGATGTTATTTCGAGTTGAAAATTTTTATGTAACATTCCTATATTATGTACTAAATTATGGTAACAAGAATTTTCAAGAAATGTTATGTCCATTATTTATTATGAATTATTTGGTATTTTTTAGCAATTTTACTAATTTAGCTAAATTAAAAGATTTTATGTTAAATAATGTACAAAACCATCTTGGCTTGATTTATGAAGCTTGGCGTTATTAAAGTATATGCTATACTGTGAATCTTGAGAAAAGTATAATTACTTACAAATTTTAGCTATTTATTGATAAAATAGAGTTTAAATACGTATTATGGAGGATATTATATAATATGCTATTTAAGGGTTTTATATGACCAAAATATGATTCCTACTATTTTCTGAATATAATGTATGATTCATGGATTTCATGAAATACAAATACTGAGTGATATATATTTTTCGACTATTTATACATATTTTGCTCAATATGTTAATAAAGAGTAAAATTTGTATTATTGTTGATGTAGTATGAGAGAGTTTTAACTAATATTGTATCTAGAGTAGTTTACAATGATTTTAGGTTAGTTATTTGAAAAGTGGAATTGCATAAGTGAGCATGATATTCTAGGTGAGTCATAACCTAATGTAGAATTAGAGTTAGAAATTGCTACACTTAAGTATTGTTATGAAAGTTGAATCTTAAAAACCGAAATAAATGTCATGTTAGAAGATTTTAGTTGATAAGCTGAAGAAATAAGTTGACTGGTACTTACCTATTAATTTTGGAAATAAGCTAAATTAGAGAGTAATTCAAAAGCTATTTTAAAAGCTAAATTAGAATCGAATTCAGAGACTATACCAAAATCGACTTAAAATGAACTAATAGCAATAAGCAAGTATTTAGCTAAGATATATATACATACAAGACCTGTAATTAACCTTAGAAATACTTACTCTTGCTAAGTGAAGCTATAGAGGAGGAAGTTCATGCTAATGAGTAAGTTATGGACGTACTACTAGCCAGATAAGTGGACTTACGTGTATAGAGTGTGGACTTGCGTGTATAGTGTATAGAATGTTCTTGCTTATGATTGTGGTGATTGTTTGAATGTTACTGGGGTTTGTTGTGTGAAGTACTCAACTTACATTTGATTCGTAGATAGTGAATGTTCTTGTTCGTAATTGGGGTGATTGTCTAAATGTTGCTTGGATTTGCAGTGTAAGTACTTAGTGATGCTATACTTTATGAGTATAGTGTTTGCCATGTGTTATGAAATGTATTCTAGACCTAATTGTTAGTAAAAACTATGGAGACTTATGCTATAATGAATGTTCAAATCAAAAGCTAATTTAGAAGCAAATTCAAAACCTAAAACAGAGACTTAATGAAACATAATAAGCTTTACTATTGTATTTGGTGTTAATTATGATTTAGTTGATGCACTCATGGCATGTCATGAAAAGAACCTACAGGTTAGTTTTCTAAAACTTATGTTTTTGTTAGGATAAGTTTACAAAGCTAGGTTTTTGTGTATATATTTTTGCATTGACCCAAACTTCAACCATACTCCATAATTTTGCTAGGCTGAAATATTTTTCTAGGCTCCTAGATATATTCTCCAGATGCTTGAATTTGTAGTCAACCAAACCGAATGAGTTTTTAGGCTGGCTAGGATATTGGTATCGATGCATGTCACGTGCATGAGCATAGCATACTATTTACATTATCTTATTTGTTGTTCGGATACTAACCTAATGTGATATTAGTAAGCTTGTACAATATGAGTTGTTATATTGTTGATTGTTATCTAGTCTCACTCAACTCAATAGTAGCTAAGGAGATAAGTTTTCTCTTATCCTTAGGTTAAGATGTAGATTTAGGGCACCACCAGCAACAAGGATGAACTTTTTAGAGAGCATTTGATAGAGTCAACTATTTTGAAAGTGAGAGTATCACTAAACAAGTAAAATGAAGACTTACAAGTTTAGGGTTCAAGTTTTGAAACTTGTAAATGATGCATATACTTGTAATCAAAACCTACAGTTGAACTCCCTTAAGTGTTGAATATATAATGAACTTGTTTTGTTAGAATTGAGCTTATTTATAACAAGTTTACTTGTGTGATAGTATATCTTGTGTTACGTAGGGATGTGACATCCTTTAGGTGGTATCAAAGCATAAGTTAGAGAATTTTAAGTTTCTAGGCACATATAAGATGTATGGGGTAGCTAAGTGATAGAGTGTTATAACTTTCCTATATCATTAAAGTACCTATTATTACTGTTGTTTGGTGGTGTCCAGAAATGATGTGAAGGGAATGTAAAAGGCCTTTAGTTAACCAAGAACCACAAGAGAAAAGAGTGGAATCTTAGCCATAACCTAATCTGGCTTCGCCTCAACCATGAATAGAGTTTATGTGACCGTTTGCAACTGCTCTGGTTGGAGTTGGAGGAGGTGATAAGCTGACTTGAGTACAAAGGATAATGAAGTCGTATGATGGTAAGAATACTAATCCTTTAGTTGCTAAGGAATGGATTAATTCTCTAGAAAAGGCTTTTAAAGTACTCGAAGTGAAGGAGAATAGAAAGGTTAGGATTGTAGCTATTGAGTGGAATGCTTTTAGGAATGCATTCGTAGAGTAGTATTTCCCTAAGTTTATAAGGGAATAAATGTGTGAAGAGTACTACAAACTAAAACAAGATGGTAAGTCAATTGAGGAATACAAAAGGGAGTTTAACAGGTTATTGAAATTTTCCCATAAGGCCATCTAGAATAATGAATTGGCTAAGGTCAGAAGGTTTAAAGCTGGACTTGATTTGTATTTCCAAGTAGAGTTGAAAAGAGCTAGAATAGTAAGGTATAATGACTTAGTGAATGAGGCCCGACTAATTGAGTAAGCTCATACTTCACAAGAAAAAACTGATGAAATGGAGAATAAGAAAAGAAAGTTTGTGGGAAGCTCTAATGGTAGCAACAAAATAGCAAAACTAAAGCACGGCAAGCAATTTGTAAGTAAGAATCGAAGAAGTGGTGGAACCATAATACCATGTTGGAAATGTAATGCAAGGCAGCAAGCTGTGGATTATCCTAAGTTGCACGAAAAGTGTTTTAGGTATGGAGAAGCTGAGCATATAGCAAAGAATTGTCAGAATCCGAACCCTAAGGGTATGTTTTGTACTAATTTCCGTAAGACAAGTCATAATGTAAACCAATGTACTGATTCATAGGTAAGGAAGGAGCAAGCACAAGGTAATTGAGCCAATAAAAGCAACAATCAGTTAAGTAGAGTGATAAGGAGGCCCAGGGTACAAGGGAGAGTGTAAGCACTCTAGCAAGAAGAAGAAGGGTATGCACATGTAGTAGTAAGTGAGTATTATTTAAACTACTCTAAATTTAGTATTTTTAATAGTTAATTAGCTTAGATAAGCTAATGTTACCCATGAATATAAAGTTACATAGTTATAAATAATTACTCTAGGGTTAGTGTACATAAGAGATAATTGCACGTATACTTTATTTGATACTAGAGCAACTCATTCAGATGCCTTAAAGGAGTATGTTGATAGGAGTTAGTTACCAATAGAAACTACCCTACTATATGAGTTGGTAGTCACAATGCCTTTTAGAGGAGAACAAGTTGTGTATCATAAGAAAAAAGATGGAAATGTTTGTATAGACATGATAACTCTAATTTTAAACATATTTTATATGGTGATTTTATAGCATTTCCCGTACATTTTTGGTTTTATTTAAAGAAATTGATACTTAATTGAGTAAAATGTTGATTTCAGGGTTTAAACGCGTTCTAGGCTCGAAAACAAAGAAAACGAATCAAGTTTCACTCAATTCCGAGTTCAAACGAAGAAGTTATGAAATTTTGAAGTTGTGCAGAAATTTTGCCTTAGTGCAGAAAGTTACACGGCCTGGGGACACGGCCGTGTTCCAGGCCGTGTCTGGTGACGAAAATAGAATTCGTGTAATACACATATAAAAGGATATCTTAGGGTTTAAAAGAGGGGGAGACATTACAGAAACGAAGGGAGACAAGAGACAAGAAGAGACTTAAGGAGAAACAACATCAAGAAGCGATAACGACATCGATTTCAAGATTAAAGATTGTTCATCAAATCAAGAGGGGTTTTCATGCTTTATTTCATGTTTTTGATGAATCTCGTTTTTAGATTCATTATGATAGCTTAGAATTCAAGTATTTAGGATTATGGAACCTAGGGTTTCATGTAACCCTTGGATTGAATTATAATTTCAAGAAAGTTTCTATCTTTTCTTGATTCAATTATGTCGTTAATTATTGATTGATAATTCTAGAGTATCAATATATGATATTATGCATGTTAATTGAGAAATTGCATGTGTAATTAGATCTTAGCATAATTGAAGAGAATTACATGTATACTTAGAGATAAGATACATGGTTCTTTCGGAAAGTTGATTGTTTGTGTGGGAATTCATTAAACATTAATGCAATTCTAAGTTATATTACTAAGTGAAGAGATTCCGGTAAATAATTTAGGATTAGGGTTAATATGCTTGAGAAAGATATTAGCTTTAATTGTGAATCCCTCCGATCAAGAATTATAGAAACTAAATTGAATATATTTTAAAAGGTTACATGTTAAACACTAGGGGAAATAATTCCTAAATACATCATTGCATACTTGAAGTCGTTAATAGTTTATTGCTTTCTAAATTGCTTAGTTAAGTCTCATAATTAGTTTAGTTTATTAATTTCAGTCTTTTTAATTCATTCAATTCATCATAATTTTCCGGTTAGATAATAAAGCTAAAGTTAATATTAGTACTCAAAATCTCTGAGGGATCGACTCGGACTCATATCCGACTATATTAAAATTGATAGGTGCGCTTGCCTCGTATCAAGACACTCATGAGATGCCGATGGAATTAATAGTCTTAGATATGAAAGGATTTGATGTAATATTATGGATAGATTGGATGACCAAGTATAAAGCCAATGTTGACTGTGAAAATAAGACAGTGGTGTTTCAAAGGTTAGATGGAGAGGACTATTGCTTCAAGGGAAGTTCTAATGATATAGTTCATCAAGTGGTCTTAGTAAGTCAGGCATGAAAGTTGTTATGTAAAGGGAATGTAGCCTACCTAACCTCAATAGTAGATACACAAGCTAAGGAAACCAAATTAGAAGACATACCTGTAGTACGAGAGTTCTTTGAAGTTTTCTTTAAGGATTTACCTAGATTGCCACCCAATAAGGTAATAGAATTCACCATTGACCTTATCCTAAGGACTACACCTATTTCTAAAACCTCCTATCACGTGGCACCAACAAAGTTAGGAAAATTAAAGAAGCAAATTCAGAAGCTATTAGATAAAGGTTTTATTAAACCCAGTACATCGCCTTAGCGTGCACCAATACTCTTTGTCAAGAAGAACGATAGAAGTTTTAGGCTTTGTAGTGATTATGAAGAGTTGAATAAAGTTACGATTAAGAATAAGTACCTACTTCCAAGGATCGATGACTTATCTGATCAACTAAAAGGAGCTATTATTTTTTTAAAAGATAGATTTGCAATCAGGATATCATTAGCTAAAGGTTAAGGAAGAAGATATACCTAAGACAGCTTTTAGAATGAGCTATGGATACTATGAGTTCTTACTGATACCATTCAATTTAATGAATGCTCTAGCTCCTCTCATAGATATGATGAGTCATGTGTTTAAAAAGTATCTAGATGAGTTTGTGGTGGTATTTATAGATGACATTTTGATTTACTCAAGAGATAGGGAGGAACATGTGAAGCATTTGATAAAAGTACCTTAGACATTAAAGGAGAACCAATTGTATGAAAAGTTGAAAGCCTATAAGTTTTGGTTACAATAGGTTAGATTTCTTGGCAATATCGTATTAAGTGCTTGAATAGTCGTGGATCCTGTAAAAGTAAAGGCGGTAATAGATTAGCCAATGACTGTAACTGAGGTAAGAAGTTTCTTAGGAATGGCAAGCTATTATTAGAGATTTGTTTAGGATTTCTCTAAGATTGCTATGACATTAACAGAGTTGACATGCAAAGGAGTTCGATTTAGATGGAATGATAAGTGTGAGTGAAGTTTCGAGGAACTTAAGGCAATTGGTTACTGCACCGATACTAACATTACTAGATGGATCAAGGGAGTACTCAATTTATTGTGATGCTTTAAGGAATGGTTTAGGATATGTTTTAATGTAGAACACTAAAGTGATCACTTATTGATATGCTTAGGAGCTCAGTAATCACTAAGGCTTACCATCAAGAATAGTAACCAAATGAATTCTTCAAGATATCGAAGAAAAGGAAATGGACGAATTGACAATCATAGTAGCTTTCGTAAGTTGCTTAGAGGATATGATGCATCAACGAACATAACATGACTTAGTACTTCACTTAATATGATGCACAAGCTAATATTATGGTCTACTCACCACTAATGTCGAGCAATTCAGCAAGATTAGATAAGAGTGTAGGGAAAATACACTCAAAGAGAATATCTCATGAGAACAAGAATATTCATTAAGTGCAAGGTCTATGATTTGATTTCAACTACAAGGAAAAGAGACTATTTATAATAAGTTTCTAAGGCAATAAGGAAACCTAAGTAATTACAATAAAGGGTAATACAAAAATACTATCATAGTACATTACTAAAAGGGTAAAAGGGACAAAAAAAATAAGGAATATAGTATAATATTAGAAAAAAGAGATGATAGGTGGCATGTTGCGATTGGGTCATTGTTCTGCAATCTTGGGATACTGTGGTTAAGTTATATTGATGTTAGGGATGTTGCTAACGAATGGTACTTAGAGTTGCCAAGATGAATAAAGGACGCTATTGTTCGGTAGACCAAGTAAGTAAAGCTCAACAAGTAGGGGACTTGGTCTTCGTACTTGGCAAGTCAGCCTTGACACTTGTCATGTCTATGGATAAGAAGAATAAGGCTTGCTATGCAGTCTCTTCGGCCTCGACACCTAGCTGGTGGTCATCAACAGTCAGCAGTTCAATATGTTGGAAGAGAAAGGTTCGGCGTGTAGTTGCCTCAGCCTTGGCACTCTATAAGTTGTTGCTTAGGCAAGGGTCAAGGCAGAGTAGGGTGCATATGAGTTAAGACTTTAGAGAGTTTACCACTATTCTTTTGCATAGCGATGCTTGTTCTTAGTAGGCTAACGAGAGATAATCCTTTTGGCAAGATACTGTAGGCCTCGGAGATGGCTATAAGCGAAGGGTCTAAAGGTCGGCAGTCTAACAGTTCCCTAAGCTTGTTGAAGATTTACCTTCAAATCTTGGTTTTCTTCTTCTTCTTCTTCTTCTTCTTCTTTTAGTACCTAGGGCATTAGGTCAGCGACGTTGAAAGTAGGAGATACACTCTATCCTTCGAGCAACTCTAGCTCATAGGCATTGTCATTAACATGTCGAAGGATCTTAAGAGGTCCATCTGACTTGTTGAGGTAAATCCAAACAAGGTCTCTTAGGTTGTAAATGACTCGTCTCCTACCTCAACATTCCTATTCCTTCTATTGGGCTACAATCTTGGCTAGTTCTTCAATAACCTTCTAATGCAACTTCTAAAACTCCTCGGTGTACTTACTTGTCTTTCTCCTTGGGAGGTTGGGCAAATAACCATATCCAAGGATAAGTTTAGGTTAAGTCCATAGATGACCTCAAAAGGTGACCTTCTTATCGAATGATGAGTAGAGCGGTTGTAAGCAAACTTAATGATAGGTAAGCATAGATCCCAATCATGTAGATTCTTTCCAACAATAGCTCGTAGGAGGTTGCCTACGATTCAGTTCACAACTTTTATTTGGTTGTCTGTTTGAAGGTGGTAAGAAGTACTAAACATAAGCTTAGTGCTAAGCTTCTTCCATAGTATTCCCTAGAAGAAGCTCGTAAACTTTGAATCACGATCAAACATAAGACTCCTTGGTACTCCATGCAATCACATGATCTCCTGCAAAAAGAGGTTAACAATAAATAGAGCATCATTGGTTTTGTGGTAAGGGATGAAGTGGCTTATCTTGTTGAATCGATTGACTACTACCATAATAAAACCATGTCTTTATAGTGTTCTAGGTAGGTCGAACATGAAATCTATGCTCAGATCGGTCCATCGCCATTTAGGTATAGGCAGAGGTGTGTACTCTCCATATGGCTCCTTCGTTCACTTAGCTAGTTTTTATACCTCACAGCATTTAAGTACTTTACGCACATCCTTGATAATCCTTAGGCAATAGAAATGTTCTTTCAGCAACTCGACCATTCTCTTCTCACCAACATAGTTGGCTAAGCCTTCAGCATGGGCCTCTTGGACAGGTAATTCCTTAGCATAACCATTTAGTACACAAATTTTCTTACCCTTCATCAAAAACCTTTAGTTCAAATAAAACCCATCCACTTGTTCCCTTATGTTGCATTTGGCCACTAAAGGTCCAAAATATGGATCATGCTTGTATTAATCAGGCAAGGTGCTAAATCTAAGTATTTAAGCTTGCAATGTTGTATTAAGAACATGTCGACAAGAAAGCACGTCGGTTACAATGTTAGTACTTCCCTTCTTGTATCTGATGACATAGCAAAAAGTTTCCAAGTATTCAACCCACTTAGCATGACATTGGGAAAGTTTGTATTGCCCCCTAAGATGTTTAAGAGATTCATGGTCTGTGTAGATGATGAACTCTCTTGATAGTAAGTAGTGTTGCCAGTTTTGAAGTGCTCGAACAAAGGCATTTCCTTGTCATACGCTGACTAATTCAATGTGACACCTCTTAGTTTCTCGTTGAAATATGCAACTGGTTAGCGCTCCTACATAAGAACAACTTTAATGCTAACTTTAGATGCGTCACCTTCTAGTTCAAAAACTTTCTCAAAGTCAGGCAAGATGAGTATTGAGGTAAAAGTCAACTTGGACTTTATCTTATCAAAGCTTCTCTAAGCTTTCCCAGACCATTTGAATTCAGAGTTTTTCCTAGACAACTCGATTAAGGGGCATATATGGAACTAAAGTTCTAAATGAATCTTTAATAAAACAAAGCTAAACCGTAAAAACTCCTTACTTCGACAACACTAGTCAACGTCAACCATTTAAGAACTGCTCAGACTTTCTCGCCATCAAGTTTGATACCTTCCATAAAAACAACATAATCAAGAAATACTACCTTACTCTAATAGATTACACATTTCTTTAAATTGTCGAGTAATTGTTCGACATGAAGGATGTCAAACACAGATCTCAAGTGCACAACATGGGAAATGAGGTCAGCACTATATACCAAAATATCATCGAAGTATACAACAACGCATTTACTAATCAACGATCATAAGACATGATTCATGAGTCACATAAAAATGCTTGGCATGTTCATCAAACTAAACAGCATCACCATCCATTCAAATAGATTGTCCTTTGTTTTAAAGGTAGTTTTTCACTCATCTCCAGATCTCTTTCTGATCTAATGGACTCTTTAGATCAATCTTCAAAAACACTCAGGCACCATGCAACTCATCAAGCATATCATCTAATTATAGGATTAGATATCGATACTTAACAGTGATTTTGTTGATTGCTCTACTATCAATGTACATCCTCTATGAGCCATCCTTTTTCGGTACCATGACAACCAGCACTGTATAGGGGCTCATGCTCTCTTAGACATATTTATGATCGATTAACTTATCAACTTATTTCTTTAACTCAGTAACTTGCTCGAGGTTGAGCCTATAAGCAGGTCGATTAGGTAAAGCAACTCCAAGTTGAAGGTTAATGCAATGCTCTATACCTCTAATAAGTAGTAATCCTCTCAACATCTTGGAAGGAAATAACATACTCTTAAAGTAATATTTGCACCTCAGCGAGTAAGGCTCTAGCTTCTCTTAACTCTAGAAGTTTCCTGACTAACAAGAGAGCACACTCTTCTATCTTGGCATCTCTAGAAAATTAAGCTCAGGAAATCACTAAGGATTTTGATTGCAATGATTAGATAATCTTCTCTTGTGACTCTTGTACTTCCTTGGGGCTCATTGAGGTTAATATAACTTTCTTGCCACCCTTTTGGAACATATCAGTATTCTTATATTCATCATGCAACACTCTTAAGTCAAATAGCCAGGGTCGCCCAAGTAAGATGTGTGAAGCATACATAGGCAGGACGTCACGTAGCACCTCATCCTTGTATCCATCACCAACAGTAATTGACACTTTAACTTTCTCGGCAACAGGTAGACATCCCTTCTAATTTAGCTAATGAATCTTATACAGCTTAGAGTAAGGGTAGGTTGGCAATTTTAGAGCCTTCACTACTCCTTACGCTATTACATTGGTGCAACTTCCTCCATCAATGATTAAAGCATGTAGTTTGCCATTCATTCAACAGTTTGTATGGAAGAGGTTCTCCCTCTACTCATTCTCATCAAACATAAAGGTATTGAGAGATCTATGTATGACCAAACAGTACTCAACTCCCATTTCAGGTATGGTTATGGCATCGGAATCTTCTTGAAATCCTTCTAACAGCTAATCAACTCTTACTTCATCTTCCCCTTCACTAGCACCCTCCACTTCGAATTAGGGCATATCCCCCTTAATGGTCATGATGCAATGATTTAAGCACTAACTAGCCATGTGTCCAAAACCAAGACACTTGAAACACTTGATCTCTTAAGTCTTCCTCCCTAAGCTTTGACCTTAGTCCTTCTTAACCTTGGGAGCCATCATTAGGTCTACCCAGCATCTGACCTCGACAGTCTACCTCAAAATTATATTAAGTTCAATCATATGCAGGTCAACTCGGTATACCGGTTCTACTCAGTAAGCTCGATCGGCTGCTTAGTACTAGGTTGATTTGATTTGTCCTCTGCCTCTTGACTCTTTATGCTACTTAAATAGTCTCATCTAAAGTCCTAAGCCTCTGTATCTATACTATGTTACGAATTTTAGTCCTTAGCCTAGAAATGAACAGTGCTATAGTTCATGTCTCGGGCTCATCAACATCACATCTAATCATCAATAACTAGAACTCTCAAACATACTCGTCCACTGATCTACTACCTTGCCTTAATTCTTGGAGATGTTGGAAAATGTCTTACTCGTAGTCTTCAAGAACAAACCTACTCCTTAAAACTCTTTTCATCTCATTCCATGTTCGAATTTCTCGTCAAGCACTCTAGCATATGTTTTGTAACTTCTTCCACTACATTGCTATATACCCAAAAAATTCTAACACAACCACTTGAATATGGATAGCATCTTTGTAATCATAAAGGTCAATTACCTTTTCAATCTTCTCCTCCCAATCTAGGTAGTCATCAGCACTAACAAACCCGTTAAAGCTCCGAATCTGCACCTTAAGATGCTTGACTCCTTTAGGATCTCTAAGCTCATGTTCTTCAAATCCTTCATCATGCTCCTTCTCCTCTTCATACTCCTTAACTTCATCCAACTCGAATCTCCTTCTCGCAACGCTATCAGCATGTCGGGGTAGAGCTAGATTTATGTTGATAGCTTTAGGTGCTTGATTCTCACCCATCTATCTTCTTAGCTTATGTCTCACTTCTTGGCCCTGTTTAACAACAACTCTCTTCTATAACCTAGTCTCTACGACCCTTTGTACGGTAGTGGCCAAATTAGCTACAATTGTAGTAAGGTCTTGTATCTGCTCTTCAGTAGTTCATAGGGTTTGTTAAGTGACATAGCTACAACTATAAGCATCACTCTCGGCATCATTATTCTCACCTTGGACAATAGCATTCGACATTCTTAATGCAAAACTTTTAGGAAATCTGCTACCATACAAAAAATTCTCATAACCCTTATAAATACTAACTCACATAGTGACTTAAGGACTTACTCTATTTTTCCACAAGAAAAACAGAGTAAAACATAACATACAAACATATACTGTAACAAGAACAACTACTTCAAAATTTAGCTCTTGATCGTAATCTTAAGCTCTGATACTAAGATCATATGATGTGCTTAGGAGCTTAGTAATCACTTGGGCTTACCATCGATAATAGTAACCAAATGGATCCTTCCAAATATATATATATATATATATAAAGGAAATGAATGAACTAACAAACATAGTAGCTTCCGTGAGTTGCTCGGAGGATATGATAACATGACTTAGAACTTCACTTGATATGACACACAAGCTAAAATTATAGTCTACTTACCACTAATCTTGAGCTACTCAACAAAACTAGATAAGAGTATAAGGAATGTACTCAGAAAGGGATATCTCACAAGAGCAAGAATATTTATTAAGTACAAGGTATATGATCTGATTTCAACTAGGACTATTTACAATAAATCCCTAAGGCAATAAGGAGATCCAAGCAATTACAATAAAGGATAATACAAAAATACTATCATAATACATTACCAAAAGTATAAAAGGGACAAATAGAATAAGGAATATAGTACAATGTCAGAAAATGGAATAATAGGTGGCATGCTACGATTAGGTCCACGTTTTGGAGTCTTAGGACATTGTGGTTGAGCTATAGTAATGTAAGGGATGCTATTGACGAATGGTACTTAGAGTTGCCAAGATGAATAAAGGACGCACTTGCTTAGTAAGCCAAGTAAGTAAAGCTCAACATGTAGGGGATTCAGTCTCAATACTTGGCAAGTCAGCCTTGGCACTTGTCATGTTTGTGGATAGGAAGAGTAAGCTCAATTTGTAGTTTCTTTAGCCTTAGTACACAGCTAATAGTCCTTGAGAGTCAACAGTTTAGTATGTTAGAAGAGAAGGGATCGATGCATGGTCACCTTGGCTTCAGTATTCGATAGGTCAGCTTGGTCAATTCAAGTTGTTGACTAGGCAAGGGTTAAGGCAAAGCAGGATGCATCCAAGCTAGGATTTTAGAGAGTTTTCCTATTGTTCTTTCACATATTAGTACTTATTCTCAATTGGCTAAAGAGAGATAATCCTTTTAGTGAGAGACTATAAGCCCTGAAGACGGGTACGAGTGAGGGGTCCGAAGGTTGGTAGTCCATTTCTTATGCATTAAGGCAACTTAAACCTCATGAGCGAAATTACCCAACACATGACTTGAAATCGATAGCAGTCGTATTTACCTTAAAGATTTGGAGACATTATTTATATGGTGAGAAGTGTAATGTATATATGAATCATAAAAGCCTAAAGTACATCTTTACATAGAAAGAATTAAATATATGACGAAGGAGATGGTTGGAGTTGCTTAAGGATTATGATCTTTCAATCTACTATCACTCAAGGAAAGTGAACATAGTTGTAGATGCCTTAAGTAGGAAAAAGTTAAATAGTACTGCTATGCTAATTACTAATAAAAGGGAGCTAATTGAGGAGATGAAAAGGATAGGTTGGAAATCTTAGTCTAAGGCAGTAGATCGATGTTGGTAAGTTTAGAAGTACAACCTATACTTCTAGAACATATAAAGGAAGCTAAGAAAGAGAATGCATAACTACAAAAATTCAGAGATAATTTGGAAAAATACCCTGATTGTTGGATTAATGATAAGGGAATTTTAAAATTCAAGGAAATGATAGGTGTACCAAAGGAGATAGAAGTTAAGGAAGTGATTTTAGAAGAAGCTCATGATATGAAATATTCTTTACATCTTAGAAACAATAAGATGTACAAAGATTTAAAGTAAAAGTTTTGGTGGATAGGAATGAAGAGAGATGTAGCACGATATATCTCAAAGTGTACAACTTGTCAAAAGGTGAAAGCCAAACACCAAAAGCTAAGTAGGTTATTACAACATTTGTCGATACTTGAATGGAAATTGGAGCATATAACAATTGATTTTATAAGTGGTTTAACTAAAACAAGGAAGCAGCATGACATAATATGGGTTATAGTAAATAAACTTACCAAGTTTGCTCATTTTCTAGCTATCAAGCAAACTACAACCGTACTCTAGTTAGCTGAAGTGTTTATTAAAGAAATAGGTTTTTTTTTTTTTTTTTTTTTTGTATGGGGTATTGGTATCAATTATTTTTTATCATGATTCTCAATTTATGTCATAGTTTTGGCAATCTTTATAAGTAGAATTGGGAACTAAGTTGAGCTTTAGTGTAGCATATTATCCATAAAGTAACAGGCAATCATAATAAACTATACAAACGTATGGGGATATGCTTAGGGAATGTGTACTAGAGTTTAGCAAAAATTGGGATGATCGTTTATCATTGGTGGAATTTGATTACAATAATAGTTATCATAACACTATTCAAATGGCACCATACAAAGTATTGTACAAATGTAAGTATGGATCTCTGATGTATTGGGATGAAGTGGATAATAAACAAATGATTAGACTAGCCATACTATAAGATCTTAAGGAGAAAATACACGCAATATAAGAACGAATGAGGATAGCTCAAAGTTGATAGAAAAGTTATGCAGATGTTAAAAGGAAGTCGTTAGAATTTGAAGTAGACGATTTGGTGTTTCTGAAAATATCTCCAATGAAGGGTGTCAGGCATTTTAGTATAAAAGGGTAGTTAAGTCTACAATATATAAGACCTTATTAGACTAAGAAAAGAATTGGGAAGGTGGCTTATGAGCTAGAATTACCGGAAGAAATGGCAGGTATCATAATGTGTTTCATATTTCAACTTTAAGAATGAGTTTGTAGGGGATTCAGTAACTATATTGGATGTAGCACCTGTGGAGCTAAAGGAGAATTTAACAAATGTAGAATGTTTAGTAAAGATTTTGGATACCAAAATATAGAGATCGAAGAATCAAGATATCAAATATGTTAAAGTGTTATGGAGTCAACATACTGCGAATGAGGCAACGTGGGAGTCTGCAAACCACATGAGGGCTTAATATTTTGAATTATTTACTTAAGGTTAGTATATTGATTCTAATAAATTATCTATAGTAATTTAGAATTCCAGGTATACAAACTGACTTAATATATAAGCAACTTTCGAGGATGAAACTTTTTACAAAGAGGGATAGAATGTGAGACCCTAACTAGTTAAATGCTATAGTCATTAAACTAACCAATATGAGTTTGGACGTTTAGAGCGTTCGGTATGATATAAGGTCTTCGAACAATGTTGTCTGAATTAAGCCAAATTTCAATATAAGATCATAAAAATTAGACGAAGATTCTTAGTAAGGTTGTTTTCTTAAGATAATGTATATATAATATTTAATCTTAATAAAACATACTTTTATCGAGCTCATTTTTTAATTACCAAGAGCTCGACATTTGAGCTAGAAACATAACGAACCCTTAAAGATAAACTATTTGAGCTTTATAAATAATATTTAAGGGTCAAATGACATGTAACGTGATTATATAGTCCCGTAGTATATACATCATATGCACGATACATATAATAATTACAAAAAATTGCAATTAATTAATAGAAAATTATAAAAAAAAAATAACAAATGAACTTAGACAACTTAGAAAATAGCGTGTCATGAGGCTCTAGGGTCTAGAACACACCATGGTAAGCTATCCAACAAAAAACAAACCTAAAGCAAAAGTGAGAAATTTGGATAATGTTGCAAAGTGACACTTAGAAATTTAATTTCACTTTCCCATCGACCAAATCTAATACAAGGCAATTACAATACTCTTCTACATCATTGGAAACACACGAGCATAAATTATATAAAAATAGGGAAAAATTAGAGAAAAAAACAAGGGATTTAAGGTTCCCATAGCTATGTACAACCTGACATTGCAAGGCTTGGAACATAAGCAATTGGTGGTTAGGCAAGGTGGGATGATAGAACTAGGTGGCTAGGGTAACCCGAGCACTATGTGCCAATAGTTGAAGTTTTGTATCTAATTTTGTTTAATTCTCTAAAATTACCAAATAAGCTTAGAAAATTATGAAATTTAGTCTCTTTAGATTATTTTATATATACTTTCATTCGGTAATTTTATTTTCTTGAAATAACATCGATTTTAAGTACTTACTTAAGAACGTGTCTTGTTTCGACGAATTTTGACTGAATTTTCTAAAATATTAAATGATGTTGTTTTGAGTTGAAATTTTTTATGTAACACTCCTCTATTAAATTTTGGTAATAAGAATTTTCGAAAAATATTTTGTCTACTATTTATTATGAATTATTTGGCAATTGTTGGCAATTTTATTAATTTAGCTAAATGAAAGGATTTTATGGTAAATAATATACAAAACTAACTTAGCTTAATTTATGGAGCTTGGTATTATCAAAGTATATGCTATACTATGAATTTTGAGAAAAGTATAATTATTTACAAATTTTAGCTATTTATTGATAAAATAATGTTTAAATGTGTATTATGGAGGATATTATATAATATGTTATTTAAGGGTTTTACATGACTAGAATACGATTCTTATTATTTTCTAAATATAACATGTAATTCATGGATTTTGTGAAATACAAACACTAAGTAATATATATTTTCTAACTATTTACACATATTTTACTCAACATGTTAATAAAAGGGTAAAATTGATATAATTGGCAATGCACTATAGGAGAGTTCCAGCTATTGTTGTATTTGGAGTATTTTACAATGATCTTAGGTTAGTTATTTGAAAAGTGGGAATCTCATAAGTGAGCATCATGTTCTAGGCAAGTTAGAACCTAATTCATTACCAAATTTAGAAACTACTACTTAAGTATTGTTATGAAAGTTGAATCTAGATGATCAAACTAGATGTAATGTTGGAAGATTTTAGCTAATAAACTAAACATATAAGTTGATCGGTACCTAACTAAGAATTTTGGAAATAAGCCGAATCAGAAAGTAATTCAAATGTTGTTTTAGAAGCCAAATCAGAATCGAATTTAAAGACTAAACCAAAACTAGCTTAAAACGAACAAACAACCAATAAGTGAGTATTTAGCTAAGATGTATATATGTTTGTATGTATGTATGTATAGGCATGACCTATAATTGACCTTAGAAATACTTATTCTTCTTAGGTGAAGCTATAAAGGAGGAAGTTTACGCTAATGAGTAAGTTGGGATCGTATTATTAGCTAGGTAAGTGAACTTACATATATAGGATATAGATTTGCATTTGAATAGTAGATAGTGAATGTTGTTGCTTGTGATTGTAGTGATTGTGCAAATGTTGTTTAGGTTTGTTGTGTAAAGTTCTCAACTTACATTTGATTAGTAGATGGCAAATGTTCTTGTCCGTGATTCGAGTGATTGTCTGAATGTTGCTTGGATTTGTTGTATAAGTACATGGTGATGCTATACTGTGAGTATAATGTTAGCCATATGTTATGCAATATATTCTAGACCTAGTTGTGAGTAAAAACTATAGAGACACATGATATAATGAATATTCGAATCAGAAGTTAATTTAGAACCAAATTTAGAAACTAAAATAGAGACTTGACGAAACATGATAAGCTTTGCTATTGTATTTAGTGTTAATTATGATTTAGTTGATGGACTCATAGCATGGTACAAAAAGGACCTATAGGTCAATTGTCTAAAACTTGTGGTTTTGCTAAGATAAGTTTATAGAACTTGGTTTTTGTGTATATAGTTTTGCATTAGCTAAAACTTCAACCATGCTCCATGGTTTTACTAGGTTGAAATATTTTGCTAGGTTCCTAGATTTGTAATTGACAAAACCCGATGAGTTGCTAAGCTAGCAAGGATATCAATACTGATGCATATTACGTCCATGAGCATGGCATATAATCAACATTATCTTATTTGTTGTTTGAATATTAACTTAATATGATATTGCTAGGCTTATATAGTATGAGTTGTTGTATTGTTGCTTGTTATCTACTCTTACTCAGGTCAACAATAGTTAAAAGGATAAGTTTTCTCTTATTCTCAAGTTAAGATACAAATTTTAGGGCATCACCAACAATAGGGTAGACTTTTGGAGAGTGCTAGATGGAGTTAGCTATTTTAAAAGTGAAAGTATAACTGAATAAGTAAAATAGAGACCTAGAAGTTTAGTGTTCAAGTTTTCAAGCTTGTAAATAATGTATATATCTATAATCAAAAGCTTACAAATATACTCCTTTGAGTGCTGAATATATAATGAAGTGTTGTTTTGTTAGAATTGAGCTTGTGCATCTTATGCTATGCTATGATGTGACAATTATCATTATTAGTTGTAAATAAATGAATTATTTGATATCATTGCATTACTACTCTATATGAAAAACTAAGATAGTTTCATATTATGAAACCTTTTGCTCTTATTGTTATTATTGTAGTGGTCATTGTTATTAATCTTGTTGTTATTATCATTACAGTTATTATTGTAGTAGTGATCAACATTATTGAGATGTCATTATTTTATTTTATTTTATTCTTATTTATTATTTTTTGTGCCTCTTTTTTTTTTTTCACTACGAAGGTATGGTGAGATAACTAATTTACCTTTTAAGATATTCAATGATTATTATTATTAGTGTTATTGATATTGTAGTGTTGTGATTATTTATTATTTTATTATTATTATGGTAACCTTGTCATCTATTAGAGAAGAGAGTCTAGACGGACTCTTGCTTATGTATTGAAATTTGGAATATGTCTTATTATTTACCTATAGTTCAATTTTAATAACTTTAATGATTTTACTAAATTAATGAATTAGTTGAATGTCATGGTCAACATGTAGGTCTTAGCATCAACTACTCATACATTTATGGTTAATGATATATGTTTCTCTTCTTCTTCTTCTTCTTTTTTTTTTAATATGTATGAAGCTTGCATATATGTTCATTATGTGACATCTTTAATTATATTCATACATTAATTCCTATTTATTACTTTGCTTTAAGTAGTGTTCTATTTTATTATATACCAATCAACCATTCTCGGTCAACCCGTTTTATTGTGCATTTGAAGTGTCATGAATTATTGAATCATATATCCATTCTTAGTTGGTAGTTTTTACAATGACATTTATTTATTTCTAATTTTATAAATTGTTAGTCAATTAAAGATTTTATATATATTTAAGGTTAGGCATCTATAGCTAAATTTTATAATCTTGTAAATTGTTTAATGCTTATTGCATGATCATACTTAATTGAAGTGAAAGAGCACAATAATTGAGATATTTTAGTCTACCTCTAAATATAATATATATATATGTATAAAAATTTCCTTGCTATTTATAACTATCATTTAATTATACTTCCTGCGTTTTCTCTTGCTAGTTTCAATATTGCTAGTCAACAACTTTTATGAACAATACCTATTTTCTATATTTAGTAACACTACTTATGCTAATCTTATATCCTATCTATTGTTTTGTCATTTATTGTATAATGTCACTTTTTATATTGATAAACCAATACTTAACTCATTTATGGGTGTATTTATTAGCTGTTATTTATAGCCATAAAATAGTATCAACCGTACCGCCTTAGTATATTTTATAAGGATTAATAATTCAAGTAGTTCTATCTATCATTTGATATATGCACCTATTTATTACATCTAGATACTTTACTCTTATTTCCTATACTTTTAAATAAGACTAGATCTTGTAGACATCTATTATCTCCAAAAAAAAAATATAAAAAAAGTATATATATAACTCTAATATATATAATAACATCAGATAAAATAATTCTAAGTAACTACATTTTAAAAACATAAATATACTCATAAGGTCAAGCTTAACTCATATTTTACCTGCTCTTTCCATCTCATCATCCTACAGATTCTTTGCCTAGTTTTGCTAAAAATCATGACTTACACTCTAATACTACTTTAACTATAACAACCAAAAATTTGAAACACTACAACCCACTACGTGTTCTTAACATCCATTTATATGTTTGGCACAAATATTTGCTATAATCACCAAAATTGTTTGTTGAAAACTCCAAATTGTTTTAGTAAAGTTTAATTCTTCAAAGAATTCAAAATAACTATAAAGTAAATTTTGTAAACTTTAAATAAGAATTTACTAATGGTATAGTAATATCAAACTATCATATCTCAAAATTTATTCTCACTATAGGAAGTTCTAGTCGCTACTCTCCATCTAGGTAATCTTGCTTATGATATCCAAATTGGCAAACTCTGTTAATTCTACTCAAGTACCTATAGTAGAAAAATATTATAAGGTGAGCTAAGTTCAGTATGGAAACACCACACACATGTGCAGGATCTAAACATTCCCAAAACACATGCATTCATAATAATAACCAATACAACAATCATCGTTTATTTTCTTTACTATTAACTAACAACCAGCATAGTCCCAACATCCTAATACTTGGGATAACTGATGACTCATAAATAAACAATATATAATTACTATATAAATATTGGTATGCATTCTACCCATCATCTTAGTAACCTTTTCTTGAATCTAACTAGATCATCTTGGTATGGAACCCTCATCAAGTGAGTCGCGTACGATCACCAAGTATCTCATTAACCCAATTAGACCCTACTAAGTAGCACAAAAATTAAGGAGTCTAAGTTTGAATTAATTTCGGTTTATCAACTAACCTAAATAAGGACAATAACCAAACATATGCCTCGTATTGAGTTTCGAGAGCAATTAGTAAATCTACATCCAAAGTATTTTCAAGATCCACACTTGATGTACAATTTAAAGATAACAGCTTTTAGAATATATTCTCATATTTTCTCATACTAGCTAGATTCTTTTGTTATCTTTCTAAACTTTTGAGTCTAGATTTCAGCATAGCCTAAGGTTTTAGAACTAATTTAAACTTGAACAAGTTTAAAATAGGCTAGATTATGATTTATGAGGGTAAGAAATAAGGAACAAAAGGGACAAGAAAAGCTACAGGTTTATGCCTAAGGAACATGGTTATAAACCTGGCCGTGCTCTTTCTACTTGTAAAACCAACATGTAAATGGGCTAGATCATGATCATGGACCTTGGTCGTAATCCTTTTATCCACAATTTCTTCAATTTTACGCTCAATTTCACCTCAATACACCCATGAGGATCACAGTTAAGATTGCACCTATGGTCTTTAGTCGTAATTTCTTAATTCATAATATTCACCTAAAACACTACTTTGAATCACCATTCTTGCACTAGAACTCCATCATCTATGCATAAAGTCTCCTTTAAACACCATTCCAACAAGTAAACTAATCTCATCTTTGATTCATCCTTCGATAATCCAAACATATAATAATAGGTTTTCTTTTCCATATCAAACATCTATCAAGCCATCAATATTCAATTATGAAACTCAAACTTGATAAAAAATTAAGGAGGTTAAGGTAGAACTTACCTTTTAATTAATAAGAAATGCAACCATGAAGAGATTTCCAATGCGATGAGCCTTAGAACTCAAATTTTAACATGTTTCTACAAAGCCCTAAGGAGAAAAACGAATTTGGATTTCAATATAGGATGAAACTTGTCATGAGATCACTATGTAGGGACTTATCTTCAATTTCTCTCCTTAAACCTTATGGAAATGGATATGGCCCTCGATCTGAATTGAATTTATGCAAGAAATCTGACCAATAAGGGTCACGCACAAGAGAAGTGCGAGGAGAAAAAGGAGGGTTGCGTTGCTTTTGTTTTTATAGAATAAAGAGATTAGAGGGTCTCTAACCTTCTCTATAAGCATATTGCTCCCAACTATTAATAGCCAATTACATTCTATACCAACCTTAATCCTCAATAATATTTTCTCAATCCTCCTCCTTTTATTTTTTTAATTGATTTCTCCTTTTATGCCTTCATCCATTCATTTCCCTTCTATTTATTTTATTCATTTGGAGTTTTAAAAAATATATTAGGAGTGCAAATAGCATATATGTTTAGACTAAAAACACATTATTTTTCTTATCAAATTTCTATAATACACCCAGCATAACTTTTATAAAGTACCTTCTACCTTTTCAACCACCAAAACATCCATCCACTAAATCGGCATGCTATCCACCACAGAACCAATCAAGCATGCTATTTAGTGGAAATGGGGAATTGTTTACGGCCTCCGGTGAGTGCAGTTTCTTCTCATGCAAAGGCTTGTATTTATTTCCACTGTTAAGCCCTTTCGATGGTAATAAACCCAAATCCCGTATTCATTTTACTATTATATTCTTCAAACCCTCAATGAAAGAAAAAAATGCAAGTATTTTGCTATCTGCGCTCCATTTATATTTATAGTAACTCCAAATATGAATAATCCCATCTTCCTTTTTTTTTTTATAATATATATATATATATATATATATATAATATTAACCAATTTTTTCAATCAAACGGTCAATTATGTTCTTTAAATCGAACCGTAAAGGAATTATACTAAATCGAATCCAACAATAAACCTAACAAATTGCAATAACTGAATTTTTAGTTTGATTCAATAAGCGATTTTTTTTCCCAGCGTTGATCAATACAATATTTCACAATTGACTTTTAGGGAAATCGAATCCTCTTTAGCCCTCCGAAAAAAACCCCTTGCTGTGCTATTGCTAAAATATCCGGAATAAAGTGGCAGAAATCATGCTTGCCTTCCTTATCTCATTACTGTACCTCCCATTTCCCGGCAAAACACAAAAAAGGAAAAAATGGTGGTTGTAGGCTCTCTGCAGAACATCCTACCTCCCTCTCAAACCTCTTCGTCTTCTTCATCGTCCTTATCTCCAAGGAATGCCTCGCTTCTCATCTCCCGAAGAGCGATTCTTGCTTATCCAGCTATTGGGTTGGCAATGGCTTCTCTGTCACCATTGAACACTCTTTCTTCACTTCGTTATGCAATAGCACTCCCAGCTCCACAGCAGTTGGATGACTTCCAACAAGAAGAAGCTCGCCTCGTTCGCATCTTCCAGGTTACGAACAAACAACCATCATCTTCAATAATCCTTTTCTGGATTGTCATGTTGGGTTGCCATGACGTTAAGATAATGGTCCAATATCTGTTAACTGCCCTTGACATACTGGTTCAATAAGGCAAAACTATCTTAAATTTATGAAGTTTTAAAAATCATGGCACCGTTGCAAAATGAAATTTCTTGTCCTCGGCGTCAATACTTGACTTACAGTCATGTATTATGAACATTGGGTCCCATTTTTTAATGCAACATCTGGGTATGGCAGCATATGATTGGTGAATCATTCAGATGGATAACCAAGAGGGAGAGTAGAAAATATTCATTTGTGACCAGACTTTGCAGTATCTCTTATATAGAATATGAGGGAACTCTTAAACATTGAGCTCCTCCTAATGTAGTTCATGGTTATGTCTCGTAAGTTCTATTTGGGAAAGAAGATACATGGAAGCATATTATGCCAAGACAAAAAATACCTCGGTGTGACCATGAAAAAATTAAAGTTATAAGGTCTTGTTTGAAGATTTTTGTTCATTAATTCTACAATGTCACTTTGTAATATATATATATATATATTAAAGCAGTCATTCTGAGTTTACTCTATGAACCAAGCTCCAAGGTTCAAGGATTACAATTAGATTTTTGCAGATTCTAGGCACCTGGTAGGTCATTAATGCTATATCGAATTTGTCATCAATACATATCTTAAGTTTGTGTATTTGTGTTTCTAGTAAGAAACACCACGAGCATTTATGTGGAATGCTGCTTAACCTGATTGCCTTTGGAACTTTTTATTTATACAATAAATTGGTATGTGAAAGTAGTTTATATGAAACTTTTACTAGTAAAAGTTGCCATATGTCCAACTCCAACCACTTTGCTCCAGTGAAGTAGTGCTCGTGACTTTATATTCCATGGACCCTCTTCATATTTATATCTTGAATAAGTAATATTACCTTTAGCCACAATATATCATGAAGAATTTTGTGTCATAGTAGATCAATTCTTCAAGGAGGTGTGAAGGATTTGTTTTTTCTCACTAGACAACTAGATATTAGAAGCATTGAACCAATGAGCTCTCAACTTTTTTCCAGGCCAGAATATAATGTAAGGGTCATTAGAGTTCTGTTGATATAAGTTTTTGATATCTCTAGGAAGCTTCTCCATCTGTGGTTTGCATTAAAGATATCAAAGTTGTGAAGAACACCAAGAGCTCTTCTTCTATTGAGGATGGAAATGCTAAAGAGGAAGGAACTGGTTCAGGCTTCATTTGGGATAAGTTCGGGCACATTGTAGGTATTCCTTTCGTCTTTTGTTGGCTTCTTGAATCCTCGTAGTTTACTGGACTGGATAGTTCTTGTCATGGATTATTTACAAAGATGGGGGATTGATCTCTTAAATAAAACTGATGCTTGCTCAGCAATTCTCCGCATATTAGGCTTTGTACTTTCAAGCTTCATGTATGCTTAAAAGGAAAAACATAATAAGGGAATTAAGAATTGAATCTTAAATTGGATAATGCTTGACTGGAGGAATAGCTAGCTGCATGGTTATGCTTCATTGTTGTTAAATATATTATTTGTAATGCTAATTAGACAAAATATAATTTTAATGGGTGTAAATCAAATCAATTGGAAAGGACTGAAGGTGAATCATGTCAGCATTTGTTTCTCCATCTATCATTCACTTGTGAAGGTTATGTCCTTTTTTCTACCTAGAAGCTGGAGCAGAATGCTTTACAAAAATAATTTTATATTGGGATAATTCCATCCATTAGCTTGATCCTTAAACTTTGATGCAGGTAACAAATTACCATGTGGTAGAAAAATTGGCTACTGATAAAACTGGGGCACAACGTTGTAAGGTCCTTCTGTCACGCTTTGTTCTTTCTTCTATGTTTTCTTGCTTTACTGGTAACTTAAGCCTTGCTACTAAGCAAGATCTCACATTTTGATTAAATGCATTGCCTTTATGTTTTTCTCCTTTTCTGTAGGTGATCCTAGCAGATGCATCCAGCAATAATTTTGTCCAGGAAGGCAAGATCATTGGATTTGATGCAGCATATGATCTGGCTGTTCTAAAGGTAATTTTATATTGGTAGGTTCTGATTGTGTACCAATAAATGAGGCAGAAATACATTTATGGTGTGGTTTTATCATGGCTGCTTTGATGAGATCAACTTTAGTGGTTTTCTGGAATCATAAGATGTGCTCTATGAGGAGTTCCTGTCTTGTAAGTGCACTAGCTTCGGTACGCATTTCCCTGCGAGGAGTGGAAAGCATTTGATTTTTGAATTTCTCTTATTGTAGTTTGGTTTTCATATCACAAGTAAAGACTTGATCTTGCCATTGATTGTGAAAAATTAAATGGCAAAAAGATCAAGAAGTAAGTT
This sequence comes from Lumnitzera littorea, assembly GCA_024138015.1. Taxonomy (NCBI): domain Eukaryota; kingdom Viridiplantae; phylum Streptophyta; class Magnoliopsida; order Myrtales; family Combretaceae; genus Lumnitzera; species Lumnitzera littorea. Next base: position 78,129,697 of record JAMXBB010000008.1, read on the forward strand.
TGGACATATTCATTGATTAGGTTATAGATAATTGGACTAATTAATACATCCTTTCAAAAAGAAATGTCTACTCTCTATTTGAAGTAAAAGAATCCCACTAGTTTTCAAATTACAACTTCAGTAAAACTCAGGAGGTTTAGCTACCCAGAGGAGAAAAGGTACTATTTTGCTGTTGAACACTTCACTGTTCTTTCAGCATTATAACGCTAAAAATTTGTTTTGATATTGTTAAACTAGTAACTCTTCTGAATCTCAAAAATACAAGTCGGGAAGATTGTTTCACTAACCTTCACTTAGGGTGCATTTTTCTGTGGAAGATGTTTTTTGAACATTTATAACATTTTCTATAATTTAATCTTTACAATGGTAGCAATCAAGGTAGTTGCAATTACTAGTAGCTTTTAGGAGTAAGTAGTGGTAGGTGGCAACAATACCAAAAGAGTTCTGGTGACTGTAATTTGTAATCTTTTCTTGGAAGATGTTTTGTTTTTGTGTCTTAAAAAGAAACAGTGCACTTAAGGAGATGCACTTAGGAATTATTGATTGATTTAACATTCTTCTTCACTAATTTTTCCCCTGGTTTCAGCTATTGACTTTTTAGATAAGATATACATCTTCCAACTTTCAAAAGTCCTATGACACAATAGCCCATTAATGCTTGATCTCTTCTTGTAAGCAGGTTGATGTTGATGGCCATCAAATAAAGCCAGCCGTTATTGGAAGTTCCCATGATTTGCGCGTGGGACAGGATTGCTTTGCAATTGGAAATCCATATGGATATGAAAACACACTGACAACAGGGGTAATTGCTCTATGATATTGATATCTACTTGGTTTCTTCATCAGTAAATCATCTCTTTCAATAAGTTACCATCAGGTCAATCTTAGTGTAAGGACACGACCTCTATGGTTGCACTGCTATCATAAACAACTGATTTTATTCTACTTGTTGGCATAAAACCCCATTCAGGTGGTTAGTGGACTTGGCAGAGAGATACCATCTCCTATTGGGGGGGCCATACGAGGAGCTATACAAACTGATGCGGCTATCAATTCTGGTAGGACATTAGGTTCTTTGTAAATTTCAGTTGTCAAAGTGGTCCTTTATGCTGTTAGTATTGTCTTTAGTGCTGCACTTATTTTGACTTTTCAAGTGATAGATAGTGATCTACTGATCCTTTGATGTCAACAATCAAATCCACTGTCATTCAGTAGTAAAAGAATCTAGACAGATGAGCTATATTTCAGTCAACTGAGTTGTCTCCAAATCCAATTAGTGGATTCACTTGTTATTGGTTAGAACTACTTTTCCATTTATGGTTCTATACGAAATTTGATTCTTAGTTTCTTTGCTTGGGTTTTTCTTTTGTCATATATCTTTCTTTTGCAATTCTCTGGGTCCTGACATTTGTTGATTTAAGATTTCCTCTTCTTATGTCTTAACGGACACAAATTGCAGGAAATTCAGGGGGACCTTTGATCAATTCATATGGCCATGTTATAGGCGTCAACACAGCAACCTTCACTCGAAAAGGTGAACTTTTCCCACTTAGTTGTTTGTATAAAGCCATTTTCCCATTTAGCAGCTAGAGAACATTACTTTAACTGACAAAAACCGAAGTTCTGAATCCCTTTTTGTGCATTGCGATGCAGGGACTGGCACATCTTCTGGTGTTAACTTTGCTATACCGATTGACACCGTTGCGCGAACAGTTCCTTACCTAATCGTGTATGGAACACCTTACAAGGACAGATATTGACTTCTGGCCCTCTGTTGATTTGGCTTAAAAATCTTCCCTTTGTTTTTTGTTAGAAAGACTATTCTTTCATGAGGGTAATAATCAAATTCCACTAAGATGACAAGCAGAAAGCCTACTTCATAAGCAATTTTCCTAAAATTCAGCTAATCTTTTGTTCAATCTGTCCCATTTTGTTGACAACTGTGATTCCTTTAGCTTGATGAACCTGCATAATTGCATCACTATGTTAGTTATGTTCCTATCTGTGTCCAAATAGGCTTAGTTGAAGAGTGCATGCTTTTCTCAAATCAGATCGAACTATTTTGGGAGAAACTGTTCTTCACAATACTTGTACACCTTCCTCCATCACTAATGTACGCAGTAGGTGACTCCTGCAATAGTGCAAGCAATAAATATCATGAGCTTCGCAGCACATTCTAGCTATTCTCTATGGGCTGCAAGTCTATTCCGTTCTTACTTCGCACTGTGAGCTGTTCTTACTTTATCTACCAGAAGAAACATGATTAGCAAAATTAGTAGCATCACAACATTATAAGGTACCAGATTTCAAATGTTTTTCAAATTGATATAGAGTTCGAATATGAAATATAAGACTGTATTTAATTGTTAGAGACCAATTTAAAATCTCTAAAGGTTTTTAAAAACAACTTAGAATTTTTTATTTTTCTGTCATATCAATTGTGGGACCTGCATATAACATTTATATATTTTTTTTAAGAAGAAAAAAATGAGAAGAAGGAAAAGCTATTGCAAAATCCGACAGCCCAAACTTAAAGGGGGAAGAAAAAGAAGAGGAAGAAGAAATAAGTGTTCTGAATCTTCTAATAAGAAACCCAATTTTGACAAGTACCATTTGCGGCTATTGTAGGACCCCAAAAAGGGTTGCTTGATTGGGATGTGTGTCAGGAAACAAGCATCAAATATGCTCAGACATAAGGCGCAGTGGTTCCAAAGTTCTTATTATATTAAAAAGAACAAAAACGAAAAAAAGGGGACTAAATCGGTTAACTCAGCATCCGTTAAAGGAGTTAAAATAGTAACAATTAGTTTTAAGAACATCCTGGTTCAAGCATGATATACATATCTATGAAAATGATAGATTTATTAACGTATGTTCATAAATTGTTTGAAACGTGGTATAATTATTATTTAAACTATTAATTTTATATCACTATCCTTGTAGCTTGATGACATCATCTTTGATCTCTTATTGAAATAAATTAGGATTTAGATTTTCCTTTCTTAAGTTGTAATATAGTTAACAAAAAAAAAAAAAAAGAAGATTAGTTTTATATAACACCGGGCATCTTTACATAAAATGTCATGTCATTTTAAAAGAGTTACTACTCCTTCAATTATCTAAAATTATGTCATTTTGTGTTAGGTCATGAGCAGCAACTCCTATCATTTCTAACATGGATGATATATTTTTTAATACAAGTTGAAAAAAGAAATAGTTTGTGGTTCAGTAATGAAAAAAAAAATCGTGAAAAAAATAAAAATTATGAATTATAAAGGGTATTTGCAACTTAAAAGTTCCAAACAATACTCGCTTCTGCATGTTGATCTATTGTTACAAATCATTCTAAATAACAAATCTCAACTTCAATTCTCTGACATTTACATCATTTGATATATTAAGCCCATTTAGTTACACAAACATTTATATCATAAGTTCATATTTCTTTGTTACTTTTTTAATATTCCCAACTTTTTATGATGTGTTGGTCGCAATTGTGGTGTTGTTATTTTGTACTATTCTTCTTGATATCTATAGTTCATTATTTTAATTTCGGGTAACGGCGATCGCGTTGTTGTTTTTTTCTTTTTTTCTTTTTTTTTTTTTTTTGTGCTATTCTGCTTGATATCTCATGGTTCATTGTTTTCATTTATGGTATATGGGGAGATTGTTGTTGTTTGATTGTTCAGATATTTGAGATATGCTTTACTGATTTAGTCATTAGTGTTGTTGATTTAAGTAGCGCTTGGTTACTAGAATTATATAAGATAAGGAGAATTAGATAGCATAAGAAGTATAGAATAGTATAATTTTATAGATTATACTTGGTGTATACAGTATTGAATATAGATTCTTAAAATTAAAAAGTAAAAAAAAAAAATTAAAAATTTTAATCATTCATAATATAAATTGCAATATAGTTCAATAAATTTGGGAATTTGGTGTAGAGTTATATTTGGAATTTTAAGATATATTCGTTTTGTACAACATAAACTAGATCTTTTGACTATTAAATATATAATACAAATTGTGAAACTTTTCTCCAGTACTCTTGGAGCTCTATTGTCCAGCACCAAGTCAATTGTACAAACCAAAAAAAAGGACAAAAAGTTTTTTCTAAGTCTCATACTATAAAATTATAGCGACTAAATAATATCTGAATGTTATGCAATGCTCTTCCAATAGTTATTATGGGTGTCAATTTGGTATGAAGACAGCAATTGAGTGCAAAGTTCATCACCGTTTATTCATTTATTTTTTGTTTTCTTTTAGGTTGAGTAATTTACGGTTATTGCTATCAAGGCAAACTGTTAGCTAAAATATAAAAAGCCTTTTTGTTTGTGTTTTGACGGCCTTTATCATCGAAAAACTAATCATTTGGTTGAGATTGCCATATCTTTTGAAAGTTTTATATAAATATATAACTTAGCAAATGAGTTAGACTTAGACAAGTGATTGATATTGTTTTCCTTAGAAAATTTATACCTTTCACATAAAGTATGCTATGAGAGTTATGTACAAATTCTCCTAGGGTACAAATAAGTTTTTGTGTATAAATAGCAAAAATTTATACATCAAATCCACTTAGAATATAGATGAAAAGAGTTTATTTTATAGTATTTAAAGAAGCAGAAATCGCAGAAAAATGATGTGAAAATTCATGCAAAAAAGAAAAAAATAAAGTTTTAAATAGTTTTTTATAATGTACATTTTAAAGGTAGATAATCTTTCACTAAGAGCCACATTGATTCAATGATTAAATTATATCGGTTAGATTAAATAAAAATCAATTACAAATTGATCTAAAGATTATATCATGAAATGTTATGACTTTTGCGATCATAACTTATGAGAATTTGATCAAATGTTGTAACTTTATTAAGCAATGTGAATGTTAACATTATTGCTACATAGAACATGGGCAAGGTTCACGGCCGTGATCTATAGTCATGAACCTCTTGTGCTTTATTTTTGTTCACCGCTATAGGATTACACCCAAGTACATGGCCATGATCTTAGTCATATAGCTATCATAAATTTATTTTCTTAATTTCTACGCACGATCACGCTCAAGTTTACAATCGTGATCTTTTCGAAAATGTTTAAATTCTCCTTTTAATGCTTGTAATTAACACAGGTACCGCCTAAGCTAATTATCTAGCATTCTAAACATATAGTTCAAACTTTAAACATATAATTGGCAGTCTATTTCTACATTTCCCCACTACATTGTCGATTATCTAAATATAAACTCTTCACTAATTATGCATAAACAATAGTATAGTTAGATTTGAACTACTCTTTAGTGTAAACTATCAAAGGTGTAATAGGATGGCAAGTAGCTTATAACCTTGAACCTTCACGCTATAGGTTATAACTAGAAAATTCACACATACAATCATTTCATATTTAATGAGTAGATTTTCATCATAGCGTAGTTATGGCCATACACTCATCCCGGTTTTATCGAACATTTACAAAAGCAAACTCTTAAATTTTTGTTGGGAGCAACACCACTCCCATGTTCAATTAGATGGACTCCATCAAACTAATTGATTTAGATTTTCAAAATCTATCCATTAAGAGATATTTATTTACATTACATCACATCTCATCTTCTTTTGACTATTAGTACTTACAGAAGTCCTAGTTAGTAATAACTTGTTTTTACCCTTTAAACCTCGAAATTACTAATATACTAAAATAAGGTAGGATTCCCATCATCACTAACTATAGAAGTTTGAGACCTATCTTAGCAATTGTATTTTTACTAAATCTCTAGACAATCCCTTTGTCAATAGATCTACTAAGTTACTACTAGTGTTAATATAAGTAATAGTTATAACTTTGTTACTTATTAATTCTCTTATATACTCATGTCTTAGCCCTATATTTCTAGACTTCCCATAGTAAATTTTATTATTCACACAAGACATTGTAACTTCACTATCATAAAGTACAGAAATGGCCAAAATTGGTTTTAGCCAGATTTCTATTTTGATCAACAAATTTCTCAACCATTCTACTTCTCTACCAATTGCAACAAGTGTTATAAACTCGGCCTCTATAATTGAGTGAGTTATACACGTTTGTTTCTTGGATGCTCAAATTATTACTCTACTACTAAAGGTGAATATCTATCTAGAAGTTGAATTTCTATCACTAACACTTGTAATCCAACTTGCAACCGAGTATCCTTCTAATACAATAGGAAAAATTATGAATCGAAGCTCTACCCGACTCGCTGCGCATGCCACGCTCACTAATTACTAATCATAATCACCATAAAACAATTCATAATTCATTGTTTTTTTTTTAAGTAACTAAATACTTTAGAGATTATTTTGTAATACTCGGCTTTAAGATTACTCACATATCTTGCCAATTTGCACTCGGCATATGCAATATTAGGTTGAGTATAGTATGAAGCATACATCAAATACCCTATGGCACTAGCATATTCTAATTGTTTTATTGCTCATATTTTTTTTACAATTTCATATGAGAATCATGAGGAGTAGTGTGTTCATTTTTTACTAAGTATTTAAACTTTTAAAGAATCTTTCCTATGTAGTGTCATTGACTCAACACAATGCCCCTACTATACTTCATCATTTTAATCCCTAATATTGTATCTGCCTCATTCAAATCCTTCATCTTAAATCTAAATGCAAGATATTTCTTGGTTTCATTAATTACAAGCATATTTATCCCAAACAAAAATAAATCATCAACATGTAGACAAATTATAACACCATATTCACTAGAAAATTTAGCATAAATACATTTATCGACACTACTATGTTTGAATCCTTTAGTCAAGATTACAGTATCAAATTTCTCATGCCATTGTTTTGGGGCTTATTTGAGTCCATATAAAGATTTAACTAATCTACAAACCTTCTTTTCATCTCTTAGTAGCACAAAGCCTTCCAATTGTTCCATATACACTTCTTCATCAAGTTCACAGTTCAGGAAGGCTGTTTTAACATCCATTTGATGTACATAAAATTTGAAAATGGATGCAAGAACTATCAATACTTTTATTGAAGTCATTCTTGCAATAGGAGCATAAGTATCAAAATAATATATCCCTTCCTGTTACTTGAATCCTTTAGCTACTAATCTCGCTTTAAAGGTTTACAAAGAACTATCTAAATTATATTTCCTCCTAAACACCCACTTACAACCAATTTCTTTATATCCTTGGGGCAAATCAACTAAAATCCAGGTGTTATTAGGTAATAAGAATTCCATCTCATCATTTATTAAATGCCACATCTCTAGAAGTCCTAATTTCGTTATAAGTTTTAGGATCGCTTTCTATACTAAGTATTATAGGGATTTCACTTATTATTGAATCTCTACTTCCCTCTACTAAGAAGTTAAGGATTTGTGAATCCATGAATCTTGAATCTAGATCCTTACTCTTATTTGCTCTTTTACTTCTTTGTGGTTCAATAGTAGATTCTTCACTTGTCTCCTTATTTCTATTTTATCTAGAGTCCCTTTGTTTTATCTCTTGTTGTGAGGTAGAATTTATGTCACTTTTAATTAGATTACCATAGAATTTGTTCTCTAGAAATTTTACATCTCTATTTTTAATAATGACATTAGATTCTAAATCCAATATTTTATAGCTCTTAGAATTTTGTAAATAACCGACAAAAATTCCTTTTAAGGCTTTAGCACCAAGCTTTGTCCTCTTAAGATAAAGCATTCTATAATAAGCTATGTATCCCCACACTTTAAAGTATTGTAAATTTGATTTCCTTTCTTTATATCAAGCCTAAATTTTTCTGTTTTTATTATTTTCCTTAATCTAACCTATATTGAACCTTATACTCATTCAATATAGACCATCGATTAGGGATTAAGGAAAACTTGGTTTTCTTTTAATTTTAAAAAGATTTTGAATTGGCCACCCGATTAGAGTTGAGAAAATGGTTTAGTCATAACTAATTGAGTATATTAGTTATAATTTAACTTTTAATTTATGGAAAAAAACCAATTTTAAAAGGGCTAACCTTAAACCTTAAGATGTACTACTTTGACCTTCTAAATTTAACTTTATTTTTCAAATTGCCTGTTCTAAAATATCTATTTACAAGTAAATAAATAAAAACCATATCAACTTTACAAGAATGAAGAAATTGAAAAATTAATTACAAAAAGGGAAAAATAATTTTTTTTTACATGTTTTAAGTTTCCCTGTAATTATGTATGAGTACCTACATATCTACTATTCAAGATCAAACTTCCATAGTTCATTTTAAAACATAAATGAAAAAGAAAAGGAAGGTTTGGAAGTTTACTTTTTTATTATTTATTTTAGTTTATTTTATTAGATTATATATATATATATATATATATATATATATATATATATATATAAGAAAGGGGCAAACCAACCTAGTACTCGTTGTGAGTCGAGTTCAGGCTAAAGGCAGTCAGTCCGAGGTTAGAGGCGGGTTAGTAATCGAGGTATGAAATTAGGTAGAAGAAGAAGAAGCTTACCGCAATCACCTAACATGCCACAAATCAATTCGAGAAGAGAAATGAAGTGGTAATTGAAGTTTTATGATGAACTTATTAGTGAAAGTGAGTTTGGTGCTATCTTAATGGCTTGGGTTAGTCATATGAAGGTGTTTCAAATTTTGGTGGTTGTGGTGGTTTTTAATGGTGGCATCTAGAGGTGCCTCAAAGTGAGGCAGTGGTTATGATTAGAGGTATGCAAGCAAGTTTTGGCCCATGGGTTGACTTATTTAACTTGCTTTTTAAACAGGTTTAGATCAAGGTTTTTTGGCCCATTTAAAAGCGGACCAAACGAGCTAGGCCAGTTTAACTTGTAAGCTAAAGTAGGCCGGTTTAGATTGACTCGTTTAATATATTTATGCCTTTAGCCTGAGAGTCGGCCCATTTAACTTGCTTTTTAAACGAGTTAGGGCCAAGGTTTTTTGGCTTGTTTAAAAGCAAACCAAATGAGCTCGACCCGTTTAACCTGTAAGTTAAAGTAGGTTAGGCTAAGTTGGCCCATTTAACTTGATTGCACACCTTTAGCAACAACTAAGGTTTGGGGTGGTAAAGAGTAGAGCTTCACTATTGGTTTTAAGTGGGACGTATAGTAGTAGGCATGGTGTAATAGTGGCCGAAGGTTTCGAGTGGGGTAGTAAATGGCGAGGTTTGAAGATATGACAATGGCAATGATTGGTGGATATGAGGAGCTTAGAACTCCAAAAACATCATTATGGTATCAAATTGCTTCGGTGAAGGTGGTAGTACGAGATAAACAAGAGAGAGAGAGAGAACTTGGGTGAGTGATTTTAAGTGAAGAGGAGTAAGGATTAATATCCTAACTACTTGTTTGAGCTCCAATTTATGGCGTTGGAGCTAAATCGAACATGGAAGGTCATTGAACACCATAACACTAAACTAGAATGTGGTGTTTTTTACCATCTTGAATGTACAAATTCAAAATGGAAAAGCTCACAATTATTAGTTAAAACAAGTTTACTGAAGGTTGAAATTGCTATTTAGATCAAATAGAAGCTTCAATTTTTATTATTGGAGCTTGAATTGACGTCAGATCAATGGCATGCATTTAAGATTTTTTCTATTTTTGAATCCAATTTTAGCCCAATAAATGATTGTTTTTAGAGAAGATTTTTAGTTTGATTCATAGTAGGCTATTTGTTAGAAAGTAGGCTAAGCACATGTTGTACATGTGATCACACGCCTAAGAGAAAATTAAAAGCAAGCGCAAAGCGCTTACTTTCTATGGGTTGGATCTCAATAAAGGCCTTCGACCCTATTTCCATTTTGCATCGACTGGGTCACATACCTGGTTGTTTGAACCCTTTACCCCCTTTTTTAAGGAAAAGAAAAAGAAAAAAAAAGATAAAATAAATAAATAAATAAATAAAACACTAAACCAAATTACGAGACAAAATTAAATCTTAATTGATTGACTCTAAAATTTGATCCAACACAAATTAATTTAACACTTTTGGTACTTAGACCCAACGTTAAAGGTTAAATGACTTTGTCTAAATAATTTAAAGACCCTAAAACCAATAACCCATTCAATGTGACCTAGTGACACTAAAAATGACAAAGGGCTTTTATTTTCTTAAAATTTCTACTATTCATAATTTTTTTGTATTTTTTTCATATTTCAATTTTTTTTTTTTGAGGAAATACTAACTATAGGGGGCAAAAATGGAGTATACAATTATCCCTCTTTATGATATCTTTATAGTGAAGTTTGAGTAAAACTTTACCATAAAGACAAAAGAGACACCATTTTTGCCTTAAAGATATATCCACCTTGGGAAGCACTACAAAAGGCTAGCTATCCTAAGCCTGATCTATTGGGAATTTGGCATAAAGTGAAAGAGAAAAGAGGTGCTCTATGAGCTAACTGAGACATGTTTTTGTAATGCCTTAAGAGGGTTCTAAGGAAGTTCTATGAGTTGGCTAAAGCCCTAAATGATTAAGAAGGTTATCACTCTATGAGCTTACTAAGGCCCTAAAAGGTTCTTGAAAGAGAAGGTAGTGCATTGAGAGCTAGCTTACCTATAGGAGCATCACTAAAAAACTAGTAACTTTAAATGAGAAATGGATATGAAACCTAGTACTGCTTTTCTAAATTGAATATCCTAGGTAGGAAGCATCTCTATGGGGCTAGAAACACTAACTAAGAAATTGATACGAAACCTAGTAATGCTTTTCTAAACTAACTAACTTAGGTGGAAGCATCTTTAGGGGACTAGCAACCTTAAATGAGAAATCAATATGAAACCTAGTAGTGCTTAGGCGAAAGTGTCTCTAAAGGACTAACAACCCGAAATGAGAAATCAATATGAAACTTAATAGTACTTTCCTAAGATGACTAACCTATGTGGAAGCACCTCTAGGGGATTAACAACCTTAAATGAGAAATTGATATAAATCTAGTAGTGCTTTTTTAAGCTAACTTACATAAGCGAAAGCGTCTTTAAGGAACTGGTAAGCTTAAATGAGAAATTGATAAAAACCTAGTAGTGCTTTTCTAAACTAATTAACTTAGGTGGGAGTGTCTTTAAGGGATTAGTAACCTTAAAGAAATCAGTAGTGCTTTTCTAAGTTGACTAACCTAAGTATGAGCATCTCTAAGGGACCAGTACCCTAAATGAGAAATTGAGAGAAAACTGGTAGTGCTTTTCTAAGTTAGCTAACCTAGGTGGGAGTGTCTTTAAGGGATTAGTAACCCCCAAATGAAAAATCGATATGAAAGCTAGTTGGAAAGGGGAATATGCTCATTGGGCTAACTAAAACCTTGAAATAGATTAGTGAAAGGAAACATCCTATGGGCTAGCTAAAACCCTAAGAGAGATTAGTGAAAGCAGAGCAATGTGGACTGGCTAGAAAAAGAGAGATATGGAGTTAGGGCGACATTTTATGAACTAGCTAGAACTCTAATGGAAAGTATCCTACAGGTTGACTTAGGAGAAATTGATAAAGGGAAAGTGCCCTTACAGGCTAGTTGAAACCTAAGTAGAAAATGATGATAGGAAAGGCCCTTACGAGCTAGTTAACACCTTGAAGGAAATGGTGAAGGGAAAGCACCTTACAGGTTAGCTAAAACTCTAAGAGAAATAAAAGCTTAATGCAGATGCAATGCTTAAAAAGAAAAACCAACTTAACTTTGTGCTAAAATGTATGGAAGCATTTACTTGGCTTTGTTGATAACACCCAAAAAATCAAGCCTTTTCTTAAGAAGTCCGATTAAAACTAGCTAATCAGTCTTCGTAATGGGTTCAATTCTCTTAGAAAACACAAGCTTTCTGTTGTCAACCAAATGAAGCACATAAGGCTTTGCTTCCCACCTCATTGTTGAAGAATTAAGGAAGGTGACCAATATGTGAATTGCTATCTTCATGGAGTAAAAAAGCCATGTTTCAGATTTGTAGCCCTACGTATCAACCCTTAAGATTTGAATGAACTTCCTTTCAGATTCTTCTAGCCAGACTCAGGCTCTTAATTTTAACTAAGTAATATGGAGTAGAGATTTGTAGGCCAATAAGAGTGGTTCCTGTTGTACTTTGTTCTCTATTGTAAAATAGAGGAGGTTCATTTCTGTGTATGCCTGAGTGTTTGAGTATATTGGTTACCAGAGTTAAGTTGGAAGTGGGCTTTTGAGATTGAGCCATATTAACTGTGGTTTGGGTCATTGAATTTGGACGAAGGGTCATTCAATAGGATTCTTTTGTATTATCATAGCAACAATTAGTGGAACGTATTATGGCTACTTGTGTTGAAATTAGAGTTTTTGACATTAATTTGCAGTGTTTGGTGGTTGTTAGCTGCGGAAGCTTTGTTATTACCGTAGTAACAGGTGGTAAATTTTCTTAGGTATTGCATTAGACAATTTAGTACTAGTGGTGGTTACAATTGTGCTAGTAGGTTGTGATGCTGTCTTGGGGATTGGCTGCATAGTACTTAGTGCTCAAAGTGTAAGTGTCTAAACTAAGCTAATAAAGTGAAACCATTGGGTACTAAGCTATTGAACTTAGGAGAAGCTATCCGAGCTGAGTTGTTTGCCTATTCAACTTGTTTAGTTGATTCTAGTATTCAAGCTAAGTCAAAGTGCTGAAGTGAAGTAAAAGATCCAAGTTGTGCAAACATTCGAGTTGTTGTGTTCTTGAATCACCAAGTGTTTAATAGTTTTAGTCATTGCCGATGAGACTTCTTGTAAGCTGTGCTAGTCTGCTAAAGTGATACCTTCATTAAACATGGCTTATGACAATCAAGGAGGCTATAGTTATGACTATGACTATGAAGATATAAGGTCGAGAATACCCATGTTCGATGGTTATGAACCCCCGGATGAATACTTGGATTGGGAGTTCCGAGTCAGTAAGGTCTTTGAAAATTATCCATGCCTTGAACATGAGAAGGAATATATCATAGAGGGTCAACTTCAAGGTCTTGCTAGGATTTGGTAGAAGAGTGAAGTAAGGCAAAGGATACTTAAAGGGGTAAGTTTTACATGGAGCTCAATGAGACCTATAATGAGAGAAAAATTTATACCCCTATCATATCAAGACAAGTTGTATGAGCTGCTGTCTACCATGAGGCAAGGGCAAATGAGTGTCCAAGAATTTGCCCTAAAGTACAAGGCACTCCTATAGTAATGTGAATTGTATGAGTCTCTTTCATATACTATCTTGCAATTCATGAGAGGATTGAGACCGAAGATTGCTCAACATGTTGACCCCTCAGGAGTAAGGAGTCTAAATGAAGCTATCCGATTAGCCATGAGAGAAGAATTCACTATTGGTACTAACCATTATGATGTGTAGGAATAGCTATAGGTTATACTTGATCAGCTTGAGGAGCTTAGAGTAAAAATGAGGCAACAAAGGGATACTCAAATAAAGAAAGCCAACAAGAAGGAAGCTCGAGAAAAGGAACTAAAAGAAGAAGGGGGGAAGGTTGCTGGAGAGATGAACAGTAGAAGTAAGAAAGCCTAAGTTGAATTGTAGTTGAAACCCCATGCTCCAAAAATAGTATCATTACCTACTATAAATGCTACAGATAGTAGCTCTAGGAACTACTATGTTTGCCTTCCTCATATCTGAATCTTGCATCCAAGTCATCTCATAAGTTTACATGGCACCAATATGAGCAATTATAGCATTGCACTTAAGAGCTATTATTAGTTATGGGTTGGAGTTTATCAAGGCCGAGGTGATGGATACATATATTGAGGATACATCATGGTAACCCTTGGGACTCTCGTGTTGGAAAGATTTGAGGTGTGTAGATGGAAAGAGAAAGAAGAATCGATTTACGAGGAAGCAGAAGGAATGCTGATTATAACTTATGAGGAGATCATGATGTCTGAGCTAGCCAAGCTTGAAGAGGTGGGAGCACTTGCAATTGATGAGCCATTTTACGTCTTGCCGACACAACATCTACAAGCCCTTAATCTTTTATATGACCTTAAGGTCATGTTACTTCCCGTAATTGATAGTTGCTAGGACTACTAAGGGATAGTTGATTGAATCTATGATGAGTGTAAGGAAAAATCTAAAATAAAAGATTTGATTGATGGAGCCTATGACAAGTAGAGGGAGCATTGGTTGGCGATACCCTTGTCACAAGAACTAGAGTGTCTTCCTATGTTTAAATTTCAATTTTGTCGATTAGTGTTTGACCCCAAAGAGATATGGAACCACCAAATGCCAAGTTTCGAGTTGAAACTCTTCTAAGAAGGAGGGGATGATAGGATTCCAAGTACTAACTTGATGCCATACTAAGTTTCAAACCACATGAGAGGCTTGCTTGCGAGCTCCGCACACGCAAGTGACCTATTTATAAGCTATATCAGCATTGGACATCTTACCTTACCCTATTAGGTTTGCCCTATTATGCGAAGTATACCCTGCTCTAACTTAACCAAGCCCTCCCACAAACTTATCCATGAGTTATGACAATATTAGAAGATCTGATGTACTCTGCAAGTTCTGTCCTAGGCTATTATTTGTGCCCTCCTTTGCTAGGTCTTCCTTGTTATACTTGGTCCATTCTACCCTACTGTAGTCAATTCTATCCTATTCTGTCGGTTCTACTTTGATTAACTATATAAGATTGTCTTGTCTTACCTGTCTGTCCTACCTTATTAAGGTTGATTTACTCAACTGAGTCCGTTCAGCTAAGGTTTGCTCTGTCATGACGAAGTTGCTTGGCTATTCCATATCAGCTCGGCCGCACCAAGTCATATTAAACGGGTTGGCCACATCCACACCAAATTGGCCCAGCCATGCGAGGTCGGCCCCCTATCATGCCAGCTTGACCACTACCATATCAGGTCGGCCTTAGTCCTATCAAGTTAGCTATGGACATATCAGATCGGCCTCGGACAAGATAGGTAGTCTAAAATCAAGTTTGCCCAGATAATAACTCCAAGTCTCCAACAACTCTTCGGAGTCAAATGTCAGCCCCTCACCCAAAAATCTTATGTAGCTACCCATTTTACTTATGTTATTTAGATTTCCCTTTTTCTTTTATTTTTCCTTAGTTGTCGTTCATGTTTCATTTGTAATTACTGGAATGCCACTAAGGCATCCTTTTATTCATTTATTTACAGTTTTATCACTTTGTATAAATAGAACACTTGTATAGGGTTTTACATACATAGATTTACAATATTAATGAAAAACCCTTTGAGTCTTTTCTTTTAAAGAGCTCTCTCTTACCAGCTCTTATCAATCCCTTTAGCAAGGATTGTGGCAGGCAACCTTATCACCCGGACTGGTGTGTTACATCCAGCGAGTCTTAAGTTCGTGTGTGGTTCTATGGTGCGTCATATTCGTAGAGTTAATGTATGGGATTTGCTAAACCATCGACTTTTATTTATTGTTTAGGCCATCTTGCGGTCCGAACCCATCCATTGGTTTTTTATATGATATCGGGTTTGTATATTCATCCATGAATCCATATCAACTACTCCTTTAGTGACATTTAGATATTATGATGCTTCAACCCACTTACTGAAATAATTGATGGCTATTAGTATGAAATGGTGACCATTAGATGCCTTTAGAATGATTGGGTCAATGATGTTTATACCTCACATTGAATACGACCAAGGTGTAAACAATGTATGTAACTCTTAAGGTAGAGCATTTATCTTGTTTACATAGACTTGGTACAAGTAACAGTGCTTGACATATTTGATGTAGTCACCATCCATAGTTGACAAGTAATATCTTAACCTCATAATTTTCTTAGCAAGCATGTAACCATTCATGTGGGTGCCACATACTTGGTCATGTACTTATCTCATCAAAACATTGGCTTCTCTTCTACATACCTTAAAAATGTACCAACAAACAATTGCTGGTACAAGGTAGATTCACTTACTAAGAATTAGGCGGCCAATCTTCGGATTGTCTTTCTATCTTTCTTTTTAGCATTATCTAGGTATGTTCTTTGTTATAAAAACATCTTAATATCATGGTACCAAGGCTTTTCATCATATGTATCCTTAATTACTAAACAAAAAGTAGGCTTTTCTTCAACTTCAATTTTGAGTGGTTAGATTTCAACCCTGCTAGATATTTAGATCATGAATGTGAAAGTGGCTAGTTCATCAGCAAATTGGTTTTGAGTCCTTAGAACATATGTGAATTTAATTTCTTCAAACCTCTCCACTAATTTAGTCAAGTGCTAGTAGTAAGATACTAGTTTAGGATCTTTCGTTTTATATTTACCCCAAGCTTGATCAATAATCAGTGAAGAATCCCCATATACTTCTAATTCCCGAATCTCTTTATCCAATGCCATTTTGAGTCCCATAATGCTAGCCTCATATTTAGCAATATTGTTTGTGTATAGGAAAACAAGCCTTATAGCCACCAGGAGCTGCATACCTTCAGGGGGTATTAGTATTGCCCCAAATCTACACCCAAACACATTAGTAGCCCATTAAAGAACATCTTCCATTTGGGGAGCTTTTCACCCATTTCTCTATCAACATTGTCTTCAGCCACCAAGATATCTTCATTAGGAAATCTAACTTATGCTTCTTGGGGAATATCTTTCGGGGGATTCTCTACTAATTGATTTGCTAAGGCTTACCCCTTGACTAAATGTTGATTTACATAGGTGATATCAAATTCTGACAATAACATTTGCCACTTCGAGATCTTACCAATTAGGGCTAGTTTCTCGCTAAGTATTTCAAGGGATCATGTTATGTTAGCAACTCAATTGGATAATAGAGTATATACTGTCTAAGTCAATGCATGATCCAAACTAATGCACAACATGTTCTTTCAATCTCAGAATACTTCTACACCCCTCTGTAAACTTCTTACTCAAGTAGTACATAGCTCACTCTTTTCCATCTTAATCTTTTTGGCTAAACATACACCCCATAGACTTTAGTAATATAGTGAGGTATAGAAATGAAGACTTCTCTATTTAGGAGCTATGGGAATTGGAGGGTTCATAAGGCATTCCTTAATTGTTGTGAAGGCTTCTTCACACTCTTCACCCCATCTCATATCAGCATTCTTCTTCAGTAGCTTGAATAGAGGTTGACACTTTTTTGTAAGCTGAGATATGAACTAGACTATGTAATTCAAACGGCCCAATAAACCTCTGACTTCTTTAAGTGTACGTAGATAGGGCATGTTAAATATTACTTTGACTTTATTACGATCTAATTCAATGCCCTTTTGACCTATTATGAAGCCCAGCAATTTCCCTGATGTTACCTCTAAAGTACACTTCTCTATATTCAACTTCAATCGGAACTTTCTCAATCTATCAAACAACTTCCTCAAATTATCCATGTGATTTTTCCCTTCTTTGGATTCTACAATCATATCATCAAGGTATACCTCTACCTCTCTATGCATCATATTATGGAAGATCATGACCATTACCTTTTGATAAGTTGCCTCGACATTTTGGAGTCCAAAAGGCATTACCTTATAGTAAAAAGTACCCTAAGTTGTGATGAAGGTTGTCTTAGTCTTATCTACTTTAGACATTTTGACTTGATTATATCTTAAAAAGCCATCCACGAATGAGAAGAGATGGTTTCCAACTGTATTCTCTACTGAGGCATCTATATGGGTTAAAGGAAAATTATCCTCAGGTATTGCTTAATTGAGATCTCGAAAATTCACGAACACTCTAACTTTCCCATTCTTCTTTATTACTGGCACAATATTGGCCACCTACTCAAGATAATCAAATTGGCACCGCATATTTGCATATGTTATAAAAATTGCATTTTGTTGGAAAATTACATCTTTAGATTAAAATCGATGTCTTTTTGTTAGAATTGAATATTCTCATAAAAATTTGCATATTTTAAATAGAATTTGCATGTTTTCAATATCAACTGCATATTTCCATAACCATTGCATGTTTCCAATAGCAACTGTATCTTTCTATAATAATTGCATGTTTTCAATGACAACTACATCTTTCTATAATAATAGGCATGTTTTCAATAATTATTGTATCTTTTCCATAGTTAAGCATGTTTTCCATAGTTAGACGTTTTTTCTATAATAATTAAATCTTTTCCATAAAACAACATGTTTTTCCTAATATTTGCATATTAGCATTTTTTTCAATAGATTAACATGTTTTCATGGACTTTGCATTTTTCATTTAAGATTTACATCTCTCATGAAAACTTTGCATTTTTTTTTAATTGATTAGGTACTTTAAGGTTTTTCTAGAAAGCTTTGTTATGTTGTTGGTTTTTCTAAAAAATAAAAATAAAAATCTTTAATTTTTTTAAAAATCAAGGTCTTTAGGATTTCTCAAAAATTAGGATTTCTTTCTTAGATTTTTTTTAATAAAATAAAACTAGAAAAGAACGTAAATCTGACCTATTTTCAAAAATAAAATCAACTCACATGCTAAAGTTTTTCAATAATAAACAAAACTATGTTGGTTTGATCTAAACTAGCCGGTACGTATGCACCTCTAAGGCAACGATTAAAAAAAATAAAATCTTTTGTTTTTTAGAAAATTCTTAATAAAAATTAATTAATAAAAATTAATTAATAAAAATTATTTTTCTCACATTCTTTTCATTTTTTTGTTTTTATTTTCTTTGGAAAATAATAAAAACAAAGGCTCATTGATTAATTTTTTTTTATAATTTCTACATGGTGACTTTTGTCTTAATAAGTTAGCTTTTGAGCTCAGTTTTCTAGTTAAATTTTTTCTAAAAAATTATTTTTTTAGAAAACTCATGAATTAGTGACTTAATTAAGTTTTTTCCACCCAAAAACCTTAATCTTACTTTTTACCAATTTTTGTTGGTTGGCAACGCCAAGTTGTTTTGAAAAACTTTTAAAAGAAAAATATTTTTCTTTAATTTAATGTTAAGTAATCTATATTAAGTGAGTTGGACTTAATATAGATTAAATTAAGAAAAACTAAAATTATGAAGAACTTTGTAAGCTTACTTGGGTAGTAAGCATTTACTTATAAGAAGAAAATTCCTTCAAATGGGTAGTTGCAATTGCGAAAGATGGAATTCGCCCATTTTTCCTTTTTTGAGGATCGACGAATCAAACGACATTTTTGTTCCAATTTTTACCTCTTCTTTTCCCTTTAAATTAAACTTTTCCTTGCCATAATGTTTCAATTCTCTTATTAATATCAATGAGACAAGTCAAATCTTAGATGTAGAAATATAAGAAGGCATAGGCCTCTCTATCTCATTATGATTCTTTCGATCTTTTTATCTATTTAGCAAATAAATAGAAGCTCTATGTATCAATATGTGTAGGCTTGGACCATTAACATTGATTTTTCTTTAGAGTTTTGTTTGCTGCAAATATGAGTTTTGAGTTGTCTGTAAATTCACCATTAGAGAGTGAAGTGGTATTACAACGAGTATATAGAAATGTAGAAGTGGTTGTGGAGAGGATGATCCTACCAACCGATTTACTAATATTAAGGCTATTAGATTTGACATTATTCTAAGCATAGATTGGCTATCAAAGCACCATGCCGCCATTGATTACCATAATATGATGGTTTCCTTTAAGCCCCCAGGTTTAGAGCCCTTCAGTTAATAGCTAGGGATGCCAAAACCGACTCAATATCTTACTATAGGAAAAACCAATGGTAACTTCCCTAATAACTAAGTCAAGCAAAACTAAGTTGAATTTAGAGCAGGTTTTAGTAGTTTAAGTGTTTCTTGATGTGTTCCTAAAAGATTTGCCAAGTTTTCCACTTGAGAGGGAAGTCAAATTTAGAATAGAAGTGGTACTAGGAACTACACCCATATTGAAGTCATCCTATAGAATTGCACCTATAGAGTTGGTGGAATTGAAGAAACAATTACAGGAGTTGCAAGATAAGAGATTTATCAAGCTTAATTCATTGCTTTAGGGAGCTCCAATCCTTTTTATAAAGAAAAAGGATGGTAGCCTGCACATATGAATTGACTACAAAGATTTAAACCAAGTAACAATAAAGAATAAGTATCCTTTCCCTAAGATTGATGATCTCTTTAATTAGTTGTAGGGTGCCCAAGTCTTCTCTAAAATTGACTTACATTCTAGGTACTATTAATTGAAGATTAGGTTGGAGGATTTTGAAAAGATAGCTTTTAAAACTAGGTATGGTTTGAATGATTTTCTAGTGATGCCATTTGGTCTCACCAATGCTTTGGTAGCATTTATGGACCTCATGAAGAGGTTATTTAGAGAGTATTTGGACATATTTGTTGCGGTTTTTACTAACGACATACTCATGTATTCTAAGAGTTACAAGGAGCATACTGAACACCTGAGAATTGTTTTAGGCAAGCTAAAGGAAGAGAAGTTATATGCCAAGTTTAGTAAGTGTGACTTCTAGCTTAAGCATGTGTCATTGCATGGGCATATCATTAATAAGGACGGCATTTCAATGTACCTTGAAAAGATAAAAATAGTAGTTGACTAGTTGAGGCTTACTATAATGTCAAAGGTTAGAAATTTCTTAGAGTTAGCAAGTTACTACAAAGACTTTGTAAAAGGCTTCTTAAGAATAGCAACCCCATTGACATACTTAACTTAAAAGGGAGTTAAGTTTGAGTGGACTGATAGATGTAAAGAGAGCTTTTATCAACTGAAGGATAGACTTGTAACTGCACCGATTTTGAATTTTCCTTGTAGTGGAAAAGAATTTGTAATATACAGTTATGCATCTATAAAGTTTAGGCTGTATCTTAATGCAAGATGTAAAGTAATTGCTTATGCATCACGTCAGCTAAAGCCATATGAGAAAAATTACCCCACTCATGACTTGGAGCTAGCATTTGTAGTATATGCATTGAAGTTGTGGTGGCATTATGTAGTAGGTGAGAAGTGTAAGGTGTATATAGACCACAAGAGCCTCCAATACTAATTTATTGAGAAGGATTTAAATATAAGATAGAGGCATTGGCTAGAGCTAATAAAGGATTATGATCTAGACATCCAGTATTACCCTAAGAAATTGAATGTAGTAGTTGATGCTTTAAGTTGAAAGAAACAACGAAACATAGCCAGCTTATTCACCTCACAATAATAATTACTGGAGGAGATGCACATACTTGAGTTAGAGGTGCTGATTAGAGAGGTAAGTGTTAGATTAACCAATCTTAGAGTATAGCTTACTATTGTAGATAGAATAAAAGCTACTTAAGCAGAAGATAAAAGTTTATGGGAGATCAAGAGCAAGATGGAAATAGGAAAGGCACCTAAGTTTATTGTAGATACAGAGGAAGCATTGAGGTTTAAGGGTCAGTTGTATGTTCCAATAGGTGTAGGGTTGAAGAATGGTTACTTAAAGAAGCACACTACTCAGCATATTCACCCTAAGAGTACAAAAATGTACAAAGACTTGAAGGCCCTTTATTAGTGGAACAATATTAAGAGGGAGATAGCTGAGTATATGTCTAGGTGCCAAACTTATCAGATAATCAGAATCAAGCACCAAAGGCTAGAGGAGAGTTGTAACCATTGCTTACTCTAGAATGGAAACGGGAATATATTATAATAGATTTTGTCACATCCTTACTTAGGACCTTGGCAAAGTATAACACGGTATGGGTGATTATGGATCAATTAATCAAATATGCACAGTTCATTCCCATAAATAACAAGTGCTTGATAGATAATGTTGTCAAGTTGTATGTACAAGAGATTTTAAGGCTACATAATATGCCAGTATCCATTACCTCTAACTAGGATACTAAGTTTGTAAGTAAATTTTAGAAAAGTCTACATAAGGCTTTGGGCACAAGGTTACGTTTCAGTATTGCCTTCTACCCTCAAACTAATGGGCAGTTAAGGCGTACTATTCAAATATTAGAAGACTTACTGAAAGCTTGTTGTAAGCCTTATAACTGGAAGTTTAGATTTGATACGTAAAATTTATGGCGATCGAATAAAGTATCCGATCGAGCCTAAATTATATGATGAAACTATAAGAATTAGTAAAAGTGATCTTGTAAGTTTGAATTTAGGAAAATAAGTAATAAAATAATAGAATATTATAATATCAAATTATAAACATATTACCCGTTAATTATTGAAAATGCTTAAAAACGAGTTTCGATAACTAATGAGTTACTAGAGATAAATTATATGAACATAAAAAAATCATAGAATAATATAAAATAATATTTAGGAGTATTTACTTATACTCCATATATATTTACATATAGGTAAAAATATGCAAAATTACTTAAAATACTCGAAATATACTAAAATAATGCCAAATAATTGAAGAAAATTACAAGAAAAGCAAGGAAAAATCAGAAAAAGCAAGGAATTATGTAGATTCAAGTCGTGCCATGTTGGGGTTAGAAAGAAAAAAAATAACTAATTATAATAGGGTAAATAGAAAGTAAAATTGGAAGAGGATAAGTCTAAATGTCAATCAAAATTGAAAGAAAAAAAAAAAATCAAAGATAGCTCTATAAATACCCTAAACCCATCTAGAACTCATTTTGATCTGTTTGGAGTCCAAAAAAATTTATGAGAACTTAGAGAGAGAGGATTAGGGTATTTTACAAAAAATAGAAAAAAAAAAGTGTAATTAGGGCTTGTAGGACAAACCCACAACTCACGACCACCTGGAATTCAATCGCCACCACCACTACACCCTATCCTTACCATCCAAGGCTTCTGGCACTGTTAGGACCACCATCGGTGGTCGAAAGTTTATTGGTCAAGTGAGTCAAATTCTAACCCGATTTTGCTTAATTTTGTAAAAATAGTAAATATGTTTAGAAAATTATAAAATTTGGTATTCTAGGGTTTTTAAGTATGTAGGTTTAGAGAAAAATTTTAGTTAGATGAAATTATGCTTGGAAATATACTGTGCTTAAGAAATCCCATAAACCCGAGTTTTGTTCGATTTAGAAATAAATAACCTTAGAGATATATTTTTTAGTTCAAAATTTGTGTATAGACTATTTAAAGGATGTAGAACAATGCTATGAAAAGATTTTTTAGAATTTAATTTTTGAAATTTTTACATGATTTTTAGGCCTTAAAATGATATATAAAATATGTGATTTTGGGCTAATTAGGTAATTAAATGGATAATTACTTATTTAGTATGTAATTAGATATTTTAGGATGTTAATTTCTAATGTGGTATGGTAATTGTGGCATTTGGATTGTTAGATGTAATTATTATGTATATTATGTAGTAAATATATATAAATTAATAATATGTGGAATTGCAAATATAATAAATAAAAAATATTAGGTTAAAATTTGATAATATAATAATAATAATAATAAAACACAACAGATTTGATATGAACCTAAATTTTAGTAAACTATATGAAAAATGTAAATTTTTATCACATTAGGAATAAATTCAATAGCTAAATTAAGATTATGGTATACTGTACAAATTAGAATATTGATTAGGAGCTAAAAGTGATATTTAGGATATCCAAGTATAATGTGATTAATTTCACATTATGATTTGAAACGTATTCTTAGGATATGTATATAACATCTGTAGTTGAAACTAAATTAGAACCTAAATTAGAATCGGATTTGAAAATCGATTCTAAAACTAACCTAGAATGAATCAATAATAAATAATACGTATATGGAAAAAATTGAGTCAAATCATGAAATAAAGTTTATATATCATAAAGATATAAATACTAAAAAAAAGTAATTATATTATAAGACATGTAGAGATAAGTCGACCTATGACAAATTGAGTGAGTGAACTGAGGATTTCAGATGAGTTAGGTATATTACTTTAATGTTTTTTGAAGTACTATTTTAAAGTACTCGGAGGCTTATGATTGTATGTGATTATGCTTGTAGGTAGTTACATATGCAAGTGCCTATGTGTAATTAACTTCGTGTTGAAAATCCATGGTGTTTTGGTGATTGTTGTGAATTGAGTGATATGAGATTGTTTAATTACCTTAAACTAAACTTAATTATAACCAACCTAAATGCCCTAATTAGACATACATTGCAACCTTTTAGGGGATTGTTAGGATTCTTCAACCAAACATCAACACCTTTAAAAAAGATAACACTAGATAGCATAATGTTCTTTTCTTCATCCTTAGCCGAACTAAGTGACAAGAGAGGAGGTCGCAGTATGGATGAGGGCAATAGTTCAGAAGACAGTCATGGGCGGAGTGGTGAATTCATGACACAAACGTGGGTTTGGTTGTGAGCTATTGCATAAACATTAAAACTCTTCAACCTAAATTAGAGTAAGTGAAATTACTCTGATTTCATAATGAACTAGACCACGTTGTATGATAACATTTTCTTGTTGCATTGCATATAATTAATTATTTGAAAACCTAGTTTGTGTTTGTTATGTATTTTTAAGTCTCCATTTTAACTTACTAAGTTATTAGTTGCTCATACCTTTAGAGATTTTCTTGCAAGCATTGACTAATATGTTATGTTATAACTATCTTAAGATCAGTATCTTTCTAAAGTACTAAGTTATGGGGAAGTAAGAATCATGCTGGTAAATGTAATTGAATCTTCTAGAGTTTTGTTACTAACTCTTATGTTTTTTTGGTCCGATTATGTAATATGTAATATGATACTTATCAGATTACCTTAGTATGTAGATATTTCTGAAGAATGTAGGACAGTATAGGTATCTTAATGTAAATATGTCTTAAATATTTTAGTTATATATATAAATTCTATCTTTAATTATGAATAACCGTTTACTTTAAAGCGAGGAGTCATAGACGCCTTGTGTAAATCATATTTATGATAGGGACAGTAAGATCAGTTATGCTTATAGGTTAGTTTACACGATAGGATTGTTGCAACTCTGCCACTTTAGGGTATGATAGTTCTTGATTGGTATCAGAGTATAGTTCTAGTAAACTCACTTTGAAGCATCATAATTTAAAAGAATAGATATCGTAGGAACATAACCGAAATGGATAGTATTAAGTGGGTGATATATATGTATTGTATTAAGTATACTAAAATAGAAGTAAGTATAATGTTTAGTGTATTTAATGTTAATTGATCCTGAGTTTAATAATAAGGTTGAAGGGGAGAGTTCATACTTAGTTAGATACAATTTTGTTGGAATGGAGAGGACTCCCCTATCGACTATAGGGTTAAGATGCCACGGTTGCTATTAGAGTTGGCTAATTGGAATAAATTTAAAATTGTTGATAAGATCATTAACAAATTTCATGATGAAATGTGTTATAGTTGGCAAGATCAGTTGGCATAGATGGAGATGAGTTTATGGCCTTAGTACAATAGGTATATTACTATAACAGCCTTAGAGTAGAGGTAGTTAGAGAGAGAAGGGATTATATCTTTGATGATGCCCTTGAGATCCTTTCCAGCTAAGTTAGAAGAGGGGAGACATTACATAGCTAGCATCACCTATATTCCTATTAGAGTCCTACATATTCCTAGATGTTATCTACTACGGATTATTAATTAGCTCCCTCATTTTCCAAAACCCATTGAAGTAGACACCTGGAACCAAATGAACCTAACTTAAAGCCTGCTATGCAAGAACCACCACAAGAGAATCCACTACCTATAGAACCCCAAGAAGCAACCCATTCAGATATACAAAGTAATCATCAAGAGAATGAGGTTGATGTTGAGGAGAATCTAAAGGAAGAGGATCTTGAGGAGGAAGAACCCGAAGAGGAGGAACATAAAGAGGAGGAACAAGAGATAGGAAATGAAAATAAACCTAGTGTAGATATTCATACCTTAGTTATGCAAGTGATAGTTAACACTAGGATAATTAGGATAGGAAATGGATATGCAGTTGAGTTTGAGGATAATGAGGTACATGAGATGATTATGATTCCCAAGAGTCTAGAAATAATATCAATAAGTTCTAAATTAGTAAGTGAAGAGGAAGATAACTTAGTAGGTGGTCATATAGATTAGGATCCCTTTCATCAGGTAGCTACCACAAACAATTCAGATGAGGATTAGTTATTGTTGGATGACTGACTTTGTTTAGTTGGATCAATAGGTGATCTAGTAACAATTTTGGTTGAAACTAATGTATCTTTTTATCTTTTGATGTATATTTGCCTTTTGATGTTTTTTTTTTTACTTTTGATATATTTAGTAGCTTCTGGATCAAGTTTAGATGTTGTAATCAAATCTAATGTAATCTTTTGTATTGTACAATTGTAAATATCAAGTTTGTACTTGATTATGTAATTAGTAATGTAATCAAGTTGTAAATCTTATGTATGTATGTATTCAAGGGTTTATCAAGTTGCATATTTTTATTCCTGAAGCTGCGTTCAACTACAATGATGTAAATTAAAAACCAAGTTAATAGTGAATGTGATATTCATTATGCATATTGATTGGAAAGAAATTGTTGTTACTATTTTACATAAGTACAAATTATAGGAATTTAGTAGTTTTTGAAATATTTATAAAACTAAAGAATTGGATAACTTATAAATAGATATGTATACAAGTTTATAAGTTATAAATACTAAATGAGTATAGTTAAAGCTGGAAATAGGAGTTGTAATGGAGGAATCGAGGGAAATCAAAACCCTCTACTATAAGCACCATCACCCCTAAGGGAACAAAACAGATAGGATGTACCCCTACCACCACCAGAAGAGGGTATACCAATTGGGCAATTACTTGCCAGTATGCATACAATGATGAGATAGCAAGGAATGTTGATGAGACATCTTATGACTAGTAGTAATGCAGGAAATAAAGGGCCATAAGTAGTTGAACAAAGAATGGAGCAATCACAAGAGGTAAATAAGCTTCTTGAGTTTATACAAGCAAATTGTTACGTTAAGAGAGAAATGGATAAGCTAACACTAGCTGACAATTGGCTAACCTAAATTGAATGAAGTTTTGAGGCTTTTAGAGTCCCTGAATCCCAAAAGTTATCATATAGCACTTTTATGTTAAAGTTAGCTGCTCGAGTTTAGTAAGACTCGAAAGCAAGATAATTAAGAAATAATATTACTTGGTAAAGGTTTAGGGAGGAATTCAAGAAAGAATACTTCCTTCATAGTGTCCAGACTAAAATGGTGAGAGATTTATTTGAACTTAAGAAGGGGGTTATAAGTGTGACACGGTATGAAATTGAGTTTAATAAACTGTTGCAATATGCACCTAATTCATATCGAGATAATGCTGAATTAAAGAAGGATTTGTTCTTTATTGGATTTGACCCTTCAATGTGTTGTAAGTTAGAAGACTATGGTTTCTCTACTTATAATGACATGGTAGATAAGGCAAGACAATTGGAGAATAATCGCATAAGGATGCAAGCAATGTGGAGTCAAAAGATCAATAAGGGTTATCGACCTAGTTCATCATTTAAGAAATCATATCCTAGAGCTACTAGTAGTTCTAGATAGAAGAGAAGGAAACTAGCAACTTTAGCTAATAGCCAGCATAGTCGGTATTTTGTTTGAGTTTTTATGATAAGGATGGTAATGTTAAGTATTGGAACTGTAGTGCAAATCATTTTCTAAGAAACTGTGCTCAGCTTAAGGGAAAATATTTTATATGTAGAGATTAGAACCATATGCTGCGCGTATACCCTAGAATGAAACTTGTGAAGTTGAAAAAATGTAGTAAAAATGGGCATCTCTCTAGATATTGTCTACAATTTAGATAAGGAGCTAAGAGGACTAGAGGTTCTAATAACACAACCGCACCTACTCGTGTCTTTGCTATGGAGGATATGGGAATGAGGAGGATGAAGATTTACATATTAGATGGAGGAGTATTACCATGAAGATGTTGAGGAGATTGCGGAAGTCAAAGAAGAAAACAATGAAGGACTTATGACAGGTACGTACTCAGACTATTTATTTTGGTGATAATTTAAGTGTAAGTTAAATTGAAGTATTTAAATTTTGAGATTTATGAATTCAAGTTAGTTAGTAATCATAGTATTAGTATATTTCAGGGAATGTGCTTATAAATGCACAGCTTGCTTTTACATTATTAGATACTAGTGCATCTCATTCCTTTACAAGTAAGAAATTTGTAAATGAATAAGAGATTAGTATGGTTAAGATTAATACAACTTATAAAGTTAGAACTCCTATTGGGGAGAAGGCAATGATTCAAGAAGTGGTAACTAATGGTAGAATTAAGATTCAAAAGAAGGAATACCTATAAGTCTTATAATATTACCTATATAAGGTTATGATGTAATAATGGAAATAGATTGGTTGTCAAGTATGAGGCGATTGTAGAATGTAGAAGTAAAACTATTACTCTTAATGATGGAGAAATGGCATTTTAAGGAAAGGCTAATGGAAGCAAATTGAACTTAGCTATGGTGGAGATTTGTGATGAATTGTATGAGATAAAGGTAAAAGAGAATGATTGGAGATTTTGTTGGGTGTTTTCCATGGAAGTAAAGAAAGAGGCACCTAAAGTGGTTAACATACCGGTAGTGTGTGAATTTTTGGATGTATTTCAAGAGGATTTACTGGGTTTAGCTCCATATCGAGAGTTGGATTTCACTATCAAGTTAGTTCTTAGAATTGAGCCCATTTCTAAAGCTCCATATGAAATTTCACCCACGGAACTTTGAGAGCTAAAGAAGCAACTTCAAGAGCTATTAGACAAGGGATTTGTTCATTTAAGTGCTTCATCATGGGGAGCACCGGTATTATTTGTGAAGAAGAAAAATGGTACCATGAGATTGTGCATAGACTACCAGGTAATAAATAAGGTTACCTTTAATAATAGGTATCCATTACCCCGCATTGATGATTTGTTTGATCAGCTACAAGGTGCAACTATGTTTTTTAGAATTGATTTGAAATCGGGATATCATCAATTACAAGTTAAGCTAGAGGATGTGCTTAAAACCGCATTGAGAATACAATATGGTCATTATGAATTTTTTGTGATGCCTTTTGGTTTGACAAATGCCCTAACTATGTTCATGGATTTGATAAATCGCATATATCAATCATATTTGGATAAATTTGTCATGGTGTTTATTGATGATACTTTGATCTATTTGAAAACCAAGGAAAAACATGTAGAGCATTTATGGTTGGCAGTATAGAAACTATGAGAAAATAAATTGTATGCTAAGTTAAGTAAATATGATTTTTGGTTAGATAAAATTTCTTTTCTAGGTCACATTATATCTAATGAGGGAATCTTTATAAACCCTAACAAGATGAAAGCAGTAATGAATTAGAAGCAACCAACCACTGTTTTGGAGATGAAGAGTTTTCTAGGTATGGCTGGATACTATCAACAATTTATAAAGGATTTTTCTAAAATTATCAAGCCATTGATTTGATTGACCTAGAAAGATATAAAATTTGAATGGGGTAAGGGTTGGGAGTTGAGTTTTCAAGAGTTGAACAAACAACTAGTTACAATACTAGTATTAACATTATCGATCCGAATAAACCCTATAATGTATATAGTGACGCTTCTTAGAATGGATTAGGTTGTGTACTGATGCAGGATAGAAAAGTTGTTGCATATGCATTAAGGCAATTAAGGCCACATGAAAGGAATTATCCAACCCTGATTTAGAGTTAGCAGTTGTAGCGTTTGCTTTAAAAATATGGAGACATTATTTATATGGACAACGTTGTGAAATATATACTAATCACAAGAGTTTGAAGTATTTTTTTACTCAAAAGGAGTTGAATTTAAGATAGAGATGATGGTTAGAGCTAATTAAGGATTATGATTTGAATATAAATTATTATTCTAAAAAAAGCCAATCTAGTGGCAGATGCTTTGAGTTGGAAGAATTATGAACAGGTTGCATTATTGTTAACTTCCCAATGTGAGTTAATATGTGAATGTAAAAAATTGAAAATTGGGTTTGATTGGTATGAGCCTAATAGTTAGATTATGAATTAGGAGCTGCAACCTACTTTATTAGAGAGAATTAAACAGAAGCAAGAGGAAGATAAAGATCTGATGGAAATTAAAGAAAATTTGAGCAAAGGGAACAATTCTGATTTCAAAGTAGATGAAAGAGGCATACTAAAATTTAAAGGAAGAATATGTATGCTGTAAGATCCTAACATAAGGAAGGAAATTTTGGATGAAGCACACATTACAGGTTATATCATGCACTTAGGAGGAAATAAAATATATCAAGATTTAAAACACATGTTTTGGTGGAATGAAATAAAAAGAGATGTAGCATAGTATGTAGTAAAATGTATTACGTGCCAACAAGTTAAAGCAGAACATCAGAGATTGGATGGACCATTACAACCTTTGGAGGTACCGAAATGGAAGTGAATATTAGTATGGATTTTGTGATAGCACTACTTAGGACTCAATCTGGTTATGACTCAATTTGGGTAGTCGTAGATAAATTAACAAAGAGTATACACTTCTTACCTTATTAAATAGGCAATTCAATGGAAAAGATAGCTAGGCTATATATTAGAAAGATAGTAAGATTATATGGTGTGCTAGAAAGCATTATTTCGAATCGAGATAGTCGTTTTGTATCCAAATTTTGGGAGAGTTTATATAAAGCTTTGGGTACAAAGTTCCAATTTGGTAAAGCTTATCACCTGCAAATAGAAGGACAATCTAAGCGAACAATTCAAACCCTAAAAGATATGTTGTAGGCTTGTGTATTAGATTTTAGCGGTGATTAAGATAGATATTTGCCATTAATAGAGTTTACTTACAATAATAGTTATCATGCAACTATACAAATGGCATCTTATGAAGTACAATATAGAAGAAAGTGTGGATTGCCACTATATTGGGATCATAAGGAATATGCAATGATTGGACCTGACATGATCAACCAAACAAGTGAGAAGGTTAAGATTGTATGACAACAAATGAAGGAAGCTTATGACCGTTATAAGAGTTAGGCAGTTTTGAAGAGAAGGCCATTGGAATTTGAAGTCGGAGATCATATTTATGTCAAGATGAGCCCATTTAGAGGACTTAAACGGTTTGGCTCGAAAGGAAAGTTGAGCCTATGATAAATTGGTACATTTGAAGTGCTAGAGAAGGTTAGTAATTGATGCATCTCCGGGGTCAGACACACAGAGAAAGCACGACAACAAGGTGAATCAAAAAGAACAAAGAAAAAGCTAGTAAAGTCTAGGCAGTTACTGAATGGACATGACACACCACTTGATCCTACTGGGCCTATAATCCACCAGATATGACACACCTATCTGAATTAAAGGGTCACTCGCTACTTCTTCTTGCTAAAGGGAATAGATAAGAATTGAGAGTTAACGAGAATACTAAGGTTACTCAAAGAGAATAATTCTGTATTAAAAGTTGGAGGATTGTTTGCATACAAGGAAAGTGAAGGTTTATATACTTGCCCACTAGGGTTATTTTATATGTATGAAAAGACAAAAGGATATTTTACAATTACATTACATTACATTAATCATACTAAAAAGGGGTAAAAAGGACAAAGAATATCCAGTATAGAAAGGAAAGAATTATTCTCGAGCGTTATGTCAGAAGGTACGTGTCACCTAATTGCTATATGTTAAAATTATGATATATAGGCAAAAGCAGGAAGTGTTGGGAGTCAGGGGCTAACTTGATCTAGATCAGGTTTGGAGTCAATTAGCCTAGCAAAAAGGTTAGTTTTCTTGAAGTCAAATGCTAGTAGGTCGGGTTGATAGCTCAACTTGGCTAGATCGGGGCTGTCTTCTAGATTAAGACTTCGCTGTTGGGCAGGAGTATGCTAGACAGACATGAGGATTTGAGAGACAGGTCAACAAGAGGTTAGATTAGGATGGGAGTCCCCGTCTCGACTATGGCTTAGAGCTAGTATTTTCTATGCGAGCTCTTGAAGTCCTCTAACTCGGCTTCTTATGATCGATCCAGGGGGTTGATTCCTATCATCTACCTGGAGCTTAAAGAGATTTGTCCTCAAATCTGAAGCAATTTTCTCTCATTCTTCTAAGGCCCTCACAGGGTCTTGTGCTGGTTGATTGGGAATTAGATTGGATATATTAAAGGTAGAGGAGACACCATAGTCATCAAGCAACTCAATCTAGTAGGCGTTACGGTTGATCTTCTTCAGGACCTTGAATGGGCCATCAACTCGAGCAGATAGTTTGTTTTATCTTAAGTACAAAAATCACTCTCAGCTGAGGTAAAACCATACTAAGTCTCTTGACTGGAAGGATATAGTTTGGCAGCCTCGGCTACTAATCTCTTGTTGTCTTTGATTGAACTTGGCGATCTTCCTCGTGATAGATTAGTGTAGCTCATGCAATTCTTAGATTCGGTCCACTCTAGACTGACTTTTTTCAGTAGCTACTGGGGTATCGATCATGTCTAGGGGAATGGTAGGGTTAAGGCCATAGATGACCTCGAATGGGGTCTTCCCAGTAATGCTATGGACAGTTTGGTTGTATGCGAACTCCACAATGAGTAGGCACAAATCCCAATCCCACAAGTTCTTTCCTACGACAGCTCTGAGTAGATTACCTAGCATGGTGTTTACCACTTTAGTCTGGCCATTAGTTTGAGGGTGATTATTGGAGCTAAATACGAGTTTAGTCTCAAGTCTTCTCCAAAGTATTTTCCAAAAATAATTGAAGAATTTTGTGTCCCAATCTGAGACAATCGTCTTCAGTACTCCATGTAGTCAGATAATCTCCTATAAAAACAAATCAGCAATATATAGAGCATCGTTAGTCCGATGGTACGGAATGAAGTGCACTATCTTGTTGAAGCGGTCTACTACAACAAAGATAGAATCTTTTCCTTTAGGTATCTGGGGCAACCTTAGGATAAAGTCCATGTTGAGGTCAACCCATGGTAAGGTAAGCATTGGTAAAGTCATGTACTCTCCATAGGGTTCTCTCTTCTCCTTAGTGCACTTACACACTTTACAATGACCGACTACCTTATGGACATCTTTGGCTAAGCCTGGCTAGTAAAAATTCTCCTTTAATAGATTGGCTATTTTGACCTCCCCAAAATGGCCTAAAAGTCTATCGCTGTGAGCTTCTTAGACCAATAGTTCTCATGTGGAGCAGTTTAGAATATATAGCCTGTAGTCCTTGAATAGATAACTATCCTTAAGATAATATCCTCCAACAACTACTCTCATTTGACACTGTTCAACAATGGGGCTAAAGTGAGGGTCAGCAGCATATTGCTTCGTGATGAGTAAGAATCCCAATAATTTTGTCCGCAAAGTGGTCAACAAAGTTTGCCGTTGTGATAGAGCATCAATAACCACATTTGCACTCCCCTTCTTGTGTCGAATGATGTACAAGAACTCTTCCATGAATCCCAACCATTTGGCTTGCCTCTTCGAAAGCTTATTTTGACTTCCTAGATGCTTCAATAATTTGTGGTCAATGTAAAATAACAAACTCTTATAGTAACAGGTAGTGTTGCCAAACAGTGAGAGCTTGGAAAAGGGAGTATAACTCCTTCTCATATACAGAATAGTTCAAGGCTAAGCCACTTAGTTTCTCACTATGGTAAGTGATGGGCCGTTGTTCTTGCATCAGGATAGCACCAATTCCAACTCCTGATGTGTTGCATTCCAATTCAAAGGGCTTGTCAAAATCTAGTAGTGATAGGACAAGGGTCAAGGTGAGCTTCTCCTTGATCTCCCTAAAGCTTCACTCAGCTTAATCGCTCCACTTGAACCCTTCATTCTTCTTTGTTAGCTTGGTCAATGGAGCAGCTATTGTACTGAAGTCCTTAATAAATTTCCTATAAAAAGAAGTTAGGCCATGGAAACTTCGAACCTCAGTAATATTGTTCGACATCGGCCATTTTAGAACAACTCGGATCTTTTCCTCATCTACTCGGATTCCTTCCCCTGACATTACAAACCCTAGGAATATCACTTATCTCTAGTAGACATTGCATTTCTTTACATTCCCATATAACTTCTTAGCTCACAAAATGTCAAATACTTCATGAAGATATTGAACATGGTCATTTAGGTCGGCACTATATACCAGTATGTCATCAAAATATATGACTACACATCTCCCGATTAGAGGGTGCATCACATGGTTCATTAACCTCATGAATGTGCTCAGCATGTTAGTAAGTCTAAATAGCATAATCAACCATTCATAGAGTCCGTGCCTAGTCTTAAAGGCAGTCTTCCACTCATCCCCTGCTCTCAAATGAATCTGATGGTAGCTGCTTCATAGATCAAACTTTGAAAATATCCTTGCACCATGGAGCTCATCTAATATGTCATTAAGCCTCGATATCGGGTACCTATACTTGAGAGTAATTCTATTGATTGCTCGGCTATCGATGCACATGCGCCGTGGTCCATCCTTCTTCGTGACGAGCAGAACTGGTATAACATAAGGGCTCATGCTCTCCTTCACATATCCTTGCTCAATGAGCTCATCCACCTATCTTTTCAGCTTAACAGCTTGCTCAAGTTTCATCC
The DNA here is from genome assembly GCA_024138015.1 of Lumnitzera littorea. Taxonomy (NCBI): domain Eukaryota; kingdom Viridiplantae; phylum Streptophyta; class Magnoliopsida; order Myrtales; family Combretaceae; genus Lumnitzera; species Lumnitzera littorea. The sequence goes on from JAMXBB010000008.1 coordinate 78,164,125, forward strand.
TGTATGCAGGTCGGTTCGGTAGGGTGGTGCCTAGCTGTAGATTGATACAATGCTCTATGCTTTAAACTGGAGGCAGTCCTTTGGGTAGTTCTTTTGAAAACAGGTTGGAAAATTCATTTAGCAAGCTTCAGATCTCTTCTGGAACATTTTGTAACTCCCTCATCTTCATGAATCTCCCAATCAATAGGAACATGGGTTCATCAGCCTTCTCAGCAGATCGGAGCTCCATTCGGCTGATCACCAAAGCTTTCTTCTTACTAGCTTGAGTGAGTTGGTTATGAGCCTCATTCACTTGTGACAAGGTTAGGGGTTGCAATATAATCTTCCTTCCATCCTTGATAAAGGCATAGGTGTTCTTATACCTGTTGTGAGTGATACGTCAGTTGAATAACCAAGTTTGCCCAAGTAGCAGATGTAAAGCTCCCATAGAGACGACATCGCACACTACTTCATCCTTGTATACATTCCCAACACTGAACGGTATGGTTACTTGTTTGGTTACATGTAAAGTACCCTTATCATGAAGCTAGTGCAGCTTGTAGGGTTGGGGATGCTTTGAGGTTGATAAACCTAACCTCTGCACAAAGGAATGTGCAACGACATTAGTACAACTTCCTTCGTCCACAATAATTGTATACAGTTGGCTTCTAATGGTACACTTAGTATGGAATAAGTTCTCTCTCTAGTCCTCTTTAGAGTTTAGCAGGGAACTCAAGACTCGCCTCAGAACTAAGGCCATTACTTCTCCTTAGTTAGCATAGATACAGGTTTCCTCTTCCTCCTTAACCTTCTCTTTCTACTCCAAGTATTCATCTGCATCTCCACCTCCATTGAAGGCTAAGATTTGCACTTTAACATTGTCTAGCCCTCAAGGAACTCGACATCCTCATCCCTATGTTTGGTAATAATCAACTTCTTCTTCACCAAACTCTTCGACATCAATCTCCTTGCCATCTTCCCTAATCTCCTCCAACTCCAGTTTTCGTTTAATAGCCCTGTCTGCCACTCCTCTAACTCATGACAGTCGAATTGGGTGATTAGTCCGGTTGCCTTAGCTATAATATCTCTCAAGGGCGCCATTCTACAGGTTTTACTACTGAACACCTTGGGGTTATTGTCTATTAACTTGCATTACGGTGACTAGACTCTCAATAAGGTTTATGAGTCTATTAATTTTGTAATCAACAGACCCTAGGGTATTACTATCACTATGACCATGACTAGGTTGAGCACCACTACCCTGGTTACCAATAATTCCCCAAACACTTGAATCTGACATAGTGTAATACCTTTTCAAACAGATTAACAAACTTGCTCTATTGTCGCAATGGAAAATAGAGTAAAACAGAGTATTAATAAAACCACACTTACGAATGCTCAAATATACTGTAGTAGCTACGAAAGGAACACAGTAGCCACCAACAATAAAGCAAACTAAAACTTCACTGCAACTTCAAACATTCCTTCATGGAACCGTACTATAATACCAACGAAGTTGATGCGTCTCTGAAGTCAAATACATGAAGAAGGCACCACAACGAGGCAAACCAAAAAGAATAAAGAAAAAGCTAACAAAGTTCGAGTAGCTATTGAATGGATATGATACACCAATCGATCCTACTCGGCCTATAACCCGCTAGATATAACACACTATTCCAAATTGAAGGGTTACTCATTATTATTCCTTGCTAAAGGGAATAGATAAGAGTTAAGAGTTAACGAGAACACTAAGGTTACTCAAAGAGAATAATTATGTATTGAAAGTTGGATGATTGTCTGCGTATAAGGAAAGTGGGGGTTTATATACTTACCCACTAGCGTTATATTACACGTATGAAAAGATAAAAGGGCATTTTACAATTACGTTACATTAATCATACTAAAAAGGGGTAAAAAGGACAAAGAATATCCAGTATAGAAAGGAAAGAATTATTTTAGAGCATTGTGTCAGAAGGTACGTATCACTTGATGGCTGTACGTCAAGAAGATGATACACAGGAAAAAGCAGGAAGTGTTGGGAGTCAGGGGTCAACTTGATCTAGATCAAGTCTAGAGTCAATCAGCTTAGCAATAAGGTTAACTATCTTGAAGTTAGACACCAGTGGGTCAGGTCGGTAGCTTAGCTTGGCTAGTTCAAGGTTGTCTTCTGGATTAGGACTTCACTCTTGGGTAGGAGCATGTTGGACACACTTGAGGATCTGAAAGATAGGTTAGTAGGAGGTCGGATCAGGATGGGAGTCCCCATCTCAACTATGGCTTAGAGCTAATATTTTCCATGTGAGCCCTTGAAGTCCTTTTGCTCTGCTTCTTGTGATTAGTCGAAAGGGTTGATTCCTATCAGTAATGTATCCTATAGAATAACATTACCTCCAAGTTTGTCAAGCTACCATGATGCATTTCATGTTTCCATGCTAAGGAAGTTTGTTAAGAACCTAAATGCAATTGTGGAAATAAAGCCGGTAGAGTTAAAGAGGAATCTTCAAGTGATGAAGCAACCTACAAAAATACTAAATAATCAGGTTTAGAAATTAAGGAATTGAGATATGGAATATGTAAAGGTCTAATGGTATGAAGGTTCAGACTTGGAGATTACATAGGAGTCGAAGGTAATAGTGATGAAGTAATAACCATGACTTTTCTAAGTTAGTAAAAGTATGTGATTATTATTTTTGGTTATTTAAATGCAATTTAGATATATAAAAGTTTAGAGCACAAAAATTTTTTTGAAGTGGGGTAGAAATGTAAGCTATGCAACTGGAAGTTAGGATTTAATACATAAAATTTAAAGTAACTGGATAAAATATCGGATCGAGCCTAAATTATATGATGAAGCTAGAAGTATTAGTAAAAGTGATCCCGTAAGTTTAAATTTAGAAAAATAAGTAGTAAAATAATAGAATATTAAAATATCAAATTATAAGCATATTATTAATTATTTATTGGAAATGCATAAAAACGAGTTTAGATAACTAATGAGTCACTACAGATAAATTATATATACACTGAAAATCATAGAATAACATAAATAATATTTAGGAATATTTACTTATACTCCATATCTATTTACGTGTAGGTAAAAATACGTGAAATTACTTAAAATACTTAAAATATACTAAAATAATGCCAAATAATTAAAGAAAATTACAAAAAAAAAAATAAAGGAAAAATCAGAAAAAGAAAAGAATTGTCCAGATTCAAGTTGTAGCATGTTGGGGTTAGAAAGAAAAATATTAACCAATTAGAATAGGGTAAATAAAAAGCAAAATTGGAAGAGGATAAAGCCAAATATCAATGAAAATTGAAAGAAAAAAAAATCAAGGACAACTCTATAAATACCCTAAACCCATTTGGAACTCATTTTGATATGTTTGGAGTCTAAACAAATTTGAGAGAACTCAAAAAGAGAGAATTAGAGCTTTTTACAAAAAATAGAAAAAAAGTATGCAATTAAGGCTTGTAAAGCAAACCTATGACTCACGACCACCTGGAGTTGAACCAGGAGTTGAACCACCACCACCATTACACCCTATCCTCACAACCTAAAGCTACTGACACCCCTAGGACCACCACTGGTAGTCGGAATTTCGTTGATTAGGTAAGTCAAATTATAACCCAATTTTGCTTAATTTTGTAAAAATAGTAAATATATTTAGAAAATTATGAAATTTGGTATTTTGAGGTTCATAAGTATGTCGATTTAGGGAAAAATTTTAGTTTAATGAAATTATGCCTAGAAATATACTGTGCTTAAGAAATCTCGTAAACTCGAGTTTTGTTTGATTTAGAAATAAATGACCTTTAGAATGTAATTTTAAGCTCAAAATTTTTGTTTAGACTATTTAAAGGATGTAGAACAATGCTATTAAGAGATTTTTTAGAATTTAATTTTTGAAAATTTTAGATGATTTTTAGGCCTTAAAATAATATATAAAATAGGTGATTTCAGGCTAATTAGGTAATTAAATGGATAATTATTGATTTAGTATGTAATTATGTGTTTTAAGATGTTAATTTTTGATATGGTATGGTAATTATATCATTTGGATTGTTAGATGTAATTATTACGTGTATTATGTAGTAAATATATGCAATTAATAATATGTAGAATAAAAAATATAATAAATAGAAAATATTAAGTTTAAATTTGATAATATAGTAATAATAATAAAACATAATTGATTTGATATGAACCTAAATTTTAGTGAACTATATGAAAAATGTAAAATTTTATCACATCAGGAATACATTCGGTAGCTAAATTAGGGAGCAATGGTTCGGAGGATTGTCATGAGGGAAACGATATCTCTATTGTATAACCTTGGGTTTGGTTGTAAGCTATTACATAAATATGAAAACTCTTCAACCCAAATTAGAGTGGGTGAAATTACTCTGATTTCACAAAGAACCGGACCACATTGTATGATGACATTTGCTTATTGCATTGCATATAATTAATTATTTGAAAACCTTGTTTGTGTTTGTTATGCATTCTTAAGCCTCCATCCTAACTTCTTAAGTTGTTGGTTGCTCATACCTTTATCAATTTTCTTACAGGTACTGACTGATATGCCATACTATAACTATCCAGAGGTCAGTATCTGTCTAAAGTACTAAGCTATAGGTGAGTGAGGATCATGTTGGTAAATGTAATAGAGTCTTCTAGAGTTTTGTTACTAACTCTTAAGTTTTTTGGGACCAATTATGTAATATGTAATATGATACTTATCAAATGACCTTAGTGTATGGATATTGCCTGGGCATGTAAGACAATATGTGATGGGAATCGAGCTATTGGCCCTTTGACTTGTAGTCGAGCCCAAGGATTGGAAGGCTTGATGAGACGAATTCTTCTACCCCAGTTGACTCTTGTCGAGGTTGAGTACTTCCTTGCTAAGTCACTCCTTAAGTTGTGTTGAATGACTGCCAATCTCTTGCAGATAGAATGCCGAGAAACGAATAGCCGAGACAACATCCAATCCTCCCTCATACCTAACCACTTACTCGACATCAACCTTGTCGCTATGCCGAGAGAGAGACCTTGGACTACATAAGCCATCCCTACTCAGACAAGCTAATTGGCCGTACTATTTTATCCGCATCTTCTAATGACCTCGCCCATACAACATTTCCATGTGTATAGGACCATGTATAGAATTTGCCCCACTAATTATTACTTCTATGAATATTCATTTTTACCCTTTTGTATTGTTATACATCACTACTTCAGGGTAATACCCATTTTGTCTCTTCCCTTTTAGGTAAGTTGCTCTAAATTCTTGGGTATAAATACCCTTTGTATTTGTAAGCTGTAGATAGATAGATTATCATTAATACACTTGAGTATTTTTCCTTCTTAGTGTAGACACTCTATTGTTTTACACTTAGCATTACTTTTATCCTTTTCCTTAAGCAAGGTTAGGTGGTAAGTAACCTCATCGGATTAATTCGTGCATCATATTGAATTGTGTTGTGAGTCCTTAGAAGTTCCATTAGTGTATCATATCCTCTGAAGCTATTTGTAGGTTTTGCTTACTTTTCATTTGTCCTTGTTCTTTCGTGCATTTTCATTATTACTCCTTTCGAGCTTTCTATAAGGTTGGACTTATTCAACGACTAGCCTTATCAGTTCTTGGTCACGGTTTGCACCAATATGAGTATATTAATGTAAATATGTCTTAAATTTTTTAGTTATATATATAAATTCTATCTTTAGTTATGAATGATTGTTTACTTCAAAGCGAGCAGTTATAGATACCTTATGAAAATCGTATCTATGATAAGGACTATGAGGTCAATTATTATCATAGATTGATTTACAAGGCAGAACTGTTGTGACTTTACTACTTTAGGGCGTAACACTTATGCACTTAACTTGGGTCATCAATGGGATCAGTATCTCCCATTAATAGAGTTCACCTACAACAGTGGTTACCAGACAACTATTCAGATGGCTCCATATGAAGCCTTATATAGAAGGAAGTATAAATCACCTATTTACTAGGATGAGGTTGGTGAAAGGCAATTGATAGGATTGAATTTGATACAAGAGGCAGTAAATAAAGTCAGGTTGATTAGGGAAAGGATGCAATCCTCCTAAAGCCATTAGAAGAGCAATGTTGATAAGCAGTAACACCTATTAGAGTTCCAAGTAAGAGACGAGGTGTTGCTAAGAGTGTCTCCTATAAAGGGCTTTGTCAAATTTAGGTTATGAAGAAAACTAAGCCTTAAATATGTTGGCCTCTTCAAGATCCTAAAGAGAATCAAGAAAGTAGCCTACAAGTTAGAGCTTCTTCCTCAACTTGAGGGTGTACATGATGTATTCTACATATCCATGTTGAGGAAGTATCAAAAACCTGGCCTAGAACAAAAAGAAGAACCACATGTGCAGGTGGTAGATTTCGAAAACTTGCAGTTACTGCTAAATATGTTGGTAAATGAACGATTAGTTAAAATCGAGGACATTAAGGTTCAGAAATTGAGTAGGAGAAGTATACCCTATGTCAAGTTTTAATGGTCAAACTGGTCTAAAAGGGAGGCAAGTTGGGAACTAAGGGAGGAAATTGAAAAGAAGTATCCAAAGTTATTTTAGAATCAAAATAAGTAACTTTCGAGAATGAAAGTTTTGTTAAGGGGAGGAGAGCTGTAAAGCTTAGAAAATAAAATAAAAACAAAAGGAATTTAAATAAAATGAAGATAACAAGGTATAGGAGAGGCTTTAGTATTGTATGCGTCGAGCTTGACTTTACACCTTTCGATTTTTTTTTTTTAATTTAGTTTTTCTCTAAACCGATCAGTATTAAACCCTACTCATTTAATATTGACCCTCAACTGGGGTTTAAAGAAAATCGGTTTTTAATTTTGAAAATAATTTTGGAGTCACCACCCGATCGGAGTCGGGAAAAATAGTTAAGTTATAACCAATTGGGTAGATTGGTTATAACTTAACTACTAGTCTGTGATAAAAACAATTTTTGAAATAACTTTTTGAAAACTAAAGATTTGGGTTCAAGGGTTAAAGGTTTAAACCCTTACGGATACCATTAGCTTTCCAAAATTAAAATTAAACTTAAAAATCACCTTTTAATTTTGAAAGAAAAAACTTAGTTATCGGTTATTGTAATTGGATAAACAAAATAATCTAAACTAAAGAAAAAAGGGAAATTAGGTTTTTTTTTTTTTAATCGTCACCCCATCGGTACCTACGTACCCGCTATTCGGGATTAGTCGTACATAGTTCTTTTTATGAAAACTTTAGTAGATTGAGTTGATTTTAATTTGGAAACATGCTAGATTTACATTTTTAGTTTAATTTGGTTTATTTAAGAAAAATTCTAACAAAGGTCCTAAATTATATATATATATATATATATATATATTTGAAAAATCTAAGAGTAGTCCTAATTTGTAAAGTGTTAATTTATTTTTTGTTTATTTTTGAAAACTTGATTTTTCTAAGTGTCAAAAATAATTTTTATTCGTTAACTTATTATTATTTTTTATTTTATTTATTCTATTTATTTTTATTTTTATTTTTATCTATTAGACTAAAAATAAATAAAATAACTACCTTATCTTTCTTTTTTTCTTCTTTCTTTTACTTTTTTTTTCTATTTCTTTTTTCTTTGTTATTATTACATTTACATTCACAATAAACAAATTAAAAAAAAACAACAACAACTAAATAATCAAATAAAGAAAATTAAAAAAAAAAAAAGAAACAAGACTTCGGATGAATTGGGCGCACGTGTTAGACCTGGAGCGAATTGGACAAGTCGGTCGTAGATTGGATTAAGTCAGTTAAGGTAGTCGCTTAGAAGGGGTCACAAGCGTAATCAAAGGGCTTCAACTGATCACAGGTATGACGCGGGGGTAGATGACCGTTGTCTTCAACTAGTCATAGGCATGGTATAGCGGTGGATAGCTGCTGTCTTCAACTACTCATAACCATTATCGAGGGTACGGTGGTTAAGGTTTCAATGGTAGAAGAGCTTCAGGTTACAGCAATTGATGGAGGGAGCTGGGTTGAGGAGCTCGTGTCATGGGGGAGTCGTAGTGGTAGTTGGTGTCAAGCTTAGTTTTTCACCTTCTCGATTCTTTTTATAAAATAAGCCTTCTTTAAACTGATTAGTACTAAACCCTATCTGTTTAATCCCAATCCTTGACTAGGGTTTAAAGAAAACCATTTCTTTTTATTTTGAAAACAACTTTGGAGTCGCCATTCGGCTGATGTCGGGAAAAACAGTTAAGTTATAACAAATTGGGTAGATTAGTTATAACTTAGCCACTAATCTAACGATTAAAACCAATTTTACAAAACGGTTTTTGAAATCAAAGAATTTACATCCAAGGGTTAGGACTTTTAAACTCTTACGAGTACCATTGACTTTTCAAAATTAGAATTAAACTTTAAAATTACCTTTTAATTTTGCAAGAAAAAACTTGATTATTGGTTACTCTAATTGGATAACTAAAATAATCTAAACTAAAGAAAAAGGGAAATTAGGTTTTTAAATTTTTATCGTCGCTCTATAGATGCCTACATGCCTACGTACTATGTGCTTACGTGCTTACGTACCTACTATTCGAGATCAAATGTACGTAGTTTTTTTTAATGAAAACTTTAGTAGGTTGAGTTGATTTTTGTTTTAAAAACAATCGGGTTTATATTTTTACCAATTTTGATTTATTTAAGAAAATTTTCTAAAGGGCCCTAAATTGGTTTTTATTTTTAGAAATTTTAAATGATCCTAATTTGAAAAATGGTTGATTTATTTTTATTTTATTTTTGAAAAATCAATTTTCTAAGTGACAAAGAGAAATAATAATCTTTATTCTTTCTATTTACTTATTTATTTTTATTTTATTTATTATTTTACTTATTCTATCTATTTCTATTAAAATAAAAATAAATAAATAAATAGACTACTTCCTTTTTTTTTTTTTTTTCTTCTCTATCTTTTTTCTTTTTCGTTCTTTTTTCTTTTTCTCATTTATAACATTTACAAATAAACAAAATAAAAACAAACAAACAAACAAACTATGTCTGCTCGGATTGGCTTAGAATCGGCTTGGATGGCTAAGAAGCTGCTCAGATCGGTGAAGCGACTCACTTCGACTTAGTCAGCTTAGGGTCGACTCACTTCGGCTTGGTCGGCTTAGGGTCAGCTCACTTCAGCTCGATCGACTCTAGGTAGGCTCACTTTGGCTCGATCAGCTCGAGGTCGGCTCACTTTAGCTCAATCAGCTCGAAAAATCTAATGATGGTGGTTTTTGTCAAAAAACATCGTAAGAGATGTTATCCTAAAGAGAGAGAAGAGGCTTCGATTTTTGTTTTCCTAAAGTGTTTCGAAGATTTGTTATGTTTTGAAAATGAAAAGTAGACCCCTATTAATAGTTGTCATGGTTGAGTTAAGGATGGATAAAATTAAATGCAATATGATTTTTTTTCCAATTTTAGATTGGATGAACCTGGATAATATGTAGTGCCAAATACATACCTGTGCATGTAGAAGTATTTCCACCATGTGTAGGAGTGTGTCCAACACATGCAGGAGTATATCTACCACTCTTGGAAGTGAGTTGGTAAATGACGTAGTCATGATATGGCTCATGACGTGGCAATAACATGGCGATGAAATGAGAAAAGAAAATAAAAAATACATTTTACACCATCCGTAGATTGAATCCAGGATCTCTAAGTTGCATGCAATATCAAGTCTAAGTACTTATCGAACTAGGTCATTGATTTTTCCTTATTTATTGCATATATGGATTAGGTCAGCCTAGGCTACATTCAAATCTAAATCCAAGCCTAATGGTCATTTATTCAAAATTATTTAAATTAAAATTATATTATATTTAAGCAACCTAAAAATTTATTATTTTCTAAATTCACTATTTTTTCTATTTTATTTTAGTTTCTAAATTTCTTATTTTTTTGTATTATTTTTTTCTAGATTTCCTATTTTTTTTATATTTTTCCAATTTTCTTATTTTTTTCTCTTTTTTCCTATTTTTGTATTTTCTTAAAATTCTTGTTTTTTCTAAATTTCTTTATTTTTTTATTTTTCTTTAATTTCCTTCTTTTTGTGTTTTTACTAATTTAGGACCTATTGAAGAAATAAAATAAAATAAAAGGAGGCAAAAATTGGGTATCTATAGTTGTCCCTTTTTGTGACGAAGTTTGAACAAAACTTTGTCACAAAGACAAAAAGACACTATTTTTACCCCTAGGATGACTTTAAACAACTATAGCTATCCTAAAATCGATTTATTGGGGATTTGGATGAAGAAATGAAACCTGGTCGTGTCTCTCTGATCTCACTAACATGGGTGGGAGTATCTCTAAGGGATAGGAAATCTTACGCTAGAATTGATCTAAAACCTGGTTGTACCTCACTAGGTTCACTAACCTAAGCAGGAGCGTCACTCAAAGACTATGATCGATCTAAAACCTGGTTGTACCTCATAAGGCTCACTAACTTAGGCGGGAGTGTCTTTCAAAGACTAGTAACCCTAAATTGAGATCGATTTAAAACCTAGTCGTACCTCACAAGGCTTACTAACCTAGGTGGGAGCATCTTTCGGGGATTAGCAACCTTAAATTAGGATCGATCTAAAACCTGATTGTACCTCACAAGGCTCACTAACCTAAACAGGAGCGTCTCTCGGGGACTAGCAACCCTAAATTGGGATCGATCTAAAACTTGGCCATACTTCACTAGGCTCACTAAACTAGGCAGGAATGTCTCTTGGGGATTAGTAACCCTAAACTAGGATTGATTTAAAACTTAGCCATGCCTTATTAGGCTCACTAACTTAGGCGGAAGCGTTTCATGGAGACTAGTAACCCCAAACTAAGATCGATCTAAAACCTGGTCGTATCTCACTAAGCTCACTATCCTAGGCAAGAGCATTTCTCGAGGACTAGTAACCTTAAACTAGGATCGATCTAAAACTTAATCATGCCTTACAAGGCTTATTAACCTAAGCAAGAGCATCTCTCGAGGACTGGAAACCTTAAACTGGGATCAATCTAAAACCTAATCATACCTTACAAGGCTCACTAACCTAGGCAAGAGCGTATCTCGGGGACTAGCAACCTTAAATTGGGATCAATCTAAAACTTGGCCATGCCTCATTAGGCTCACTAACTTAAGCAGGAGCATCTCTTGGGGACTAACAACCCTAATGTAGGATCAATCTAAAACTTAGTCATGCCTCATAAGGCTCATTAACCTAGGTTGGAGTGTCTCTTGGGGACTAGCAACCCTAAACTGGGATCAATCTAAAACCTAGTTATGCCTCACTAAGCTCGCTAACCTAGGCAGGATGTCTCTCAAAGACTAGTAACCCTAATGTAGGATCGATCTAAAACCTAGTTATGCCTCACTAGGCTTACTAACCTAAGCGAGAGTGTCTCTTGAGAACTAACAACCCTAAACTAATGTTAATGCTGTACCAAAAGGAAACGATAAGGAGAAGTGCCCTATGGAACTTGGTGAATAGAGGTGAAGTACCCTATGGGCTTACTTGAGAGAAACTTGGTGAGGGGAAGTACCCTATTGATTTGTTAAGAGAATACTAAGAAGGATGAACCGAGTTAAGATCGTATCTTCAAAAGCTGGCTAAACACTAAATGCAAAAAGTGAATGCCTTATGGGTTGGATAGAAGAGACGATGAAGAGAGGTGCCATACTAGCTTTCTAAGAGAAACTTTGTGAACAGAGGGGCCCAATAGGCACACTTGAGTGAATTTGGTGAACAAAAATGCCTCATAGGCTTGCTAAAAGGAACTAAGCATCTTAACGGGTTTGCTAAAAGGAAAAGAAACACCCTATGAGCCTACAAAAACCCTAAAGAGAATGATTAGGGGAATTGCTCTATGATCCTGCTGGAATGTTTGAAGAAAGATTACTGGATGAGGAAGTGCCCTATGGGCTCGCTTGAGAGACACTTAGAAATAAGACTGAGTTGAGATTGCATTTAGAAGGCTAACCCAAAAGAAACTGATGAAGAGGAGTGCTATATGGGCTCGCTAAGAGGAACTTAGTGAACAAAGGGGCTCGATAGGCTTGCCAAATGAAATTAAGCATCCTATGGGCTTACTAAAAGATCTTGATGACCTGAAGGGCCCTATAGGCATGCTAAAGGGAATCGAGGAACAGAAACACCCTAAAGGTTTGCTAAAGACCTTGAAGAGAGATGAATGGATGGAAGGCAGGATAACCTAATCGAGACCTTACCCAAAATGCTACCCGATTTTAAGCAAAATATTTACAAAAAAACCCTTTTTTTATGAAGACTACTTATGTTGAAAAAGATATTGGGGATAATTTCCTTTATTTTGGGAAGAATGAGAAAAAGCTCGGACTCTTAACTCTTCTTTTTTTTTTTTTTCTTTTTTCTTTTTTTAGAATGGATTGAAAACTTAGCCACTTAAGCCGACATAGACTTGAAATATTTTCTCTCTCTATTTCCTTTTCTTCTTCCTCTTATTTTTTTTTTTTATTTCCTTTTCTCTCTTTTCTTTTTAATTTGCTAATAGGTAAAGAACCTTTCCTTAATAATCACATAAGGCCTCTTATGTTCCCCCTAACTTAGATGTCGAGCCGTTTAGTAAGGCCTTGTGATTTCAAACATCTTCAAAAAGTAATTTATGGTTGTTTTAATTGAAGAGGACTTCCTTGCAAACTCTTAGTCCAGATTACACTCTTGACTACAATCCCAAAATTATACTCCATTTTGCATGTGATATGCCTTGATCAATCCATTAGATCTTTCTCGATTTATCATTATGAATTTAGGCTTTTGGTCCAAGGGTTTCAAAAGGAACTAACAAAGAAGCTTATTCTGAAATAAATATTAATCCCAAGTGTACAAGTCAAGAACCTTAGGAACAATTAGAAATATATACTTGACCTAGTTTCAAAAACAAATTTTATTAAAGATGAATTATCTTTAAAGATCAAAAGAGCATTTACTTGTGTAAGGGTGGTATTGTGGGTGGGAAGGCCAAGTGTGAGAGAAGCTTCAAAGTAGATGTAGAGATTTTAGGTTTTTTAGCTTAAACTATGATTTAGAGCTTTGCATCTTTGGGGCTATTTAGGCTTTGACTTTTGATTTGACTGTCCCTACTAGGATATGATATGGCTTTCACTTGGCTCTTGGCTTATACTTGAGCTTAATTTTCTAACCTATTTTCCTCATCTTTTACTTTTTCTATTTTGTTATTACTTTGCCCCATTATTCTTTTATTGTTCTTTCTTCTTCTTTTGGCCCCAAGCCAAGTTTTTACCTTTTAAGCGATTTAGGGTCCTAAATTCATTGATTTCTATTATATGGGCTCGAGTGAGGTAAGTAAAAGTTTGAGATGTTTAAAAAGGATGTAGCTCTTCTTTATTTAAAAAAAAAAACATAACTTATCAAAAATAAAATTTTTTTTTGAATTTAACGTTACTAAAGCAAGTACAAACCAATTTTAATCCCTCTCTCCTTATCAATGACCCTAACCTTCGAATTGCCCCATTATAGGGTGGTTCTCAATAGGATTTAAATTTGAAAAATTCTTCAAATAAGTGTAACGGGGTAAACAAGAGATGATTGTGTTTAGGATTTAAGAAATAAATGCCTAATTTCATTTTGATCTGTGTATCGCATTCAAAGTGGACCTCCTTTAAGGAATGAGTCTAAAGTATCCTCACCTTTGTGTTGCTCAACCTCTCAAAGTGTTTTAGGTTAGTATGTGGAAAATAGTTTGCCTCTTTTCATTCTAAACCTTTTTAAAAGTGAGTTACCAATTTATTGAGGAGGAATTTATTTGCCCAAATAACATTCCAATCATTTCATTGAAAAGGAAACTGTATTATTCTAGTTGTTACAGACTTTATTGAAGACAACTTTCTTTGCCCTTATCTTAACAAGCACCTAATTACTTGAAACAACCTATGAGTTTACCAAAAGGCAATGGTAAGCTCAAAAGAAATGGAGCTTTAGGCAACTCAGTTGGACTATCCCCATGACTTGAAGAAGGAACATCTTGTTGTAGCTCTGGTTGAATGACTTTTGCATCAATCAGGTCTTGAATCTTGTTCTTCAATCTCGTTCTTTAGTCTCCAACATTTTTCAATGGAGTGCTCCTTTTGACCCATATGATAGTTGCATCTTGCTTCTAGGTCAAAACCGCATGGTTTGTAATTCGGATTAGGGACTTCACAAGCTATAACTCTTGCTACTTTCAAATGATAAAAGAGTTAGGAGATTGATATCTTCAGTTGAGTAAATTGTCTCCTTTGAATCCTTTAGGTTTGTTCTTTCTTGCTTCTCTTCGGCTTCTTTCTACTTGAGCCTCCTTCATCACTTGCTCTTACTGGTACTTAATTGGTATTGAACGTTGGGTGTTGAAATCTTCTAAGCATGGGGCCCATTGCCATTTCTAGATTTGTGGTGATCTTTTGTAACATGGCTATTTTCTCTTCTAAATTTGAGAATCTCCTTTCTAGGTTTGAATCTTAGGATATCTGGAGAGTGGTGATTATTGAGAACAAAACTTGCCATTGTTGGTTCATCTAATGCATCATCCTTTCTAGGGAGGTGAATCTATCATCAACCATGTGAACCTAATTGGACGAATTTCTTGACTAGTTAGTAACTTTTCTTTTATTTTTTTCTTTTTCTTTTTTTTTTAAAGAGAGAGAAAGATAAAACTTTATTTTATAGAAACCAAATAAAAATGATGGATATTTTATTTTTTGGTTATTATTATTATTTTTTACTTCCTTGAGTGAGGGAGAATGAAAAGTTTTATTGAAGGATTGTCTACAAAGAAGGAAAGAATGAAGAATGACTAAAGAGAGAAACAAAATTTTTTTTTAGAAAGATCAAAGTACATGAAACTCAAAGTCCTTCAACTACATCTAAAGTTTTTGATCTAACTCTTGCAGTTGGGCTTTAATCTTGTCTAGCATTTCTAAAGCCCAATTCATGGTCTTCTTGCTTTTTTCAACTTGAGCTAACAAGGCCCTGTTAAAGGCCTCAGCATGCCTAGCCCTCTACTTCTAGTAGGTAGCTTTATCTTATAGCAATTGCTCATGGATTCCTTAGGCAACTGGCAATCTTTGATTATTCTCTCATTAGTTACCTACCATTTTTAGTTCTACATATTTCATAGACAACAATCAATCATCAGTGTAGAAAAAGAAAGCACATGGAAATATCCAGGTGTTGGGATCGTTTGGGTTAATACATTACTCCCTTGAGTTGCAACCCTACTATTAATTTCAGAAATTTGATCGCATTAAAACTCTTGAATGATTAGTAGGGTTGTAATTTCTTAAGGGTGTTATATTAACTCAAGCTTGGAGAGGAGTATATCTAATTAGGGTAGGTTTTGAAAAGGTCCTTAAAGTTTTGTGACCTCACTTGTTATAAAACACTTTCATTGGTCACATTAAGCTTAACCGAGGTGGCTTAATCAATCTCGAGTGGTGGTTACACCACAGCACTTGAAGCTTACACAATGGCCCCTCTCCTAGGGTCCTAAGATGGATTGGGTTTAACTGCATCTACCCTGCACCTTTGATGCAACAAGTGACCCCCCCATATCCCAAAGCATATGACATGCAAGACAGATAAAAGCTGAGAGTGAATTCTAGGAAAATATAGGAAAAGAAGCTTCAGGTTTGTCTTTTGTTTTTCTTTTTTATAACAATGTCGCCCTAAAACCCTGAAGAATGTATGCAAAAAGGGTAGTATCTAAAGGTCCTTAAACTTTATGACCTCACGTGTTTCTTATAAAATGGTTCCTTAGTTACATCAAAGTTTAAATAGGGTAGCCTAATCGACCCCGAACGGTGGTTACCCTAGTATGCTCGGAACTTATATAATGGCTCCCTATCCTAAGTTCCTAAGATGGCTCAGGTTTAACCATATCAATCATTTGTTCATAGTAAATAAATCCCTCCCTGAAAACAATAAAATAAATAAAACTAAACCTGCAAAAATTTTAGTATAGTTATGATACAAACAAAGAACGAGTAAGTACAAAAATTGCAATAAGGTGATTTTTAGAATTTAATTTTAATTTTGGAAAGTCAAATGATTAACCCTCTGTTGCCAAGCTGTTGACCCTGGTTTTTCATATTCCCAGTTCTTTTTATAAAATGGGCCTTCTTTAAACCGATATGTACTAAACCCTAACCGTTTAATACTGATTTTTGACTAAGGTTTAAAGAAAACCGTTCCTTTTTTATTTGAAAATAACTTTGGAGTCATCACCCGATTAGAGTCGGGAAAATAATTAAGTTATAACTAATTAGGTGGATTGGTTATAACTTAACCATTAGTCTAACGATTAAAACCAATTTTATAAAACGGTTTTTGAAACAAAAAATTTTACATCCGGAAGTTAGGACTTTTAAACCCTTACAAGTACCATTGACTTTCCAAAATTAAAATTAAACTTAAAAATCACCTTTTAATTTTAAAAGACAAAACTTGATTATCAGTTACTTTAATTGGAGAAATAAAATAATCTAAACTAAAGAAAAAGAGAAATTAATATTTTTAATTTTTATCGTCGTCTTATAGGTGTCTATATATCCATTATTTGGGATCAGACGTACATAGTTCTTTTTAATGAAAACTTTAGTAGGTTCAGTTGACTTTAGTTTTCAAAATAGCCAAGTTTACATTTTTACCAATTTTGATTTATTTAAGAAAATTTCCTAAAGGGCCCTAAATTGGTTTTTATTTTTGGAAATTCTAAATGATCTTAATTTGAAAAATGGTTGATTTATTTTTATTTTATTTTTGAAAAATCAATTTTCTATGTGACAAAAAGAAATAATAATCTTTATTCTTTCTACTTACTTATTTATTTTTATTTTTATTTTTTATTTTACTTATTCTATTTATTTCTATTAAAATAAAAATAAATAAATAAATAGACTACTTCCTTTTTTTTTGTTTTTCTTTTCTTTCTTTTTCGTTCTTTTTTCCTTTTTCTTTTTCTCATTTATAACATTTACAAATAAACAAAATAAAAAAACAAACAAACAAACAAACAAATCGAGTTAGCTCAGATTAGCTTTAGATTGGCTTGTCGGCTCACTTCGACTTTGATCAGCTCGATTGGCTCACTTTAGCTCGGTCGACTCAAGTCAGCTCGATCAGCTTAGGGTAGGCTCACTTTGGCTTGATAGACTCGGAGTCGGCTTACTTTGACTGGGTCAGCTAAAAAAATCTGATGGTAGTGGTTTTTGTCAAAAAACACCATAGGGGATACTATCCTAGAGAGAGAGAGAGGAACTGTACTAGAGAGAGAGAGGAACTGTTTAGGAAGCTTTGATTTTTGTTTTTCTAAAGTGTTTCAAAGACTTCTTGTGTTTTGAAAATGAAGAGTAGACCTTTATTTATAGGTGTTATGGTCGAGTTAAGGATGGAAAAAATTAAATGCAATATGATTTTCTTCCAATTTTGGATTGGACGAACTTGGATAATATGTGGTGCCAAATACATAGTTGTACGTGTAGGAATGTATCCAACGCATGCAGGAGTATGTCTGCCACACTTGGAAGTAAGTTGGTAAATGACGTGGCGATCATGTGGCCCATTACATGGCGATAGCATGGCAATGAAATGAGAAAAGAAAATAAAAGATACATTTTACACCTTCTATGGATTGAACTTAAGATCTCCAAGTTACATGCAATATTAAGTCTAAGTACTTATGTAGTTAGGTTATTGGTTTTTCCTTATTTTGCATATAGACTAAGTCAGCTTAAGCTAGATTCAAATCTAAGCCCAAGCCCAAGCCCAATGTTCTTTTATTCAAAATTATTTAAATTAAAATTATATTTTATTTAAATAACCTAAAAATTTAGTATTTTCAAAATTCACTATTTTTTTCTATTTTCTAAATTTCTTATTTTTTTTTCTAGATTTCCAATTTTTTGATATTTTTCCAATTTTCTTATTTTTCGCACTTTTTTCCTATTTTTGTATTTTCCTAAAATTCTTGTTTTTTCTAAATTTCTTTACTTTTTGAGTTTTCTTTAATTTCCTATTTTTTTTTTGTTTTTACTAATTTAGGATCTATTGAAGAAATAAAACAAAAAAAAAATAAAATAAATGAGGCAAAAATTGGGTATCTATAGTTGGAATTGCTCGAATTCCTTTGAGCATAGTTACAGGTTAAAGAGAGAAAGAGCACAGCCGTAGGTAGAGAGAGAAAGAGAGAGAGAAGGCTTGGTAGTGTTCTTACGAGGTTATGGATGGTTGTTTATCCAATAAACTCCCCCAATACCCAATTTATACTTGAATTCAACCTAGAAACAAAGGAAAGTTCGAAGTGCCCTTGAATGCAAATGCCAAAATTTCAGTTTTTTTTTTTCTAACTTGAGAGCTTAATTTGATTGTGTTGATGGATGAATGTGGATGGGATTTCGATCGAAGATGAAAGTAGGCCGTGCCTAGTTTGCAATTTCGCCATTAATTTGGTGAAATTGCAACAAATAAAGGTTCAAAAATCGCGTTGAAACTAGCTACCTAAGGGGGAAAGCCCAGTAAATCTGGAGAAAACGAGGGAAGAAGGGGGAAAGAGAAGGGAAATTAGGGGAAATGAAGGGAAAGGGAAAGAAAAAGGAAAGATAGGGAAGGAAAGATGGGCTAACGTAGAGCCATGTCAGCATAGGTCGTCCAACCTGATGTTGCTATATGTCAAGACACGTCATACAATAAGATCTTGATACATAGCAATTCTTGATGTGATGAAAAAAAGAAAAGGAAAAACTTTACATACTTCCACCTAGATTCGAACCCCTAACCTTTAACCAAACCCAATGTCAATATCCATATGCTTATCCATTAAGCCATTAGCTTACACCTTATCTATATACGCAACTAACTTGTACATATGAACTCGGTCAGCCTAAGTTAGATTTAAATCTAAACCCAGGTTCAATGACCCAAATTCTAAACCTAATTTAAAAATAAAAAATCTACCCTAATAAAAACGTTATTTTCTAAAATCTTTTATTTTTTTCAATTTTCTTCTTTTTTTGTAATTTTTAAACTTTATTTTCTAAACTTCTTATTTTTTAGGGTTTTTTTTCTACACTTCCTATTTTTGGTACCTTTTTTAAAAATTCTTATTTTTTTGTGCTTTTTCTTATTTTTGAATTTTTTTGTATTTTTCTAAAATTCTTTTTTTTTCTAAATTTCTTAATTTTTTGGGTTTTCTTTAATTTCCTATTTTTTGTGTTTTTCCTAATTTAGGGCCTATTGAGAAAAGAAAGAAAAATAAAAAAATAAAAATAAAAATAAAGGGGGCAAAAATTAGGTATCTACAATATGTAATTAGCCAATGCCTATAGGGACATTTTAAGTCAAATAAAGTTAGAAACCCCTCCTTATCCCTAACCCTAACCCTATTTAAACCTTTACTTAAACTAATAGGAGCTTTTTACCTTCTTGACTATTGGAGAACAAAATTTTAGATCCCTAAATCCTAAGTATTGGAAATCACAAGAGGAGGACGAATTTGCTGCGAAATTGCAATTATAAGGTATGTTAACCCTAGTAGATGTAGTAATATACATTTTTCCATGGAAAAGGGTGATAAATGTGATGGAATCCATGATTTGCAACATGGTGAAGGTGTTAAATTGATCCTTACGTGTCGTTATAGTGAGGAAACACATAAGTATCCTTGAATATAAAGCTTTATGTTAGTTTCATGTAAATAGAAAAGATTATGGTTGATTGTTCAATGATTTGATTTTGCAATTTAGCTAATCTTGGTGTTTGAGGGGCTAGTATTAGACATATAGAAGTTAGGTGGTGTGTCGGGGGTTGTGATTGGCATTGAATGGTGATTTAGAGTGGTACTAAAAGGTAGAAAACGCCATTCGAGGGTAATACGGCCAAAGACCACAATCGAGCAAGATGATTTGACACATTAAAGGTAGACAAGGTCGATTGTACCTAGGGCATAGGTTTAAGCTCACAAAAAGCTCGAAAAGAAGGGGGAAATGGGTGAAACAAGCAAAATCTACAAATAAATCTAAGGATATGATGCACCAAGGAACTCTATAGACTTATGAGCTAGCTCAATATGATACATGAGCCAATTCAATGACATCACTTGCTACATAGCCTTGCTTAAGGATTACGATAAGAGTTAGACAAGCAAGCTTAAGTTAGCTCACAAGAAGAAAATAGGATTCAGTATATTCAATGATTCAAGATATGTGATGTTGTAGCTACATATTATAAGGGTATTTATACTAAAAAATTTAGGATATCTTTGCTAAAAGTGGAAAAGACAAAAGGGTACTATCTAAAAGAGATAAAGTATAAGGAACGTAAAAGCTTCAAAAGAGAAATTAGAAAATAGATGATTTGTGCAGCAAATTCCATCAGGTGGGAGGCTTGGACATTTAGCTAGCAGGTATTGGTAAGTTGTAAGAGGAAACAAACGTAGTCATAGGGACATTCTAACCGATGCCAAGCTAACCTGTAGACTCTCCTATAGTGGGCTTAACTTAGATATTATCTCAACAGCTTAAAACAAGGTCAACCAAGCTAATGGGTGAAGGAAACCAAGTTATTAAACAAGCGCTCCTTAAGTCAACATTCAAAGATCATAGTTTCACATGAGAGAGCTTGGCTTAGAAGTGGCAGTAGGTTAGTAGATAGAAGTAGCTCGGATTCTTCAAGCATAGGTCAGGAAAGGAGATTGTACCTAGCTAAGCTCTTAATCCTTCGTACTATGGCTCAAGTTAAAGGGCCTGTAGCTTGATTCCTATTGTGCCTTCTTGATTGATTTGGATTTGGTATCAAATCTGGCTGGTCTTCCTGTTGTTCTTTGTCTGATCGGTATGGGTGGAAGTCAACAGTATTGAACACATTAGATACTCTAAAGTCTTCAAGTAGTTCCACTCGATAGGCATTATTGTTAATCTTCTAGAGTATCTTCAAGGGTTCTTCAATGCAAGCAGACAACTCACTCTTTCTCCTACTCAAGAATCTCTCCTTTCTCAGATGTATCCACATTAAGTCGCCAAGCTAAAATTGACTTACCTTTCTTCCCTTTCCTATTTCCTTCATCTTCTTGGTAGCTTAAATGATCTGTTGGGTAACCTTCTAGTAAATCTGTTAGAGGGACTAAGCTCTAGCTCTTGTGTCTTGGTCTTCTTAGTTTGATGAAGGCATTGGAGTGTAATCAATGGGGAACTCATGGTTGAAGCCATAGATGACTTCGAATGGGGTATGCCTAGTAATGTCATGTATTGTTCTATTGTAAGCAAATTCTACCATAGGTAAATAGACATCTTAGTCGGTCAAGTTCTTACCTACTACAATTCGATGCGATTGACTACCTATGTCTAGCTATAGATCTAAGGGTAATAAGAAGTGCTAAAAAGTAGCTTGGTTCCCATCTAATGCTAGAGGGTTCACTAGAAATGGCTCAAGAACTTTATGTCCCAATCTGACACTACACTCCTTAGCACTCTATGTAAGTGAATAATCTCTTGCAAAAAGAGAAAAGCAATAGTCGAAGTATCATTAGTTTTATTACATGACACGAAGTGTGCCATCTTGTTGAATTTGTCTATGATGACCATCACTAAGTCTTTGCCTTAAGCAATTTGGGATAAATCGAAGGCAAAGTCCATACTTAAATCAACCCACGGTTTGGTTGGGATAGGTAAAAGCATAGCTTTCCCTTACTTAGCTCCACTCTTTGCTCTTTTGTAGATCATGCAACTTTCAACCACGCGGTACCTATCATGCCTCATCTTAGGCTAAAAGAGCCTTACATTCAACAATTTTTATGTCCTTCTTTCTCCAAATGTTCAGATAGTCCAGTAGAATGAGCTTCTCTCACTAGCAATTCTCTTAGAGAATAGGTCAATACACATAGCTTACCACTTTAAAATAGGTATCCATCCTCCACATGATACTTATCTACTATTCTCCCATCTCCATAGCATCCATATACGGGACCCAAGCAAAGGTCATGAGGATATTGCTCCTTGATGCTCGTAAATCCTAAAATTCAGGTCTATAGTTTGGTAACTAGTATGTGCCTTTTTTACAGGGTATTGGCAACCACATTAGTCTTGTCTTGTTTATACTTAATCAAAAAATTGAATCTTCATAAAAATTCAACCCAGCAAGCTTGCCTCTTTAAGAGCTTAGTCTTACTTTGGAGATATCTCAAGAACTTATGGTCAGTGTAAATTACAAACTCCCTTGGCAGAAGGTAATGTTGCCATACTTGAAGTACTCAGATTAGTGCAAGGAGTTCTTTATCATACACAAAGTAGTTCAACTGGGTTGCCTCTTAGTTTCTCACTGTAATATGCAATAGTTGGCCTTCTTAAATCAACACAGCACCTATTCCAACACCTGATGGATCATACTCTAGTTCAAACACCTTTTCGAAGTTAAGTAATGCTAACACAAGTGTAGAGGTCAACCTCTCCTTCACATCAGCAAAACTCCTTTCTTCTCTTTCTCCCCACTTGAACTTTAAATTATTCTTTGGTAGCTCGATGAGGGGGTGCAACGATGGTATTGAAGCCTTTGATAAAGAGACGGTAAAAGGAATCTAGTCCGTGGAAGCTTCGTACCTTAGCATAAGTAGTTAGGTCAGCCATTCCACAATAGCTCGAATCTTCTCAGTATCAATATCTAGACCTCCTCCACTGATAACATATCCAAGGAAGATCACTTCTTCATAACATAAACAACACTTCTTCAAATTCCCAAAGAGCTTTTTAGATCGAAGATGGTCAGATGACTCACTAGGTCAACACGACTCACCAGGTCAGCACTATACACAAAGATATCATCATAGTAAACCATAACAAATTTCCTACTCAAATTCTTTAATGCATGGTTCATCAATCTCGTGAAAGTACTTAAAACGTTGGACAAACTAAAAGGCATGACCATTCACTTATATAAACCATATTGGGTCTTGAATGCAGTCTTCCATTCATCTCCTTATCTTATACAAATCTGATGATAACCATATTTCAAGTCGATCTTATTGAAGATTCTAGCACTATTCAATTCGTCTAGCATATCATATAGCCTTAGGGTAAGATATCTTTACTTGATCGTTATCTTGTTCACAACTCTGGTATCTACACACATATGCCAGATACCATCCTTCTTTAGGACATGTAACGCTGGTACAATACAAGGACTAAGACTCTCTCTAGTGTATCCTTTTTCCAAAAGTTCATTGACTTGTCCCTAGAGCTTGGCAACCTACTTGTATTGAACCAAAGGTTTACTAATTGATTTTTGATGAGAACAAAACAAAAGTGGATGATTAAACTTATTATTATTTGATTATATTAAGTTAATTGAATAAGATCAATTAATTTGCTTAATGAATAAATACTTCAATTAACTCTACAAGATATTTAGTTTTTCAATGATGATAAAATGTTCTTGAAGTTGGATTCTAAAGTGTGGTTTTTCTATGTGTATTAAAGTTAATTTTAAGAGAATTTGCCTTATCAACATAATAGCATAAGGAAGGACTAGCCTGACAGTGTTAAGCCCTAGATAATGAAAAGAAAAACTTTTTGATCCTAATGAGCTAGCATGCCAGTGTTCTTGCCAATAGTAGTCTTGCTTACCATCATGCCGGTAAGCTTGTTCAAAGAGCCGTTGAAGCATTTAATGCACAATAATAGGAAGAATTGAATGAGTTGATATAAATGCTCAACAACCCGACCAAAGACGATTAAGAACTTATATTCTACTATAATCAAAAGACATTCTTTTACATTCGTTGGCCTTATTACTTACTATTTGTCTCTTGTACTCTTTACTTGCAATTAAACAAGTGAGACTTAATGTATAGTGCTTAAGAGTTCTTATATTTGCAATCTTGAGAGAGAAAAGCACTATACATGAGATTATTGTGTGTGATAGTGATTGTACAAACTTATGTAGCTCTTTAAGCATTATATTGAGAGATTAATAAAGTGGTGTGAATTCCTCAATTAGAGGCATTTGTAGAGACTAGGGGACGATCCAAACTCTAAGTTATATCCGAGTTTGATCTTCTCTATCCCTATCTCTCTTAAGTTCCACATTTATTATTAGCTTATCATTGTTTTAACCATTGTTGTTACTGTATTTAATAAGTAATTTCGAAAAGAATTACAATTTATCCAAAAAACTCAATTCACAACCCACCCCACCCAAAAGTTTAGCCTAATTCTCTTCAACTCAGGATTCATCTAATAAGCAAGCTTGTTTGATAGTCTGGCACCAAGTATCAAGTCAATTCAGTATTTAATTCCTTGGAAAGGGGGCAATCCTTCAAGTAACTTCTCAAAAAATAGGTCGGCATACTCATCTAATAGTTCTCTAACCTCCTTAGGTAATACAACTTTCTCCTTTAATTCTAACAACCTTCCACTTAGTAGAAAGGTCAGCACATCAGATTTTATGGCTTATCGAAGCTCAGATCAACTCTGAACAAATGTTTTCTTAGTCCCTCAAGTTAACTTAACCTGTAGCCTGCTCACTTGACTCAGTGTCATAGGGTTTGAGGTGATCTTTTTGCCATTTTTTTCAAATACATAGGTATTTTTGAACCTATCATTAATGACCCTTCGATTAAACAACTAAGGTTGACCCAACAATACATGAGATGCATACATAGGTAACACATCATAAATAATTTCATTAGAGTAGTTCCTAATTGAGATCGGCAACAGCATTTGCTAAGTGACATGTAGTGTTCCCTCCTCATTTAGCTAATGCAGCTTATAGGGTCTGAGATGTGATAAGGCCGGTAACTTAATCTTTTGAATCAAGTCGAAAGATGCCAAATTAGTGCAACTCACTCCTACTATCTACAATGAGTGTATACACTTGATCATTTACCTTACAAGTAATACGAAACAAGTTCTCTTGTTGCTCATCATCAACAGTTACTCAATACTTAATGCTCTTCGGGCAACTAAAGTTAGCTTATCCAAATCATCAATGTATACATTTTCTTCTATAAGCTCTTCACCATTCTCCTCAATTTCCTCTTTCATCTTTACCTTTACTTCTAGTTCCTCGTCAATATTATTTACTTTAATGGTAGGGACTTCAACTTTTGATGACCATGGTATGTTAATTGGGGCACTAAGCGACCATATGACCAAAACCTTAGCACTTTAAGCATTTAATCTGCCTTGTCTTCTATCCCGATCCCTAAACTTTCTCATAAGTTCTCATTGACATTTCTTAGTTTGCAATGTAACTCTTCTGCTCAAACATAACTTCAATCCTCTTGCTAGACTTAGTACCATATGGAGCTCGGTTGTCACCATAGGTAAGTCAGCTACCCTAAATAGGTCGGCCCAACTAAGGTCGGATCGGCCTATTCCTCCTCTATCTCTCTACACGATGAGCTATCCTTATAGCCTCATCCAAAGTGATAAATTGTTATAGCTTCACTATATCTCAAATATCGGGTCTCAAACCAATTAAGAATCTAGACATTGTTTGGGCTAAAGGCTCATTAACTTCACATTAGATCATAAGCACTTGAAACTCTTGCACATGCTCATAAACGGTATAGATTCCTTGCTTCAATTCTTAGAGCCAAGCAAAAGTATCTTGTAAGCAAGTGTTTGGTACAAATCTAGCTCTAAGGACTCTCTTCATTTCTAGCTAAGTACTAACCTCTATATATCCATCTTACCTCCTTATGGTCTAAAAGTTTCTCCACCACATTACAACATACTCTAAGGACTTTACAGCAGTAGTTCTGACCTTATCATAGTCCTCATACTGATAGTATCAAAAACTCACTCTACCTTCTCTTCTCAATCCAAATAATCATCAACATTTCCAAAGCCATTAAAGCTTGGAACTTGGAGTTTTATATGGTTGGTAGCTCATAGTGTACAAGCTTTATCCTTGACTTCATAATACTCATCTCTTTCCTCCTCATCTACTTCAACTAAATCTATTCTTCTTTGCACATGTCCTCATACTCCTCGATCTTGTTGAGTTGGGAATCATCTTCGCGCATGTTGGGCATCTTAAGGAACTCCTCCAACTTCGAGAGTAGCTTAGGGCATATTTTGAACGACCTCGACAAGTCGGGAGGCCAATATATGAATAACTCAAGTCAAATCTACTATCAAGTTAGCTCTTTCATCTAATCGCTTGTCAAAGCTTATAAGGTAGTTTTGTTAGCTTTGAATGAATAACACTGCTATTATCATCCCTAATACCAACATCAACACTTAAGTTAATTATTCTTTATTCAATCTTATGTTCTCAACAACAAGTAATACTCATACTATCTAATAAGAACACACAACCACTCTTAATCTATCAACACACTAGCTAAACAAGAACCAAACCTACAATTCAACTATGGCTTACTTCAGAAATTCATACCATTGTTAATTTTCTCGAACCTAACATAGAAATATCTCGTTGCTACTTGCTCTATTTTCCAAAGCTCGAAACAAAGTAAAAAAGAGTATTACATAACAGGCACCATTACTCCTAGTACTCACTCAAACCCTTACAACTAATTTGAATACAACCTTAACAACTACTCTACTACTCAACACTCTTCAAACACAAATGGTAGTTAAAGTAGTAACACAGTAAAATAATAACTTACTCAAAGCTAACCTCCACTCTGATACTAAAATGATATGCTATGCTAAGGGTAGACAAGGATGACCATACCTAGGGGGATGGATGCAAAGCTTACACAAAGCTTAATAAGAAGGAGGAAACGCATGAAATAAGCAAAACCTACAAAAAAATCTAAGGATATAACGCACCAAGGAACTCCTTAAACTCACAAACTAGCTCATTATGATGCACGAGCTAATTCAATGAGGTTACTTGCCATCTAGCCTTATTTAAGAGTTAGACAAGCAAGCTTAAGTTAGCTCACAAGAAGAAAATAGGATTCAATGTATTCAATGATTCAAGATATATGTAATGTCACAGTTACATATTATAAGCGTTATATACCTGAAAATTTAAGGCATCCTTGCTAAAAGTAGAAAGGATAAAAAGGTTGCTATCCAAAAGAGGTAAAGTACAAGGAACATAAAAGGGTACAAAAGAGAAATTAGAAAATAGGTAATTCGTGTAGCAAATTCCATCACGTGGGAGGCTTCAACACATAGCTGGCAAGTATTGGTAGATTGCAAGAGGAAACAGACGTAGCCATATGAACATTTTAGCTAATGCTAAGTTGACTTGTAGACTCTCCTATGGTGGGGCTCGACTCAGACATTGTCTTAACAGCTCAGAACAAGGTTGGCTAAGCTGATGGGTGAAGGAGTTGAGCTTTCTAATTATTGTTCCTTAGGTCAACATTGAAATTCAAAGATCATAGTTATGCATGGGAGAGTTTGGTGGTAGCAGGTCAACAAATAAAAGCAGCTCGATTCCTTCAAGCATAAGCTAAGAAAGGAGAATGTGCCTATCTAAGCTCTCAAGCTCTCTTACTCAAGCTTGGGTTAGAGGACTTATGGCTTGAAACCTATCGGTGGTCTTGACCATACTCTTCCAAGGAGGTCATGTTAAGTTATACGTGAAGAGGAGAAGAAAAATTTAGGATGAGAGGATCACGGTCGTGATCCTTAGCCATGGTCTTTTTGCTGTACAAGAACAAGAACCATGGCTAAAGTTTATGGTCATGATTCTTAGCTGTTTACTTGTTCTACCTTCTATTCCTTCTTTTCTTTCTTTCTAGCCTTTTAAATCATAACTTCACCCAATCTAGATCATCTTAAGATTCTAAAAATGTCTTAAAAACATAGATAACAGCAATTGAACCCAAGATTCAAATAGGATTTTGGAATCTAAGCTAAAACATGAAAGCGCCTTTTAGAAAGCAAATTCCAAACATTACTTTTATTATTATCAGGTATTGATTTTGAACTTACTCTGAATCTAGACATCGGAAATAGTAATGGTTGCTCTTTAGATCTAAGTATGGGATACATGCATGTTTTGTTGTGCTTGTCTAGTGTAGTTCTTTAATTTAAAATTAAATTAAACTTAGCTTATTAATTGCTGTGTTGTATATGCTTAGCCTCAGCCTCCCATTGGTGGGGTCCAATAGGTTAGTGAGGCACTTGGTAATCTTATGCAACTCACTTGATGGGGTTCTATATTAAGACGACCCAGCTAGATCTAGGAAAAGTTACTTGGGTGATGGGTTGAACCCACACCAATACTAATATATATATATATATATATATATGTGTGTGTGTGTGTGTGTGTGTATGTGTTAAAGTCATGAGTTATTTCAAGTTGCAAGACGCTGGAACTAAGTTGTTTACTGGTTAAATGAAAGATAATTAAAATGTGATTGTTGCTTTAGTTATATTTATGAATACATGTGGATCTTGTTATGTATATGACACGAGCATGTGATTTTCGTATTCCATATCAGGCATAGCTCACCCTTGGGGGATTTTTGGTTTTTTAGTTTCAAGTACAAATAACATAAAAAGTACTAATTACTATGAAGATCTAGGCTATGAGTTTTTTTTTTTTTTGACAAGGAGTTAAGATATTATTACATTAATGATAGGATGAGCTTCGCCTAGTAGATGTATTAAGTTTATGGATGTTATAGTCGTAGAGAGTTGATCAGTTTTCTTTTATTTGTGTATTTGTTTTTAAGGACTTTGGAGAGGTTGCATGTGACTCCCTACTTTTATTTATTTTATTTGGAGTATGTTACATCTAGGTTAAAGCCATGAAACCATAAAGGTTAAATGTTAGATATTCAAAAAGTTTCAACAGTTGAATTGAATAATGACAAGTGTTATATGTTTGAGTTAAGTGGTGAAATTTAACACTCCTATTTATTGGTTAAGGAGAAATTTAATGTAAGACTAGTGGTGTTATTTGATTGTGGATTTTAGTTAGGTAGTAGGTTACTAGATGCCTTAGCGTATCGGCTCATAGGGCTAACACGTAGTAGGCTATGGCTTCCCGAGTTTTGGGCCGTTACAGTTTCTACTATAAGATTATCCCATTTCATATCCCTTGCTAATCTCAAAGCATGACTAATAACCTACAACTTGACCTCAATTGGAGTCTTCCCTACTATTTACTTGTTAAACTCTCCTCTCATTTTCCCCTCAAAATCTCAACAAACACCACAAAATACAAAATTTAAAAGTAGGTAGTGATGACATTGAGAAAAGATCAATTAGATTTTTAATGTTTGTTTAAGTAAATAGGATGGTGTAGTTTTTGTCTTTTGAAAAAAGTAAATAAAAAATAAACGGCGCCAACTAAGAGTATTGATATTAAGGATATTAATGTATAAAATTATATAGATGAAGAGAGAGATAAAGAGAGAGAAAGGAGGGGGTAGAGAGGGAGAGAGGGAGAGAATGTGTATACAAATTGTTAAAATGTGTGCTGGGTATGGAGACACATATGTTAGATAAAGTTGTTGTCAAAGCAATTTAATATATTGGAAGGATTATGCAAGTCATGAGGTTTTGATGGATCATGCTTAATATTTTCCTCTTGAATGTTAGGAAAAATATTGTAGTATATGATTATCACATTAAATGCGAAAATCCATCAATAGTTATGTAAAGTTAAGTCTCCTAATTTGATTTTGATGATAACAAAACATATGATAAGTTATCACTAATATGTTTATGAAGTATGTAGATATATCATGATATAACATTAATTAATTCTAAAAGAAACCACAATGAAAATTCAGATTTTTTATTGCTAAACCTAGGGTTCATTAATTGATTTTGACGAGAACAAAACAAAAGTGAATGATTAAACTAAGTTCTATTTAACCATATTGAGATAATTGAATAAAGTCAATTAATTTGCTTAATAATTAAGTGTATCTATTATATCTACAAGAAACTTAATATTTTGAGTGATGATTAAATGATCTTGAAGTTAGATTGCAAAGTGTATTTGTTTATTGGTTATCAAAAGTATTTTCAGGTGATATTTGGCTTACCAACATGACAGCTCAAGGAAGAACCAGGATAACGGTGTAAAGCCTAGAAGAATACAAAGAAAAGCTCATTGGCCTTAAGGAGCCAACATACCAATTCACTTGCCAATGTTCATACTGGTAGCACAATTTACTACTGGCTTCTTGGTAAGGGTAAGGTACTGGCATGCTAGTAAGTCTGATCCAAGTAGCTGTTGGAGCATTTAATGTGCGATAATAAGAAGAATTCAATGAGTTGATATAAATGCTCAACAAACCAACTAAAGGAAATTAAGAACTAATATTCTACTATAATCAAAAGACATTTTCTTACATATTCTTTGGTGTCATTACTTACAATTGTCTCTTATACTCTTTACTTATAATTAAACAAAAGAGACTTAATGTGTAATGCTTAAGTGTTTATATGCTTTGTAATCTTGAGAGAAAAAAGAGTACTAAACTAGAGATTGTTGTATGAAATAATGATTATGTATAAGCTTACGTAAGCTCTTGGAGCATTGTGTTAAGAAATTAATAAAGTGGTGTAAAGCCCTCGATTGGAGGCATTGTGAGTCCGTAGAGACTAAAGGGCAGTCCGAACACCATATTATATCCGGGCTTAAATTTCTCTATCCCTATCTCTTTTAATTTCTGTACTCATTATTGTTTTATCATTACTCTTGTTATTGCATTTAATTGGAAATTTCGAAAAGAATTGCATATTGTCTAAAACTCAATTCATCCCCTCTCTTGAGTTTAGCCTAGTGTTCTTCAATTGGTATCAAAGCTAGTCTCTAATCACTTGCTTAATAGCATATTAAAGTAAAGATCATGACATCTAATGCACTAGGCTTTTTAGAAGGATAAGTAATTAATAGGCCTCCTCTCTTAATCGATAGCAACTATCCATATTGGAAATGTAGGATGTCCATATTCTTGAAGGCACAAAATAGACTGTTGTGGCATGTATTTAACCAAGGACCAATTGAGATAGAAGGAAAGGAAGAAAGAGATTACTTGAATGATGATTGGAAATTACTTAATCTAAATGAAGTTGCTATGAACATTTTGCATTGTGCCATTAATGAAAGTGACTTCAATAGGATATGTATAGGTAAGAGTGCTAAAGGAATATGGGATGAATTACAAAGCACATATGAAGGAACTAGTAGAGTAAGGGATGCAAAAATAAACTTATTATGTAGACAATTTGAAAACTTTAGCATTGATCCAAATGAAATAATCGATGAGATGCATAATAGGTTTATCAATATCATTAATCCCTTAAGTGTTCTTAGAAAGATATTTACTAATCTTGAGATAAATTCTAAAATTCTTAGGTCTTTACCAAGAGATTGGGATGCCAAGAGAACCACTATCAAAGAAGCTCATGATCTCAATAAAATATCAAAAGAGAAACTCCTTGGAGCACTTAAGATACATGAGATGATAAAAAGACAAGGAGAGGATTCTAGGAAGAAAACAATTGCTCTAAAAGTCACGGAGGAGAACTGAAGTGAATAAGAAAGTGAAGATGATGATGAGGTTCCAATGTTGGCAAAGAAGTTTAAAAAGTTCATGAAATTCAATAAAAGGATTAAGAAAGATAAGGATAGATATGGATCACCTTCTAAGTTGAAGAAGGAAAAGAGAGAAGTCATCAAATGCTACAATTGTCAAAAGTCGGGACATATTTAACAATGTTGTCCATTGCTTAAGAAGGCTAATAAAAAGTCAAGAAAGAAAGCTATGATAGCTACTTAGAGTGATGAGGATTCTGGCAATTCCAACAATGAAACTTGCTTCATAGCTCTCAATGAATAGGTATGCTCTCCTTCACATAACTCTTCCTTTGATGAACTTAGGAGTATATATGATGAGTTGTTGAAAGAATTTATAAAAGTGCAAAAGAAGAATAAAGTTTTGAAGCAAATGACGAGTGAAGTAGGTAATGAATTTGATATTATCAAAAGCGAATACAATAAAGTAGTTAATGCAAAAGAAGGATTAAAAGAAGATAATGAATACTTAAAAATTGAAAATGAGAAATTGACAAAGGATAATGTAGAGCTAAGTAGTAGAAACAATGAATTAATAGATGGAAATAGAAAATTAAAGGAAGCTAATGAGAACTTTGAAAGGGAAATGAAAGAACTAAAATACGAGGCAAAGGATGATGAAGGTATGATTGACAAACTAGGTCATCTAAAAATTGAAAACTTAATCCTAAAATCTAGCTTAGATGATTCAAGGAAGACGATGGCAAAATTTGTAGATGGAGAAAAGAATTTGAATAAAATCCTTGGAACACAAAGGCTAAGGTTAGATAAAACCAAAATAAGCTATATTAACGAGAATGTGTATAGAGCATACAAAAGTTATTTTGTTAAGGCCTCAAATAAAACTTGTAACTATTGTAAAAGATATGGTCATATTGTGCATACATGTGCATTAAGTCGCAATCTCTCCTTTTATAACAAAAGTAAAATGGTTTGGGTTCCTAAGGGACAAGCTTACATTACAATAACTAACCTCAAAGGACCCAAACTAAAGTGGGTACTAAAGAAATAATCATTTGTTTTGTAGGGCCTTTCAAGGCATAACAACAAATGGATCTTAGATAGTGGTTGCTCAAGATATATGATAGGAAATGCATCCAAGTTTACATCTATAGACTTAAAGGACAAAGGAAGCATGACATTCGGAGATAACCAAAAAGCTCATGTTATTGGTGAAAGTAACATTTGCATTAATAATGATCTTACTATTAAGCATGTGTTACTCATTGATAATTTGAAACATAATTTGCTTAGTATTAGTTAATTGTGTGATATAGGTTACAAAGTAATCTTTCATGCATCAAAGTGTTCTATTGAAAACATTAACATTGACCAAATCCATTTTAAGGGGTATAGACGAGGAAACATTTACAAAATTGACTTCAATATATTTTCATGTTCTCTTGAAACTTGTCTATCCGCTCAAAACAATGATAGTTGGTTGTGGCATAGGAAGTTAGGACATGCTAATATGGATGTCTTATCAAAACTAGCCAAAAGGAATCTTGTTAAAAGATTACCTAAGATTAGTTTTGATAAAGATAAAACATGTCAAGCATATCAATATAGTAAACAAACTAAGTCATCTTTCAAATCAAAATATGCCATCTCAACTATCTAGGCTACTCTAACTACTACACATGGATTTATTTAGCCGAACCTAAACCTTAAGTTTAAGAGGGAAAAGATATACCTTGGTCATAGTTGATGATTTCACTAGATACACTTGGACCTTCTTCTTTGCTAACAAAGATGAAACATATCATGTATTCTTGAGTTATAACAAAAAAATCCAAAATGAAAAGGGTCTTTCTATTGTCTCAATAAGAAGTGATCATGAGGGAGAATTTGAAAATCATGAAATGAAAGATTTTTATAATAAAAATGGAATAGAACATACCTTCTCGGCACCTAGAACTCCATAACAAAATGGAGTTGCCGAAATAAAAAATAGGACCCTTATGGAAATGGCTAAGACTATACTTTGTGATAATAATCTACCTAAGTATTTTTAGGCCGAAGCAGTTAATATGGCTTGTTACATATCAAATCATGTTTTCATAAGACCTATCCTTAAGAAAAACCCCTATGAGCTTTGGAGAGACAAAAGACCTAACATATCATATTTTCATCCATTTGGAACAAAATGTTATATTCTTAATAATAGAAAGGAACAACTAAGGAAATTCGATTCAAAATTGGATGGAGGCATTTTTCTTGGTTATTCACTTACTAGTAAAACTTATAGAGTATATAATAAAAGAACTCTTGTCATAGAAGAATCAATTCATGTTGCATTTGATGATTCATATGCATTTATAGAGTCTAATGATGAAATAGAAAACATTGGTACTCGTTTGGACAATCTTGGTCTTAACAAGAATCAATCCAATTCAATTGAGAAGGAATCCTCTAGGCAAGATGGAATTGTTAACAACTCTAACCTAAATTTACCTAAAGAATGAAAGTTTATGAAAAATCACCTTAAGGATCCAATAATAGGAGAACCATCTAATAGGGTGCAAACTACAGCCTCATTTAAGAATCTAAGTAATGTAGTGTTCTTATCTCAACTTGAACAAAAAAATATAAATGAAGCTTTAAATGATGAATTTTAGATTCAAGCAATGCAAGAAGAGTTAAATCAATTTACTAAAAATGAGGAATAGAACTTAGTATCTAAACCAAAAGATAAATCGGTAATTGGAACTAAACAGGTATTTCAAAACAAGTTAGATGAAACTAGAATAGAACAAGAAACAAGGTATGTCTAGTTGCAAAAGGCTACAATCAAGAAGAAGGAATTGATTTTGATGAGACCTTTGCTCCGATTGCTATATTAGAGGCCATTATAATGCTTTTAGCATCTGCCACATATAAAGACTTTAAACCATATCAAATGGATGTTAAAAGTGCCTTTCTAAATGGCTACATCAAAGAAGAGGTATATATAGAGCAACCACCTGGATTAAAGGATAGTTAATTCCTAGGACATGTATATAAGCTCAATAAAGCCTTATATGGACTAAAGCAAGCTCCTAGAGCTTGGTACGAAAAATTGAGTAGCTTCTTGATAAAGAATGAATTCACTAGAGAGAAACTTGACACAACATTATTTATTAAACAACATAATGATCATATACTAATTGTTCAAATATACGTTAATGATATTATGTTTGGTGCTACATACATAAATTTAGTTAATGAGTTTGTCTAATGCATGAAAAATGAATTTGAAATGAGTATGATGGGAAAACTCAACTATTTCTTAAGTCTTCAAGTTAAACAAACCAAAGAAGGAACCTTCATCAACTAAGCTAAATACACTAAAGAGCTCTTAAAAAGGTTCAAAATGGAAAATTGTAAGACTAAGCCGACTCCAATGAGCACCACTCTAAAACTTAATAAAGACAAAAGCGAAAAGAACATTTGTGAAAAAATGTATGGGGACGTGATCAGAAGTCTTCTATATTTAACTGCATCTAGGCCTGATATCATGTTTGTTGTATGTCTATGTGTATGGTTTCAATCTTGCCCTAAAGAATCTCACTTGAATGTAGTCAAACGTATTTTCAAGTATCTTGTGGGTACCATTGAAATCGACTTATAGTATTCCAAGTTCACCTCATTTGATCTTGTTGGATATTCTGATGCCAACTTCGCCAGTTGCAAAGTCAATCAGAAAAGCACAAGTGGTACGTGTCATTTCCTTGGTAACTCATTAGTATCATGGTATTCAAAGAAACAAAACTCAATAGCACTCTACTATTGAGGCTAAATATGTAGCAACCGACAATTGTTGTACCCAAGTACTATGGATGAAGCAAACGTTGCTTGACTATGGTCTAGCATTCACCAATGTCCCAGTAAGATGTGATAATACAAGTGCTATAAATTTAACCAAAAATCCAATTCAACACTCTAGAACCAAGTATATAGAAATTAGACATCACTTTATTCGTGATCATGTGCAAAACAACGATATTTGCTTAGAATTTGTTGATATTAGCAATCAAATAGCCAATATCTTCACTAAACCCTTGAGTGAGGAAAGATTTTATACTCTAAGAAAAGAATTGGGAATGATCATGCAAGATGAGTACTAGACACATAAGAACTAAGATAGCATTTTTGAGCAAAAATAACATACTAAGTAAGTTGACCGGCAAATTCCACACTGAAAAATAAGAAACATGTTCATATGGTTCTTATGCATTAAATATCACATTTAGCATGTTTTGGGCATACTTAAAGTCATTCATAAAGTATTCAAGTTCATACATGCACAAATTCATCATGTATCGGTTTCCATACCCAAAACCGAGCCTCACATGTTTATTTTCATCCCTAAATCATGCTTAAGTGGTCAAACTAGCTTAAATTGAATTTTATGCATAATTGAACTCTTTAGACCTTCATTAGACACTAAAGTGCTATGAAGAGCTTTTCTTACCTATTTTTGCCAATATGAATGCCATTTGTTTTAATCATGAGTCATTGTTCTTCTTCATAACTTCAATTATACTTGGAGCATGAACTTATCTTGAAATTGTGGAAGGATCTTTACCTACTCACTATTTATTTATATGATTAGCTTTGATCTTAAGGAGCTCATGTAGTGATTTTCTATTTTATAGAGCCTCAAGGCTACAATTTGCTCTTACAATACTCAAATATGTATTTGAAAATTGCTTAAAGTATTGGTGCACAAAAACTCAATGGCTACTCGCATGTCTTACTTATATATGCACTTTTCTTCTTAATTAAACTCTTCATAGGTTTTAGAGTTTGATTTGGTTAAATTTTTAAAATCTCGCTTAAATTTAGTTTTTCCAAGCCTTAATGGACTCAAATAAACTTGTTTGAAGTGTTAGAATGTTCATTAAATCACTACAAATCAATTTAAATTGGCAACTTGGCTCAATAAAGAGGACTTAATTGATGTTCTAGAAAATTGCAAACAACTGACATGTTGGTGCCCTAAGCACCGGTTTGCCGGTATAGCCTTGTCAATAACAAATTAATTTTGGTTCTATTCGCTTAACCAGCATGCTAGCATTTCCACCTACCAGCTTATCGATATACTCTCCTAAAGTTTAAGTTAATTTTGGTTTTGTTCAAAGAACTTACATGCCAGTCCACTTAACTACCAGCATGCCAATATACTCCTCTCATTAAGCTTTTAGTCTCGCTTTTGTTCGCATAACTAGAATGTCGACTCCCTACCATACAGGCATGTTAGTTTATCCACTTCCAAGCTCGACTTAAAGTCGCGTTGAACCATCTCTCTCTTTCTATCTTCTTCCAAAAGCCCCCTTTCCCTTCCTTCAAACCTTAGCCCCTTTCTCTCTCTTGAATCCATCACCTCTCCTCCATCAAAATCTCATTTTTCTTCCATAAATCAACTCCCCACTCTCTCACCTATCTATTTCTCTCCTCACTTCATCCAACCTCTCTTTCTTCTTTTTTATCTCATCACTTTCTCTCTCTAACTATACCCATCACCCATCATGCCGCTACACATTGTCTACACACCTCCACCGTCACACCGACTTCCATCACCTGTACTCTCTACCTACTATCATATATACCTTTACACATCTCCCTCATCCCCTTCACCACACACACCCATACGTATCTCTATCACATACACATCTCTAAACACCCATGGCACCGCCCGTTGCTCGTGGTCTTGCACCCCTGACCTATGACCACCACCTTTTTCCTTCACAACAATATGCTTAAAGATTTAAAAAATTTACTAATCTCGAGGTCGATACTGGTATCTTCTATCCACCAGAGGTGCTCGAGAAGTTTCAAATTATAGCTATTCCTAGCATCATCACCAACTATGTTCTTGACATCCTTCACCTTCCCAATGAGGTACATGATGACGCTCTTAGGTATTTTTACTATAACATGTTGGATTCTCTAGATGATCAAGGTCAGCCTAAATTGAAAATGAATCTGAGTGATGAATTGCATCGTAGTGTCCTTTACACATACGTTTATGGTACTTTCATCACTATTACTCTTGAGGATATCTATAGCCTCATTAGCACTATTGTTGGACAAACGGAAGTGAATGTCAATTATTATGGGGCAAAGTACTATGAGTGAATCTTTTGATATAAGGGTATTGGAGGATACTGAGGAAAGGCCAAAAATTTAACAACCATCTAACTAGACCTTAGGACCAAAATCCTTTACTACATTGTAATCCACAGCTATTGCCTTCATCAAGGCCAGTAATCTAATGTCACCCTTCAAGATTTATGGATTCTATATTTTTTTCTCATGAACAAGCAAATTAACTTTTTTAGTATCGTAGTTCAATGCTTTAAACATGTCACCAATAACCGGTCTCAAGCCTTCCTTTGCTTTGGGCAATTGGTTACCCAATTACTTATCAAGAAGGGTACTCAATTTCTTACACCTACATAGGTAACTCATGTCAAGCATCTTGAGTTGATTGATATTTGTAGGGGGATTTGGAAAAAATCTAACAACAATTGGGTTAGGAGGAAAGATCTTTCTCCCTTTGATCTTAGCTCTATGCACGACCTACAGGACTTGGCTACATCCTCTAATGAGCCAAGCAATCACAGTGCTCATACCCCTTTTGGTGCGACTCTTAATCATGCTCCTACTCCTTCACCTAAGGCATCTCCTCACCCGCCTCCACCTAATTTTGGGTTTCCTACCTTTGATTCGGCAGCTCCTCTTATATCTAAACATCCTCTTTATCAATACCTAGATGTGAGATTCAATCAGCTTTAGGAGGATATTCATGTTCATCTTCACAGCGGGCTCTACAGTCATTTCCAACTAAACTATCATTGCCCTTCTTGCCCTTTTCCTCCTCCATCTTAAGATGATGATCCACCTACCACTTAGTTATCTACTTCAGCTTTCTATGTTTCTTATGTTTATAGACTTAGCCTTTAGCCACTTTATATTTCTATTGTATTGTGAAATTTGGTCCCTAATGGCCTTACTCTTACTGCTGACTATTTATGGCTTTTGAAGTCTGTTTACTGAACTCTTGTCCTCATTGCACTTGCTTTTCTCTATTTGGTTGTCAATTATTAGCTATTTTATTGTGAGTTTCAAGCCTTGTGTATCTTTAATTTTTTTTTTTCTTACAAGAGGCATACTCTCTAGTATAAGCCAAAAATTTACCAAATTTTTTACTTGAATCTTCTTCCCTCTTCCCTCTTCCCTCTTCATCGCTTAGATCCTTCTCTTTTTGATAAGGCTAAAGGGGGAGAATTATTCAAGTCATTAGCTAATGGTTATTTATCAACCTTTTGGACTTATATTTTGTTATTATGAAAAGTAATATTTTGTTAAGTTGATTGGAAAATGGTAAGTTGATTGGGTAATAGTCATCTCCTTTTTAACTTCTAGACTTATATTATAACTTAGCACTTGTAAAATTAATATATTCAATATATCAAGATTTTATGAAAAGAATCAATACTCTCTTTACGCAAGCATTTTGCTTAATCTTATTCAATTATCAAACATCTTGAGATCCAATGTTAAAGTAAGGAGGAGTATTGAATTAAGAGGAGTTCTTAGGTATATAATAATTTTTTCTTCATCAAAAAGGGGGAGAATGTTGAACCTAGGGTTCATTAATTGATTTTGATAAGAATAAAACAAAAGTAAATGATTAAACTAAGTTCTATTTGACCATATTGAGATAATTAAATAAAGTTGATTAATTTGCTTAATAATTAAGTATATCAATTATCTTTATAAGAAACTTAATCTTTTGAGTGGTGATTAAATGATCTTGAAGTTAGATTGTAAAGTGTATTTGTTTGGTGGTTATCAAAAGTATTTTTTGGTGATATTTAGCCTACTAATATGACGGCTCAAGGAAGAACCAAGCTAACAACGTAAAACTCTGAACAACATAAAGAAAAGCTTACTGGCCTTAAGGAGCCAGCATGCCGGTTCACTTGTTGGTATTCATGCCGATAGTACAATTTATTACCGGCTTGTTGGTAAGGGTAAGGTACTAGCATGCCAATAAGTTTGATCCAAGTAGCTGTTAAAGCATTAAATGTGAGATAACAGGAAAAATTCAATGAGTTAATATAAATGCTCAACAACCCAACCAAAGGGAATTAAGAACTGATATTCTATTGCAATCAAAAGACATTCTCTTACATTCTTTGGTCCCATTACTTACAATTGTCTCTTGTACTCATTACTTGCAATCAAACAAAAGACACTTAATGTGTAGTGCTTGAGTGTTTATATACTTTGCAATCTTGAGAGAAAGAAGAGTACTACACTAGATATTGTTGTGTGAAATAGTGATTGTGTATAAGCTTGTGTAAGCTCTTGGAGCAATGTGTTGAGAAATTAATAAAGTGATGTGAAGTCCTCAGTTGGAGACACTATAAGTTCATGGAGACTAAGGGGTAATCTGAATTCTTTGTTATATTTAGGCTTAAATTTCTCTATCCCTATCTCTTTTAATTTATATACTTATTATTGTTTTATCATCACTCTTGTTATTGCATTTAGTTGGAAATTTTGAAAAGAATTGTATATTGTCCTAAAAGTCAATTCACCACACCATCCTTTCCCCTCCTCCCCCAACCCCTCCCCCCCCCCCTTCTTGAGTTTAGTCTAGTGTTCTTCATTTATGAGGATTTATAGGATAAAATTATGCTCGAAAATTTAAAAATCCAGTGCAAATTTTTGCAAGTTTTTTGAGACAAGGTTGCAACTTATTTTGTTGACAATAATTTAAG
The DNA here is from genome assembly GCA_024138015.1 of Lumnitzera littorea. Taxonomy (NCBI): domain Eukaryota; kingdom Viridiplantae; phylum Streptophyta; class Magnoliopsida; order Myrtales; family Combretaceae; genus Lumnitzera; species Lumnitzera littorea. The sequence continues at coordinate 78,204,462 of JAMXBB010000008.1, forward strand.
AACTTCAAGATATTTTGCTGTAGATAAGGTTGAATATCGTAGATAAATTCAACTAGATTTTTTATGAGAGTTTTATTTCAAAATTCAAATAAGAGATGATGAAGCTAAGGGATAAAAATAACATGCAAATTTTATGGAGATATATTCTTTGAATTTAAATTATAAAGATATGGTGGAGATTTATAAGGAATTTTATTTTCAAAATGAGTGGAATATACTTATATGTGAAAAGGATAAGTTTTGAGTATATTTTTAAGCTTTTTGGTGGAGTTTATTAAGTAAAAAATATAGCAGATATTTTTGGATAAATTTTTAAGGATATATAAGGAGATATATATTTTTTCCACACTTGGTGAAGTTCATCACTATAGCGGCATTTAAATTAATAAGAGGATCATAAGCTATTATTTGAAATTCAACAAGGATAAGTACATTAGAGATTTTCTCAACTTAGTCACAAAGTGCTTGGTCAAGATAACAACAAAAGAAAATATCTCTATATCCTTTTCAACTAGCCATTATTTTTACTGTTTCACCAAGGATCAATAGAATATAAGTTGAGCTGCTAATAAAACAATAGATATACATTGAGTACAGATTTGAATTTCAAAAATTCTCTCCATGTAGACTATCAGAAACTAATCAAAATTAGTTTTATTATTTCATTGTTATTGCATTTGTGCAAATGTTGTAAAGAGTTATTTGATTGTATTGTCTCATTTTCTTTGTAAACATTATTGACATTATATTTGAGGGATTGTAAGGTTAACAAATTCTCTAGTCCTATGGTTAGCTTAAGGAGAGCTAGTGAGATAGGATAGAGAAGTGACTAAATATCCTTATAACCTTTGATTGATTTTTTATTAGTAAAAAGATTAGACTAGTGAAACGACATCGGCGAAGAGAACCGGGTCTCTAACAATTGAGCTAGAAGAGAGCAATAAGCAAAAGGCTGAAGCTCTATAAATCAATCACCTAATCTTCTCTCTCTACTCCATTTTGTTTCTCACTTTTATTACTTATGTTACACCAAAAGCTAAATAATCAATTTTCTACTACTTGTCACTCTATTTAAGTTATTAAAAGGGGGGTTGTTTTAAAAATAAAAAAGGTTTCATTTTTGTAAAAGATATCAATTCACTCCACTCTTGATGTCTTACACGAGACCTGTAAACTATAATATGCAATAGATATTAAAACAATTCATAAATATGCATATTAGAATTTTATTATGATATTTCATAAATATAATCTATTATTTACATTAATATAATTTTTTTAAAAATAAATTGGCATATAAGGTCAAACACCTAGAGATGATAATGAAATATTAGTTTCAGCTAATAGATCAAGATTAAATGTTAATTATAAAATTCCTATAGCAAAAATTATTCAAGATGGAGTTAATTTCAAAACATCTTTTATCTTAGTAAAAAAAATAAACAAGGCCATGATTTAAAATACTCCCTTTCTGACTATACTATATTCGTTTCAAATTACCTCTCAATGATTAAAAACCTAAGTTAAAGATAAAATTATTTCAAACAGAAATAAGATTCTTAGGTCATGATATAGATCAACGTACTATAAAGCCAATTGATAGATCAATCGAATTTCTTCAAAAATTTTCTAATGAAACAAAAGATAAAAACAACTTCAAAGATTTTTAGGATGTCTCAATTATATATCTGAATTTACTCAAAATTTAAGAATTAAATGCAAGCCACTATTTCAAAGATTAAAGAAAAAGTCTCCTCCATGAAGTGAAGAAATAACTAAAATTATTCAAGAACTCAAAAAGGAAGTAAAACATTTACCTTATCTAGGTATTATTAATCCAAATGCAAAATTAATTATAAAATTTGATGCCTCTGATATAGGACATGGTGGAATATTAAAACAATCAATTAATGGACAAGAACAAATGGTAAGTTATTATTTAGGACTATGGCAAAATGCTGAAATAAATTATTCTACAATTAAAAAAGAGGTTTTATCAATTAATCTTTGAATTTGTAAATTTTAAGATGATCGTTTTAGGAAAAAGTTTTCAATAAGAATTGATTATAAGTCTACTAAAGAAATATTACTCAAAGATATATTGCTCAAAGATGTTAAGAACTTAGTTTCAAAATAAATTTTTGCAAGATGGCAACCTATTTTATTTGCTTTTGATTTTGATATTAAATTTATTAAAGGAAAATCCAATTTACTTTTGGATTTCTTATCCAAAGAATTCCTTCACAGCAAAAATATTGAAACTAAAGATAAAAGCTGATTATATGCTCAAATTATCTCTTCCAACTTTATCAAAATCTAGTCAAAGACCACTTATTCCAACTACCTATGCAAAAGCGGTTGTGTCATCCTCATCATCCTTAGTAAATTTTTTTATTCAAAATCGTTTTTAAGTGCTTAATCTTGCTTATCAAGCCCAACCAATCCATGTTCAAACAAAAGATTACTTTCAAAAGAAGAATAGTTAAATATTATTCCTAATAGAACCAGAAATATCCAAAAAGTTTTCTAAAAAAGCCCCTTTTGAAATTGTTCAAAAATATTTCCCAAAAGACTTTCACTTCCAACCAACTCAACCAAAGAAAAATCATAGATTTTATAAATTTGTCTTAGTCAATATGGAAAGTACTAACTTATTTCATTAAGATGAAGACAAGGACATTACTAAAATGTAAAATCAAGAGAGTTATTTGTTTAATGCAATGGGGTCAATCTCCATAAGTTACTAAGATGTTTTCTCAAACATTCGATCTACCCATATATGATTACTATGATTATATCAAAGCATGGGAAAATATATTTTATGTCATAAATTATTCTCATTCATGCTTCATTCAATTCAAGACTACTCAAAGTGAATTTCTAGTATGGTTTTCGAATTGGTTCAAATATTTTGGTACAGCAAAAAGAATTCTTCTAATTGAAATTCATCAGAGACTCCAATTATATTGTAAGAACAGTGATCAGCTCAATTTCCTCAAATTACTATTATTTGCGGCAAGATTTAATTTAGGATGAATAGCAACATAGACCTATGCCATTGAAGAGGATCGACATGGTCAACCATATGTTTCAAGAGTTTATAGAGTTAAATGCTGGAAAAAATTTAATACATCTATTACAAACATTAGAACTGTTCAAGTATACCTTAATCAAGGCAAGAAAAGTATTGTTCATAACAATAAATTTCTAAAAGAAAAAAGTCGAATTTAAGCTAATTTAGCAGGAACCTCAAACCCTACAAAATATAAAAGAAAAACATTTGAACTTGCATCAAAATTATCTAAGGAAGATATCTCCAATAGTAATGATCCAAACCAAAATGAGGATAATTGCTATGAAATCAAAATTGTTCAATATTAGATTAGGAAATTCTATTCAAAAGGGCGATATGGACTCAATCATTGCAAAAGCTTAACTTTAGCTAAAAGAAGCTACTATCGAAGATTGATAAAGGCATATTTTATTCATATTTTAGCAATCAAATAGCCAATATCTTCACTAAACCCTTGAGTGAGGAANCCAAGCTCGACTTAATATTTACGAAATAAAATAAGTTCATAAATATGTAAGAAATGGGTATATATATATAAAAGTACCGTAAATTAGGAAAAATATTTATTAATTAAGTAAATTAGAAAAATTAATCAAATATAGTAATAAGTATATATATATATATATATGTATGTATGTTGTATCGTAAAATACAAATAAATAATAATAAAATAATAAATAATAAAAATAAAATTAATAATAATAATAATAATTTTAATAAGTCTAAAATCTCAAAAATAAGTAAAAAATAAGTAACTAAGGTAAAATAAGCTTAAAATAATAAAATTATCAATTATATGATTTAAATAATTATTAAATCATAAATATACTAAGAAAAAGATAAAATTAATATTTTATAACTTTTTATATTAAAATAATAAATTTTGTAATATTTTTATATCACAGTTCAAACTGCGAGTCATAACGTCCAAAACTGATCTTGCTACGAGAAAATACACTCGAAAATGATCAAAATGGACTATAAGTTACACGATTCAATAAAAAGCTCGAATCGACAATTTCGCATAACTAAGTAAAGTAAACATTATAAATTTCGATACTGGTTTAGCTTTAAATTCCCAAACTTACAATTTTCTATATTCCTTATTCTCAGGTAATCCCGACCTTAACCTTGAGCTACCCTTGGACTATTACGACCCTTGAGTCAATTATGGCTGAGTGAGTTTTTCCTAATGATCCCATACTTGCTTATGTTTGTAATTAGTGAATATAAATTATGATCAATAATTGAATGTTGTATGGGGTTGGGTTATGCTTGTGTATGATAATTGTTTGTTAATGATGAATTTATTTTAAATTACAATAATGTATTGATTGTTGCATAGTAGATTTACTAGGAACTGATTGTTTGTGACCTTGTTGATCACCGAATAATACGACCTAATTTTACTCAACTAGAAAAAGTTAACTTGAAATACGCATAATCATACATTGCATAACTAATTCCAGCTATCACATTATACGGAGGTAGCGAGAGGCCATATGTGAGTTGATTATTTGATTGTTATAGATTTCGTATAGTACACATGTACGATATGACCTTACCTTGGCCTACGGGATTATTAAGCATTGGAAGTGCCAACCGCCTAGTCAAGGGTCAAGTCCAAAGACCTCCGTTTAAGGGTGAATAAGGGCTGCGTGAACCTACTCACAATCATATATAGAACTCGTTTTTTATAAAACTGATAATGGATATATCATTACATTTTAAATACGAAACGCAGAGTTTTGTTATGAAATAAGTTCTAATATGATACCCGGATCTAACTGTGCCGATGTATCTCTAACCTTGACTTTTAAGGGTGTTAAATTTGAGTTGCATGCAGTACCTGGTTACCTGCATATATTTGTTTGGCATATGATTGGCAGGCATACTAATTGGCATGCATTCATTTGATTGAATTTAATTAATGTATAACTTGATTGTAGTATAATTGAAGGAATTATCTCACTAAGCTAGTTAACTTATACCTTTATAGTCTTCTCTCGTAGGCTGAGTTGTTCGTGGAGTCGGGCCACCGCATGCCCGAGGTTAATTGTTCATCAAAGGGTCGATGTGGGAGTAAGACATGATCAGAGTGTTCACATGATAGTTTATTTAGATTATAGATCTGAATATGTGATAAACTGATATTAGTTTGAGTTAAGTAAGTTTTAAAGACCTCTTATCTGTAAATTCTTATATAAATAGATTATGTTTTATATTTCTTCATCTTATTATTGTTATCATGAAATGATATTACTCATGCTTACGCAACTCTTGGTTGTTAGTTATAGCTGTAACCTTATGTATCATATAAAGGGTCATCGACTGTAAGGGAATTCAATCTACAGTTCTTTGTATAGTATATGGCAACTACCATGATTAGCCCCCTCAAGTCACGACAGTATCTCCTTAATAAGAGCTTACAAACTGTTGAGCAGAGCTATGAGTTGGCTCCCTACCTAAAGAAGTTTTAGATGGACCTAATCATAAACTTTTTGAAGGACGATGTTCTTTATAATAATAGAAAAGATTCTTAAGGTTGATTTATCAAGCCATAAATTATACGCTAATAGACAACCGATTGTATAAACGTAGCATTTCCCAACCTTACCTTCATAACCTTCCACCGAAGGATGCACAATAAATATTATCTGAATTACACAGTGGTATATGTAGCAACCATGTGAAGGGTTAAACCCTGTATGTCTACGTATTGTGACTTGGCTATTATTGGCCAACCAGGAAGGAAGATGCAAGATTCTTTGTTCAGCAATATTCACAATGCTAGAAACATGAAGCACTAAGCTATGCGCCTTCTGCTGAACTACACAGCCTCACTAATCCTTGGCCCTTTGCCTTGTAAGGCTTAGACATACTCGAACCATTTTCAAAGTCTACAACCTAGTAGTAATTCGTCATAGTTGTTGTGGATTATTTTACAAAATGAGTGAAGGCTGAAGTAATGGATAGAATCACTAAACAAAAGGTCAAGAAAAGCTTAGTGCAAATTAGGAAGATTTTGCTAAGATCCGAGAAGTCGTAGTCGAAGGGCCTATCAACTAGAAAGGTTGGATGGGGAAATCATCCCTCGAGCATAGAATACTAAGAATTTGAAGATTTACTTTGCTTACTTCCTTTGATGTTATGGTTTGTTTCTATTCTAAATGTTATAATTCAATGACTTACATCTTGTCTTAAGTATGAAATGTTCATTTCAAGTTTATGAGTATCTTTACTTCTCATCGTTTTCATTCCTAATCAATGCATGATTAACAAATTAATGAAGTTCTAACTATACAGCAAACGAACCAATATTTAATAAGTTCAAACCTATAACGGTTGACAAGCTTAACAATTATTGATGGGTAACGTTAATATTTCTTTAGTAATACATTGAGAAGCAAGAGAATGAACTCAATTATGCCTGATAACAGGTAATCTCATGACAACAAAAAATTGCTAGTTCACGTCCTATGCAACTAATGAATGTTGTGTCTACAAAAAGACATCTAACATGTGCGTAGAATAAAATGTGCCCAAAAGAGAACATGTGCATGAAATAAAATGTGTCAAAAACTAATAATGCGTGTGAAATGAAATGTGCTAGAAATAAAAGTCGTAAAGGTCGTATATCACTTTACAATAGATGGTCGGCATCCCAACCATATTAAGTCCACAACAATTACAAGATAAAGTACAATTTAACAGAATCTCAAGAATCCAGAACGTTAGTGCTCTTTAATTAAGCGAAAGTATTGTCCTGATTAGAAGAAGATGAGACCTTTGTGGAGCTTACTTCTTTTTCAACACTGGGGGTTTTAGAGCAAGTGGATGTCTCTTTACGAATGTAGGGGGCCTCCTTAGATGATCGTTCTTCATCATCAACAGGAGCTTCAACATTGGCTTCATCATTGTCACCCTACCCTTGAACCTTAATCTCTGCTTCTTCATCGACCTCTTCATTGTCACTACTGGCGTTATTGTCATCAACATCGGCAAAGTCTTGGCAAGACAGGTCACAGTCAAGGTGAACTTTTAAAATCTCATTTCTCACCTATTGGCCTGTAGAAGCTTCTTCCCAAGCAATCTTTGGTATTATCAATTGGCAGTCACGATTTCTAGTGCTTCCTCTATTGAGGGTCTCTTTTTTGTGGCCTCCAACTATTTATCTCCAACTCCTTTATTCACATCATTAACTTGTCTTCCCCATTACTCATTGAGGTGATCATTTGACCTAACTCCCAACACTCCTCTCATTTCTTGCAAAGCTCCTTCTTTAGGTCCTCAATCTCCTTATATTGTTCTTCAATCTTAGCCTTAAGGCTTGAGACTTCATAGGCTACCAAGGAATGTGCTAGCTTCTCAACTGAAAGCTCTTCTCAAAGTTTCCTAGCCTCCATCTTAGCCTTAATTCCCTCGCTCTCAGCCACGATAGTCTAAGCCTTTAAGGAGTTATATGCCTCCTCAACCTTCTGCAATAAATTAATGAAGATGAATAAGTCAGTTGCATCTCAGCAGAGCAGTAACATGTAAATGTTGCCTTCTTCATTTCTTTACTGGCTTCACTAGAGCCATCAAAACATGACTACTCATCTGCACATATATGAGATTATGTCAACAACAGAACGTAAGCCATAAGTGAAAAGGTGATTGGTACTTATATCATACAACTTAGCGGCAATATGTCCTTTATTAAAACTACTTACTCTATCAACATCTTTCTTTGCAATCTCCTTATTCATAGGGAGAATGACTCCTTCCATCAAGGCTAAGGATTTCATCTTGTCACCTAAAGCCAAGTTATTATACAAGATGTTTTGGCTCCAGCATGGCATGAAGTACTCGCCTACCTCACAGTTAGGAACAAACTCAACACTACTGATTTCAAGAGCCTTATTCCTCAAAGCCTCTTTTATCCTCTTATCTATGGCTTTGAATTTCTTGGACAAAGGTTAGTTGGCAAGCTCTTTCCCACTTCTTTTTTTTTTTTTAGGATTCAACTCATTGTCTGTTTTACCCGATGGACCTTCTATCGTCTCTTAAGGAATGACCTTAGCATCGTTATTACCACTAATCTCTCAGTAGGATTCACCCGGCCTATCATCTCGAGGAATGTTTTCCGAGCAAGGAATCACTTGAAGTTACATAGCCTCAACAGCTCTAATTTATTCAGTCCCTTAACTCTTTTCAGTAGGACAAGTCACCTTTTTCGAAGCAACAACCTGCTTTACAGCTTTCTCCTGAGTAACCTTTATGGCACGATCGATCGAATGACAGGTGCTTTAACGCCTGTGCTTTAACGCCTGCACATTTATCAAGCTTTAGCTTCTTAGCCTTTGCTTAGCTTAGCAGTTTGGTAGGATCTACATTGCTTGCACCCATATTTGCAATAAAGGATAAGAGTATTAAAAATTGAAAAGAGAGAAAAATCAAGAACTTACAAGATTCATCCTAAGCAAAACTCAAAGGCAACTATTCTCCCCTTAAGTTACAAGAATGGCTTTTCTCTTGTAGCTCTACTCAACATAGAGACTGCTCTAATGCCTACCTTCTTTTTCAAAAAAGATTAGATCCCCATTCTTGCATCGTCTTATTATCCTCTTAGCATCCAAAAAAAAAAAAACATTTTATTCTTCCTTCTTTCTTGAATCTTTTTTGCTGTAATGGCATCATTTGACATCAATTCAATGTCTTTGGAATGGATGGGCTCAGTACATTAGGTTTAAAAATGCAAATCTTCATCCAATATAATAGATACAAATTTGTTGTGCCACATGTGGATTTTGGACTCCAACCCTATAAATTTTAGACCATGTCAAGTGGCTATAAAATACCAATCATCAGGTTGCTTCCTTATTATGAAGAAGCATCTGAACAATTAGGGTGTAGCCTTAACTCAACCTCTTCACAAATTATCTCGAATGCTGCAAGAATTCTATAAGTATTCGACGAAAACATACTCAACACGACCCGAAAATAGTTAAAGAATTGTTTGACAAAAGTAGAAAATGGGAAGCACAGTCCAAAATCGAGGTATTTCAAATATATATGAAACTCATGGTCCCTTAGAAAACACACCCTCTCATCCTCCCTCAACTTATGCAAATTATATGTCTCAAGAAGATCTTACCAGTATTTATTATACTTTGAGATAAGTATCTTAATGGCACCACTCACCACTCCATCCGGGGAATTACTATAATAAAAAACATTATTATACAAATACCTGCTACAGACCTTCCTTCCCTATCATCTAGATAATTATTCACTAGAAGAGCGTAGATGCGAGCAAGTTTTTCCCATCACTCCATTGTGCTATCTATCGAACAAATTAAATAACACACTGAATTGTTCGTTTTTTTTTTTTTTTTTTTTTTTTGTAGGGGGGAGAAGTAGCCTCAAACTTAGTTGCCTTAGAATCTAAAAGACTAAGTCAACAAATGACATTTTAAACCATACCTGATTAAAGCTATATGAAAGAATCACTAACTAAATGAAAAATTGGAAGATGAGATGTTGAAAGCAAATGAGAACTTTAAAACTAGATACGGATGAGAATAGAGTGAAGAAATTTTTATTAGTATGGAAAAATCCTTTATATATGAACGGTTTCTCCTTATAACCCTATCACGCTTTTAATAGGAATGTGGTTCTAATTAAATGGTCAAGTATGGATTAATCATACGTGTTATAAGTTAGAAATTTGACAGTTATCATGATATTGACAGTTATTAGTCCCTATAGTGTAATTATGGCTAGGATGACAGCTGTCATGCCTGCTACCGCAAAAGAGTGAATGGGTAGGAAAATTTAAAGGCTATAGTCTTTCATTTAGGATACAATTCATTGCATTTCAAAATAAAAATCAAACCTTCCTACATCACCTAACATTTGGAAACTTATTTTGGTCTTAACCGTCCAAACCACTCAAATTGAACATTAAGCTTTATTTACTCCCATAGTCGAGTTCTCAACTACGGGGTTAGGGGGCAAATGTTGACAGTCAAATTTCACCCTAAAATATTACTCAACTATTCGGGTGACAAGAAGACAACTAATTCTATTCTTGGCTAATGCCAATTAAAACTCAGTCCACTTGATGGGCCTTAAAGCCTGACCTATTAGTCCGATTTAAACTTAGGAAAGTAGTGAAAATGGTTCTGATTTGGTATAATCTCATTACATAACCACCCACTACTCCTATATTTTAGGCATGTGCTTGATTGCAAGATCTCCACATGGCCCACTACGAATTGTTAACTACTATTTCAGACATCTGATGTTCACCTATAAATACGAAGAGAAAGTATTGTAAGAACTCTCTTGAAACCTTCAATTCTATATTTAAGGCTACACCGGACTAGCCCAAGTACCATTTAGCCTTTTGTTTTTTTTTAAGGAACAAAGTTTTGCCCCAAAATCATTCGACAACAATATTTATTTCAAAAAGAATTAATTAAAATGAATGAGTTTATTAATGCTCTAGAAGATTTAGCACTAAAAAATATAGGATCAGTCATTAGATGTATTCTTCAATTGGAATCAAAACAACGTAAAAATATTAATAGCCTTAATAGATTAATTAGAGAAGAAGGAAAAGAAAACATGTTCATTGAAAGAATCTTAGCTAGAGATAGATTTTATTCATTACTAATAATTGCTTTTAAACAACATTTGAGTGAGTTAGATAATGATCATGCCTCATCGTTAGGAAGTTATCTTAGAAGAATAAATCAAAGACATCATCAAACTAATAATCAAAATAATTGCTAAGATCCTATCACAAAAATCAATCCATCCATAGAATGGTATTAGAGCTAGGCCCCTAGATAATTTTTCGAGAGAGAAGGAGATAGGATTTTTAGAATTCATTTGAGTTGATAAAGATTAAATATTTTTGTTAAGTAATTTATAATAGTTCTATTTCTTGTATTGGTAAGCCAAAACTATGGTCCTGGTAGTAAGTCTTAAGAGTAGCAATGAGACTGTTGGTCAGTAGGGTGTTCCTGTAAGTGAATAGGTTAAGACAAAACTTACTTAACAAAATATTAAAGCTTTATTAAACAAAATAAATCTATTAAAAAGATCTTCCTCTTCTTCTAATTATAGATCTAGATGAAGCTCTTTTTCTATAGATGCAAAGTCTAGTCATTCAAATTAAGATGTTTATAACTCGTTTGAAATTAAAATATCTCAAATTAAACAAAGTTTGGATAATTGGTAAAAAATTCTCACAAAAAAAACCTAAAGAAATTTATGAAATTGGAAACTTTAGTTTAAAACATGATTATCTAATTGAAACAATTGAAAAAACTACTTCTTTATTTGGAAAGCATAAAGTTATCAAATTACTTTCAAAAGTAGCTATTCAAAAACATAAGAAAAATATAAATATTTACATTTAGACTTATTCAAGTTTTAATTAAACCTCTTCGTAGGAGATGAATTAATTATCCTACTTTTGTATGGTTAAGAGATGCTAGAAATACATATTTTAATGAGACTACTTTGTCTTTGTTTCAAACCAATATTCATAAAGAACCCTGGTATACTCAATGTTTTTCTCATTTTTCTATAAGTTTAAATGATCCAAAAGTTGTGGATAGTTTAATATTGTATATTCAATCTCAAAATCATAATTTTGTAGAAGGAACTAAAGTTATGGCACTTATCTTTAAAATCTATTATAATATCATGAGTTCTCAAATTAATCCAAAAGCTAAAAAATTATCCCCAAAAGGAGAAACTATTCTTTTAGAAGCCAATATTACAAAATCTTTAATATTTAATCCAAAGCCGTTAAGTTTGAATGAAGTCAAACTTGTAAAAGAATGGATTCCAGAAGAAGTCCTTCTACCAAGACTTAGTATTTCTCAAACTAGACCCACTATCGCTCAAAAATTTGATAATGGTAGCATTAGAATTCAATTTCATAGAATAATTGATAGAAGGCCAGTTGCACCAAATATAGAAGACTATTTTAATAAAATGAATATTTCCTTTCCAAGAACTAGTCAAGAAGGTCAAACACCAAAAGATGATAATGAAAGAGAAAATATGCGTTCATAAACTCTTGCTAAGTCTGAAAGACTTAACCAAAACCAATTTATCAATCCTAACCAAATTCTCCTACTTATTCTCAAATAAATAAGTTAAATGTTAAAAATTCAATAGAACCATTTGAAATTGACAGAGTTTTTGAAAAATAATTTTCATTCAAAAGAAAATAGATCAAAGAGAAGGAAATATTTTAAAACTTACACCAAAGAAGAAACCTGCTCAACAAGAGTTATGTGGTACGGTAATATGTAAACTAAATTAAAAAGGAATGAAGCCTTTTTTAAACAGTTTACTAGAAATTTTGGTCTAAATAAGCGTTATCATATTCAAAGATAAAGACATCAAATCAAAAATGGGAAACCCAAGAAAGATCTATTATAAGAACCCATTCTCTTCTTCAAGAAGTAGAAATTAAAGTTTAAAATGAAACAATTAAAGCATCACCTATCAAGAAAACTACAAGTGAAAATCAAGATTTTAATGTTATAAAAGCTCAAAACAATTACACCAATTAAATATTACATACAATTAGTAAAAAAATTGATATAATAGAAAATATGCTGGTAGAAAAACCAGATAAAGGACAAGCTCCAATAGGAATTTCAAGAGAGGAATCAAATACATCAAAATCTATGATAACTAAACCAATTTATCTACCAAGATTTATTCCAGATATTCAAAATTCTAAGCTCAAAAAGAGCAACAATTTGTTAGAAGAAATTTCAAATAAATTAAGCAAGCTAGAACTAGGTAAAAATGAAATTATTAATACTATTGATGAAGATATAGAAGATTTGGCAAGTTAATTTTCTCAAAAACTTGATGTTAATAAAATTTATCGACAAAAGATGAGGGTCACTCAAATCAAAGGTCATGGTATCCAAGACTTTCATCTCGAGATACTCTATATGAAGAAAAACCCTATGTAAATTTAAGTAGATTTTTCGATGAAGGAATATATGAATGGAATATAGATGGTCAAGCTGAACATCAAATTTTAGATATTCTAAATTTAATGATAATAACATCCAATTCATACAAACAATACAAAAACTCTATTTAAAAAAATTGCAGAAATATTAGTAACTAGATTTACCGATATGCTCAAAGGTTAGTGAAAAAATTATCTTAATGAATCTAAGTGTCATCATATACTACATGCAAAGAAAGAAGTAATGCAAGATAATGTCTTATATCAATTACAAAATGCCATTCCTACATTAATATATGTTATTACTAAATATTTTGTAAGAGATCTTATTCAATTTAAAGAAAGAAATTGTGAAATTCTTCAAAATCTTAAGTGTTCGACCCTTAATGACTTTAGATGGTATAAGAATATTTTCTTTGCAAAAGTCTTTTCAAAAGAAGATTTTAATAATAGTTATTGGAAAGAATGTTTTATATCCGGTCTTCCAAAGTTATTCACAAACAAAGTAAAAGAAAGAATTTATCAGAACTATATTCATATTTCAGATATTCATCTATAACCTTTGGTGAAATTGTTAATATAGTCAATTTAGAAGGACTAAGTTTATGCAATGATCTAAAACTTGAGTCAAAGATTTAAAAAGAAAAAGGAAGTCTCAAAAGAAAATTAGGAGATTTTTGTTATCAATATGGCTTTGAGAAAATTCAAGCTCCCTCTTCAAAAGTATAAAAGAAATATAAGAAACGTAAGTTTAATAAGTCCTATAACAAAAAAGAATATAAGAAGTACAAAAAATATAAGTAAGAGAAAATCTTTTAAAAAAGAAGTGAAATGTTACAAATGTAGAACTAAAGGACATATTGCTCCTAAACATTCAATAAATAAGAAAATCAATGAGTTAGATCTAGTAGATGAAGTTAACGAGGAACTTTATAGAATTATCAATAAAGAAACTATAGAAGAAAGTGATTCAAATTATGAAGACCCTAATTGTGTTCAAAATACAGAAGATGATTCAAATATCTCTATAACAAAAGAATCTGATTCTCAGTGTTGCTCTAAAAATGTTTATTCCTGTAAATAATTAAATATTATTAGTAATGAAGAAAAAATTCTTTTGAAAATAATTGATCAAATTAAAGACCTAGATAAATAAAGAGAGTATTTATTCAAAATTATAGAAATGTTATTAAACAAAGGAGAAAATTCTAAAAATAATGAAATGTATTCTTTAGAAAAAATATATAATAGATTTTCAAAAAAAAAAAATCCAATGACTATGAAAACTCTTCAATAAGAAATTAATAAGATAAAAGGAGAATTCAAAGAATTAAAGACAAAATATAACAATTTAGAAGAGAAAGTTAAAAAATATGAAATTAAAGATCCAGAATTGAAAGAAGAAAAAATAAAATCAAAAGAAGAAGAAATAGAACCTAAAGAAGAAGACAAAGAATATGTTAATTTGATTAATAGAATAAATATTCAAAAATGATATACAAAAGTAATTTTATCCATTTCTAATGATTTAAAAAAAAAGTAGTAACACTTTTAGATTTTGGAGCTAATCAAAACTATATCCAAGATGGAATAATCCTAAGTGAATTTTATGAAAAAACAACGGAAAAATTAGTTTCAACTAATGGATCAAGATTAAATGTCAATTATAAAATTCCTATAGTGAAAATTATTCAAAATGGAATTAATTTCAAAATATCTTTTATCTTAGTAAAAAATATAAACATCGCTATGATTTTAGGTATACCCTTTCTTACTATGCTATATTCGTTTTAAATTACGTCTCAAGGATTTAAAACCTAAGTTAAAGATAAAGTTGTTTCAAACAAAAATAAGATTCTTAGGTCATGATATAAATCAAAGTACTATAAAACCAATTGATAGATTAATTGAATTTACTTAGAAATTTCTTAATGATACAAAAGATAAAAAAACAACTTCAAAGATTTTTAGGATGTCTTAATTATGTATCTAAGTTTATTTAAAATTTAAGAATTAAATGTAAGCCATTATTTCAAAGATTAAAGAAAAATCTTACTCTATGGAGTGAAGAAATGACTAAAATTATTCAAGAAATAAAAAAAAAAAAAAAGTAAAACATTTACCTTGCCTAAGTATTATTAATCCAAATGCAAAATTAATTGTAGAAACTAATACTTTTGATACAGAATATGGTGGAATATTAAAACAATCAATTATGGTGAAGAACAAATAGTAAGATATTATTCAAGAATATGGCAAAATGCTCAAATTAATTATTTAACAGTACAAAAGAGGTTTAATTAATTGTTCTTTGTATTTCTAAATTTCAAGATGATTTTTTTAAGAAAAAGTTTTTAGTAAGAATTGATTACAAGTCCGCGAAAGAAATATTACTTAAAGATGTTAAGAACTTAGTTTCAAAATAAATTTTTGCAAGATGATAAGCTATTTTATCTACTTTTGATTTTGATATTGAATTTATTAAAAGAGAATCTAATTTACTTCTAAATTCCTTATCTAGAGAATTCCTTTAAGGCAAAAATGTCAAAACCAAAGATAAAAGCTAATTATACACTAGAATTATCTTCCCTAACTCCATCAAAATCTAATCAAAGACCACCTGTTGTAACTACCTATACAAAAGTAGTTGTGTCATCCTCGTCATCCTTAGTAGATTTTCCAATTCAAAATCGTTTTTGAGTGCTCAATCCTACTTATCAAACCCAACCAATCCATGTTCAAACTAAAGATTATTTTCAAAAGAAAAATAGTCAAATATTATTCCCAATAGAACTAAAAATATCCAAAGAGTTCTATGAAAAAGACCCTTTTGAAATTGTTCAAAAATATTTCCTACAAGATTTTCACTTTCAGTTAACTCACCTAAATAAAAATTGTAGGTCTTATGAATTTGTCTTAGTCAATATGAAAAGTATTGAATTGCTTCATCAAGATGAAGACAGGGACATTACTTATTCAAAATGTAAAATCAAGAGAGTTATTTATTTAAAGTAATGGGATCAATCTCCATAGGTTGCTAAGATGTTTTCTCAAACATTTGATCCACCCGTATATAATTACTATGATTATATCAAAACATGGGAAAATATATTTTATGTTAAAAATTATTCTCATTTATAGTTTATTCAATTCAAGACTACTCAAAGTGAATTTCTAGTATGGTTTGTGAATTGGTTTAAATATTTTAGTCCAGTAGAAAGAATTCTTCTAGTTGAAATTCATCAAGGATTCCATTTATATTGTAAGAATAGTGATCAACTCAATTTCCTCAAATTACTATTATTTGTGGCAAGATTTAATTTAAGATGGATAGCAAAATTACTATCATTGAGAAGGATTAGCATGATCAACCATATGTTTCAAGAGTTTATAGAGTTAAATGGTAGAAAAAATTTAACATATCTATGGCAAATACCAAGACTATTCAAGTATACTTTAATCAAGGTGAGAAAAGTGTTGTTTACAATAGTAAATTTCTAAAAGGAAAAAGGTCAAATTCAAGCTAATTTAGCAACAATCTCAAACCTTACGAATATAAAAGAAAAATATTTGAACTTGCATCAAAATTATCTTAGGAAAATAGCTCTAATAGTAATGATCCAAACCAAAAAGACGAAAGAAGTATGTTTTAATCAATCAAAACTTAATTGTTCAATATTAGAATAGGAAATTTTGTTCAAAAGGACGATATGAACTCAATTACTGTAAAAGCTCAACATTGGCCAAAAGAAGCTATTGTCAAAGATACTCAAATTATTACTATCAACTATTCATCTTTTGACAAAGGCTCTTCATTATTGCTGATAACTATTCATCTTTTGATAAAGGTTCTTCATTATTGCTGACAACTATTCATCTTTTGACTATTCGAGATCAAATTCTCAACTTTATAAAAAGAAGCTCTCCATTATTACTATCAACCATTCATTTTCAAGATTCTCTATGACAAAATCAATTGATCAATATCTCTGATACAATAAATTACAATGTAATTGTAAAGGTTTACACTAAAAAGCACTTACAAATCTTATATAAATAGAAAAAGAAGAGAAGGGAGGAAGTATTAGAAAACCCTCTAACTCTCTTATGTAATTTCTTCCTATTTTCAATATTCCATGTAATATCTTTCCAGTATAATATCTTTGTCTTTACTTTTCATATCAAAGGATTCTCCCAATAATATTATAAGTTTTATTTATTTTTATTTGTTCTATTAATCTCTATTTTACTTCCTGTACAATCTTTCAATTTTATTATCTATAATATGAAAAATTTCATAAAATATTATAAGAATCAAACTGAACAATACAAAGCTAAAGTAACTATAATGCATTTTGAAATCTGATTCAATGGCTTGTGGATTGATATTTCAAAATTTTTTTATTTTTCGGCAATTATATATATATATATATTTCTATATAAATATATTAACGTGCATTCATATGTGCATATATATACATACTAAATATATTTATATATATTAACTTGTTTTAGCCTCTTAAGTAAATATATATGCTGATATACACATATATCTATCTTGCATTGCATATATATATATATATATATATATATGAATGTATGTAAATGTATGTTAATATATTTGTACATATTTATATAGAAATATATATATGACATATGCACCAACTTTTCAGACTTTATTATAAAAAATGGATATATATATATATATAAAGGATATATATTTATTTAACATACATATATATTTATATATATTTACATACATTAATATATGTATATATATACATACTAATATATTTATATATATTAACATGTCTTAGCCTCTCAAATAAATATATATACTAATNTGTATCAAGGATCTATATTTATTTAACATACATGTTTATAATTGTCTTTATTCATACATTAATATATGTATATATATACATACTAATATATTTATATATATTAACATGTCTTAGCCTCTCAAATAAATATATATACTAATATACTCACATATCTATCATATAACTTAACAACATAAGAAATAAAATTATTACAAACTACTTAAACAAAATATTTAATCTTCACAAACTCAAATAAAATCTATTAATCCTATTTTCTTCTCCCCTTGAAAAAATTCTGGAGGTTTAGCTCTGATACCAATTCCTTAACTAAGATCTTAGGTGATAGGATAAATTAAGAATTAAATTGAGAATTTTAATAATTATTTTTAATTGTTTCTTTGAATTTGAAAATTCCTTTGTTTCATTCTTCTAATTCTACTTCCTAATGATGTAGGTTAGGCATCATCTAATTCTCGTAAATATTGTCTAAAGGCAATGATTAATAATGAATAAAATCTATCTCTAGCTACAAATCTTTTAACAAACACATTTTCTCTTCCTTCTTCTTGAGTATTTTTCCTTAATCCTTGAATATTTCTATGTTGTTTTGTTTCTAAATATAAAATATATCTAATGACAGATCTTATATTTTCTAAAGATAAACTTTTTATAGAATTGATAAATTCATTCATTTTGATAAGTTTCTTTTGAAATATATGTTATATAAATAAAATCTATCTCCTAAAATATTATATGCTCAAATTATATATTCTAAAAATTCTATAGCATTTTCTAAATAACATAAAAATTTTACAAGACTATTTCCATCATTATCTTTGACTTTTTGAGATATTATTAATAACAAACTCTCGATTTTTTTTATGATAATATTTTTCTAATCTTTAATCTTTTACTAGCAAGTAATCTTTTTTCATCTTCTTCAACTAAATCTTGATAATATTTTAAACATGCTTTTAAATATTTATCTTAAGTTTCTTCTTTGTTAAGATTTTCTATAATATTTTGTAAGTAATCAATTTGATGTTGTATGCACTTTGATTTGAACTTACAACTTACAATTTCATTTTTGCAGTAATTGATATAATTTTTTAAATTATACATAATAAAAGTAAAAATAATAAAGATAATTTTGATAAACAAATAGTAAAAACTTATAATAGAGAATCCTTGATACAAGATAAGAAGATTATGAAAAAGGAAAGGTTACACTAAAATCTAAAAATACACACTAGGAAAACACTTGGAATATTATAAGAGGGATTTTGTGATAGTTTTTTTTTTTTTTTCTAGGATGCCTTCCCTCAAACGCTACTAGATCTATTTATAAAAACCTATAGGTAAGTGCTTTCGTCTTAAATTTACATTATTGTACTACAGATGTACAAAATCTTGAACAATTGATAGTAAATAATTGACATGAAACCTTTGTCAGTTGCTTTATTGACTCTTGATGGCTTTATCATTAATTATTCAGTACCTTTTTCCAAAAGTAAACAATAACTTTTTGTCTTGATCTTAATTAGTCAAAAAGTAGATGACACATAAAATTGATAGATGAACAATTGATGTATATTCTTTTCTTGAATTATTGAAGGCTTGTTAGAATCTTTGTCTTTTGTCAAAAAGCAAATAGTGAACAGTGGCTTCTTTGTCTTTTTGTCATATTGATGAAGATCATCTGTTGTCTTCGTACTTGTATCCTTTTGAACAAAATATCTTAAAACTTTTCTAATATTAAACAAGTATATTTTTTATTGAACAATTCACACAATACACTCCTCACATATTGAACAAAATTAATTATTAAATAATTTAATCATACTGAGAAAGATTAATTCCATAACAATCATTTTCATTTTGATTAGGATCAGTGTTATCAGAACTTTCTTCCTCTTATAATTTTGAAGCAATTTCAAATATTTTTCTTTTGTATTCAGAGGAATTTAAAGTCCCTGCTAGATCAACTTGAATTTGACTTTTTTCTTTTAAGAATTCACACGTATGAGTAATACCTTTTTTGTGTTGATCAAAGTATGCTTGAACAGTTTTTGCATCTGCTATATTGGTACTAAATTTTTCCCTCCACTTAACTCGATAAGTTCTTGAAATGTAAGGTTGACCATATTCTTCTTCACTAATAACATATGTCCATATTGTTATCTAACCAATAATGAATTTTGCTAAGAACTTGAAAAAATTGGATTGATTAGTATTCTTGCAATATATTTCTAGTCCTTGAAATATTTCAACTAGCAAAATTTTCTGATGGACCAAAATACTTAAACCAATTTGCAAACCATGTTGGAAAGTCTTCTTGAGTGGTCTTAAATTGAATGAACCATGAATGGGAATAATTTTTTACATAGGATGTATTTTCTCAAGCTTTGATGTAGTCATAGTAATCGTATACTGGAGGATCATATGATTGAGAAAACATTTTGGTATTCCATAGAGCTAAACCTCATTGCTTTAGATGAATAACCCTTTTGATTTGGCATTTTGAATAAGTAATATCCTTGTCCTCATCTTGATGGACTAACTTGATGTCACAACCTAGAAAAGGGGTCAAGTCATGGCAGTACCATCATGTAATACATAAAGATCCAAAATCAAGCACCATCCTTGATCAAAGGCCTTCAGCGTACTACATAAGGCATTCATAACTACAACCTTCTTCTAGTAACTAACATTAAGTAATAACATAACATATAAATTAAAGTTAAGCTATCCAAATGATCACTAACAAAACATAGATAAATGGGAATATTAGGTTTCCCCTAAATTAGTCATACAGTACCAGGATAAATCACCATAAGTAGTTTATACTACTCAACAAACTAAAGATACTTAATAATTAGAAATTAAAGAGAGATCATATATATATATATAAACGAATGGTTCACTCAAGCTCTCAACTTCTTCATATCCCGATTCTAACTAGTGCTATTGACCTCGAGCATCCCGCAGTCGGGGTCCAGCCACAAGTTCTACTACAACAATAAACTATAGAGGGTAAGCTCGACTGCTTAGTGAGTAACTTACCTACTCTACTATAAACAATATTAGGCAAGTTATTTAACAAGCATATGAATGCATGGTCAAACATATGCAATGCAATAGTATATACAGTCTACCGATAACTATATACAGTACGGTTTTGACCCCTATCATTGCTCAAGTTAGGAAGTATTTCAGCACATCAGGATCCAGTTATCCATGTCCAATTCGAAGTCTCTTGTCATCAATATCACCCTCAACAATAAACATGGCACGGTATGGCCTCAAGCAAAAAGTGGCATATACCGGAGCCAAGTAGTTCCTAAAGGTTGAGGTAAGAATATGCCGTACAAAGTACATTGTACGATAACAACTTTCAATACACAAAACACAATATGAATCCTCTAAGCATGATCCCCCTGTTCTATTTTGTGATGCTGACACCCATATTATCATGTTATAAGATGCAATGCATGTCCGGTTTAATTAGGGGTCAAGTAGTCATTAGTCTGGTTCATGGGTGACCAATCATAATATATAGACACTCTAAGACCTTAAGCTCTAATGTAGTAAGCACATAATATTCATATCAACTTAGGATATTTTTGCAAACAAGGTCAATCATATCAAACACACACAATTTCCCGTTTGCCCTAACATGCAACAATTTCAGTCATTAGATATAATTAAGTATACTGCTAACTAAAAGCACAAGCAAGTAAAGTAGGGGGCGGTATACTCAATCAACCATGATGCTCAACAGTCCCAATAATCCTCTATAGTGTCCAAGTCAAACTCCTTGGTCCCTAAAGAACATAATTAAGTTTTATGAGTATTCTATTTGCACCAATTAACTAAGCTTACCGCTCACTATCCCAAAGTTAGTTGTTTCCGTAATTTAGGCATATCTTCTTCGTTTTCAGTGATCTTATAGTTATTTTCATCATTTTGGAATGTTCTTTCATTTGGTGAAGTTATTTTTAAGCTTTTAAATCAATAAGTTTTCAATTTGGGCCCAAGTAGTGAGTTGGGTCATTTTAGGATTTGGGCCTTAGGCTTGGTTTTTGACTTTGGGCTTTATGTTTAATAATTTTAGGTCTCTTTTAATTATTTTAAATGGGCTTTTTCTACCCAACACTTTAAAATTTTAAAATGAGCCTTGGTGATGCCTTATTGGTCCAAATGAGCCTTTTTACTAAGTTTAAGGCTTTAGTTCACCAAAGGGCCTATAGGAGGTACCTTGGATGGGCCTTTAGGTTTTGTGGGCTTCCTAAATAACTCTTTCTAAGCCTTTTATCTTAGGGTTCAAATTTGGTCATCTAGCTACATGGGCTCCTAAATTGGTTCTTTTGGGCTTTTGTATCTAGTTCACTATTTAGGGCCCTGGGCTCAAGCCCACTTGTCTTTTTGGACTTAAGCCTAACATTAGACTTAACTTTAGCCCATTTTTAATATGGTTACATATCTTTCCATTATGGTTCTTTAGGTTATTAACACCATTCTTAAGCCCATAATCACTAACTAAGCTAATTTAGGGCCTTAACCAAACTTTAGCCTACTTAACTTGATTAATTAAGTCATAAACCATACTTAAAACTAAATAAATATGTCATTAAGCTATTAGACAAAAACTTCTAGATCTGGTGGGTCAAAGAAAGTGGTGCCCAAGAGTGGTTTCTAGGGTCAAACTTTCTATTTTCATACAACACTTGATTTTGATAGTGTTTTGGCTTAAGTAACCTATGTTTCTACTAATCTAAAACCATAATCATTTCATAAAAGTATGTGGAAGTGTGATGAGGGGACAAATATGGGGCAGCATGCATGGAAAACAAGAGTCTCATCAACGTACTTGAAGATTTTCTACTAATAAATACACTACTCTACATAAGTTAGCCTATTTGTGTTATAAATTCTACTAAAGGTAATTTTTCTTGTACTTACCTTTGTAGACCTTCTTGAAATACCTTAGAACTTATATGGAGTTGTTGTAAAATAATTTTTAAGAAAGAAAATATTAGTATCTATCATTATTTTGCAAGAAATCTAAGGAAAAACCTAACCTAAGTTCTTATTAAAGCAAAGTGCAGAAGGCCTCCCTTTGTGGTTATGTGCCATAAGCCTTAGTGTGTGTAAGGGGGTGTAAGTGTATCGAAAAACAAAGGGAATGTGTGTATGAGGCGTGGGACTTGGTTTAGAGTAGTGGTGGAGGAGTTATGGGGGTTGGTGCTAGGGCGGTCAGTAGTGGCGAAGAAGAGGAAGAAGAAGGAGTTTAGGCTTGATCTTTGAGAGGAAGTTTAAGGGAGTTTTTAAATGTGTTTTAAGGTTTGAGAAAATGAAAAATGAGGGAGGGGCAAGGGGATAGTAGGTCTTGGAAGTGAGGAAGGTGGGGGGACAAGTAGTGAGTAATTTGGGAAAACAAGGACAAGGACAAGGACACGTACCAAATGGGGACCATGTACTTCATATGCCTTTTACCAATTTGGGTATGATCTTATCTCCTAAGAGTACAAAATATTTTAAGAAGGGATAAGAGTTTGTCTTTTGGTCATTAATCATGTTTGACTTGTAGCTAATCAAGATGTAATGGGGTTAGTTAATGATTAGGGTTTGATTAGGGTAATTAGTGGTGATTAGGCATGATTAGGCTAATTAGGTGCAATTAGGATGTGTTTAGGGTTTCGTTGGACTTTGACGCTATAATTTAGCTATTCTAAATGCCCTACACGTACACTTAGGGTTCCCTTAGTGTTTAGTGCTCGTTTATGGTAATTTGATCTACGTACGAGCTCAAAAGTTAAGGTTCGAATTGCTTAGTACTACTGATCACTTGTATTGATTGATTCAACCTTACTATTAGTATTTGTTAGTGACAATAAGGTATTTGATCACTTAGTTAGGGTTAGATGGTCATTTTAGGGTTTTCAATAACGTTCTAGGGTTTTTCAAGTATTAAGGTTCCTGCTCGTTTAGTTAGGTTTTTAGAGCTTACTTCAATTAGCATTTTGGTCGAACACTTAAGATTTGATTTCTTTACTTAGGTATTATTATCATGTTTAGGGTGGTTCTAAGGACTATCTAAGGACTCCTTCATCCGATTCTGCTTTTGGGTTATCGAAATTTCATGGGGTTTGCACTCGATACTATCAATGTCGACCAAAATAAATTCATAGAACCTTTTATTTTTCTTTGGATGAGTTGGTTGAAAATGAAAATCTTTCAAAAAATATTTTTGAATAATTTCAAAAGGAGATTTTTCATAAAAGTTTTTTGATATCTCCAGTTCTATTAGGAACAATATTTGAGTGTTTTTCTTTTGAAAATATTCTTTAATTTGAACATGGACTAGCTTGGCTTGATAACTAGGATTGAGAACTTGAAAACGATTTTGAATTAGCAAATTTATTGGGGATGATGATGATGACACAACCACTTTTGCATAAGTAGATGGAACAGGTGATCTTTGACTAAGTTTTGATGGAGTTGGATAAGATAATTTGAGCGCATAATAAGCTTTTGTCTTAGGTTCGACATTTTTGCATTAAAGAAATTCTCTGGATAAGGAATTTGGAAGTGAATTAGATTCTCCTTTAATAAATTCCATATCAAAATCAAAAGTAAATAAAATAGCTTGCCATTTTGCAAAAATTTGTTTTGAAATTGAATTTTTAACATCTTTTGTAGATTTGCAATCTACTCTTATAAAAAAAAATTTGGCCAAAAAGATCATCTTGAAATTTAGAAATACAAAGAACAATAGACAAAATTTCCTTTTTGACCATTGATTAATTAACTTGAGCATTTTGTCATATACCTAAATAATATCTTACTATTTGTTCTTAATCATTAATTAATTGTTTTGATATTCCACCATATCCTATATCTAAAGCAATAATTTCTACTATTAACTTTGAATTTGGATTGATAATACCTAGACAAGGTGAATGCTTTACTTCTTTCTTAATTTCTTGAACAACTTTAGTCATTTCGTCATTCCATGAAGGCAGTTTTTTCTTTACTCTCTAAAATAATGGTTTACATTTAATTCTTAAGTTTTGAATAAAGTCAAATACATAATTGAGCAAGTCTAAAAATCTTTGAAGTTGCTTTTTGTCTTTTATTTCATCAAGAAATTTTTAAGTAAGTTCGATTGATCTATCTATTGGTTTTATGGTACATTGATTTATATCATGTCCTAAAAATCTTTTTTTCATTTGAAACAATTTTATCTTTTTAGCTAATACTACTAAACCATTTCTTTTTATAACATTAAAAAAGATATATAGATGTTTAAAATGTTGATCTATATTTTTTAAGAATATTAGAACATCATCAATATATACTATTGAAAAATTTGTATATGGAGTAAAAATTTCATTCATGATATTTTGAAATTCTAAAAGAGCATTTTTTAAATCAAAGGGCATTACATTCCACTCGTAATGTCCGAATGGAATTGTAAACGCGGTTTTATATCTTTCGAATTCATTTATTTGAATTTACCAAAACCCTGAATTCATATCAAATTTTGAGAAAATTTTTACTCCTGACAACCTATTGAGTAAATCCTTTTTATTAAGTATTAGATACTTAATCCATTTGAGTACTATGTTTAGAGGTTTATAATTAATGACTAATCTAGAAGCACCTCTTTCTATTTTAACTTGATTTTGAACATAAAAGACAAAACATGACCAAGGAGATTTAGACTTTCCAATTAATTTTTTATTCAAAAGATCTTGAATCTCTTTTTTGTAAAATTCTAATAATTCTTGATTCATTTAGATTAGCCTAGTTTTAGTAAGAATTTTATCTTTAATAAATCCATCCATATAAGGTAGTTTAACGATATTTTCTTTTCTTGACCAAAAAGCATTTGGAACATCTTAACAAATTTCCTTTTCAAAACTTTCTTATAAAGCTTTTATTTTTTTTTTTAGTTCCTGGCTTTTTTAATTGATTAAAAATTCTTTTTTCCTCTAATTCTTCTTTGAGAAAATTAACTTGTTTTAATTTCTTTTTGATTTGATCGATCATAATATCCTTTAATAAACTGACTTCCTTTTTTTTTCATTAGACTAATCAATTTAAACACTACTTCTTTATTCTTAACTAGAGTTTTTAATCTTTAAGCAATTATTTAAAACGGATATAACATAGTAAGAAAAGAGGTAACTAAAATCATTGCATTATTTATATTTTTTATTAAGATAAAAGATGTTTTAAAATTAATTCTATCTTGAACGATCTCGGCCATAGGAATTTTATAATTAACATTTAGTCTTAAACCAATAGCTGAAACTAATCTTTCTAAAGTTTTCCCATAAAATTTTATAAGAATTAATCCTTCTTGAATATAGTTTTGATCAGCTCCAAAATCTACAAGAGCTATTACTTCTAATTTAAAGTTATTATGAATAGACAATATTACTTTAACATACCATTTTTGAATATCTATCATATCAATTAAATTAACATATTCTTTACTTTCTTCTCTTGATTCTAGAATTTCTTCTTCTTCTTTTTTATTCTAAACTCTCATTTTCATAACTTTCAACCTTTTCTTCTAGATTATTATATTTTATTTTTAATTCCATGATTTCTCCTTTTATTTTATTAATTTTCGCTTGAAGATTGTTTACAGTTATTAGATATTTTTCTTTTGAAAATCTATTATAAATTTTTTCTAAAGAATAGATTTCTTCATTATTGGAATCTTCTTTTTTGTTCATTAATATTTCTCTAATTTTAAGTAAATATTCTCTTTGTTTTTCTGGATTTCCAATTTGATCAAATACTTTTAAAAGAATTTTTTCTTTGTTAGTAATAACATTTAATTGTTTATATGAACAAATATCTTCTTGGCAACACTTTAAATCATATTCTTCTATAGAAATATCTGAATTATTTTCTAAATTTTTTAACATAATTAGAATTTTCATAACTTGAATCAATATCTTCTATACTTTCCTCATTGATAATTTTGCATAATTCTTTTTTAACTTCATCTTCTAAATCTAATTCATTAATCTTTTTATTTTTTGAACATTTTTGTGCTATATGTCCTTTCAATCTACATTTATAACATTTGACTTTTCTTTTGAACGATTTTCTTTTAGGTCTATGTTTCTTATACCTCTTGTAGTCTTTTTTTTCATATGGTTTATTGAATTTATGTTTTTTATATTTCCTTTTCACTTTTAAAGATGGAGCTTAAATCTTTTCAAAACCATATTGATTACAAAAATCTCCTAATTCCCTTCTAAGACTTCCTTTTTTCTTTTTGAATCTTTGACTTAAACTTTAAATCATTACATAAACTTAATCCTTCTAAATTGACCATATTAACTATTTCACTGAAAGTGATACTTAAATAATATGAAATAAGATTATAGTTTTGACAAATTCTTTCTTTTACTTTATTTGCAAATAGTTTCAGAAGACCAGATATAAACCATTCTTTCCAGAAACTATTTTTACAATCTTCTCTTGAAAATACTTTAGCAAAGAAAACATCTTTGTACCATCTAAAACTATTGAGAGTTGAACACTTAAGATTTTGAAGAATTTCACCATTTCTTTCTCTAAATTGAATAATATCTCCAACAAAGTGTTTAGTAAGAGCATACATTAATATAGGAACAACATCTTCTATTTGATATAAAACATTATCTCTCATTACTTCTTTCTTTGCATGTAAAATAAATTGGCGTTGGTGTTCATTAAGATAATTTCTCCACCAACCTTTGAGCATACCATTAAATCCTGTTATTAAAATTTCTATAGTCTTTTGATCGGTGTTTCCATATTGTTTATAAGAATTTGATGCTATTATCATTATATTTAAAATGTCTAAAATTTGATGTTCTGCTTGACCATCTATATTCTACACATATATTCATTCACCAGAAAATTTACTTAGATTTATATAAAGTTTTTCTTCATACATAATATCTGGTGGTGAGGGTCGTGCATACAATGACCTTTAATTAGAGGTAACTCACATTTTTTGTTATATTTTATTAATGTCTCACTTTTGAGAAAATTGACTTATCAAATCTTTAATGTTTTCATCTATTATATTGATAGTTTCCTTCCTTCCTAATTCTAACTCACTTTATTTGTTTGAAATTTCTTCTAACAAATTGTCACTTTTACTAAACTTAAAATTTTGAATATTTGGGATAAATCTTAGTGGATAAATAGGTTTTGCAATCATAGATTTTAATATACTTGATTCTTCTTTTGAAATTCCTAATGAAGTTTTTTCCCTATCAGGTCTTTATACTAACATGTTTTATATCTTATCTATTTGTTGACCAATTATATGTAGAATTTGATTTGTATAATTATTTTGAGCTTTTATACTATTAAATTCTTGGTTTTCTCCTATAGTTTTCTTAAAGGGTGAAGCTTTTATTGTCTCATTTTGAACTTTAATATCAATTTCTTGAAGAGGAGGATGGGTTCCTATAGTTGATCCTTATCGAGTTTCCCATTTCTAATTTAATGATTTAATTGTTTGAATATAATAACGTTTGTTTGGACCAAAGTTTTTAACAAACCATTTAAAAGAGGGTACACTTTTTCTAACTCTATTATGCATATCATTATACCACATGGCTCTTATTGAATAAGTTTCTTCTTCAGTATAAGTCTTGAAATAACTTTTCCTTTTCAATTTATTTCTTTTTGAGTAAAAATCTTTTCTCAAAAATTCTTTGTTGATCTCAAAAGGTTCTTCTACACTTATTGTATTTAACTCATTGATTTGAGAATAAGTATGAAAAATTGGTTGAGGTTAATAAATTTGTTCTAGAATTGGTGGTTAAAAATCAACACCTCTAAGTCTAACAGACTATGCAGGAGTTTCTAATTGTGTATTATCATCTCTGGGTGTTCTACCTTCTTGACTAGTTCTTAGAAAAGAAACATTCATTTTATTAAAATAATATTCAATGTTTGGAGCAGTTGATCTTCTATTAGTTGTTCTAAGGAATTGAATTCTAATGCTACCATTATCAAATCTTTAAGCAAGAATAGGTCTAGTTCAAGAAACAACTAGTCTTAGTGGAAGGACTTCTTCTAAAGTCCATTCCTCTAGAAGTTGAACTTCATTCCAACTTAATGATTTTGGAGTAAACACTAAAGATTCTATAGTATTTGCTTCTAAAAGAATAGTTTCTCCTTTAGGAGATAACTTTTTAGCTTTTTGATTAATTTGAAAACTCATAACTTTATAGTAAATTCCAAAAATAAGTACCACAACTTTAGTTCCTTCTATAAAATTATGATTTTAAGATTGAATATGTAATACTAAACTATCCATAATTTTTGGATTATCTAAATCTATTGAAAAATGAGGAAAACATTGAGTATACCAGGGTCCTTTATGAAGATTAATTTGAAATAATTACAAAATGGTTTCATTAAAATCTGTATTTCTAGAATCTCTTAACCAAACTAAAATAGGATGACTTATGCCTTTTTTATAAAGAGGTTTGATTGAAATTTGAATAAGTCCAACATGTAAATATTTATACTTTTCTCTGTGCTTTTGAATATATGTTTTTTAAAGCAATTTAATTATCCAACATGTAAATATTCATTCTTAGGCTATGTAGTTAGTGGAGGAGGCTTGCAAGTCAATGATGAGAAGATTTGAGCAATTGTCGAGTGGCTAACTCCTACTACTTGTGCTTACGTGAGAAGTTTCCACGGATTAGCCCCATTCTATAGGCGGTTCATCAGGAATTTCAGCACCGTTACTACACTACTTACCAAGTTAACAAAGAAGAACACCGACTTCCAATGAGGAAAAAGGGACGAGAGGAGTTTTGCCAAGATAAAAGAAAGATTAACCTCCGCCCCGATGTTAGTGCTACCTGACTTTAACAAAACTTTTAAGCTAGAATGAGACACGTCAGGCATTAGAATAGGCATTGTCCTATGCAAGAAGGCCAACTAATTACCTTCCATAATGAGAAGTTTCGAAGACCCTAGTTAAATTACTCCATGTACGGCAAAGTACTTTTGGCACTAATTCGAGCACTGCAAGTATGGCAGCATTATTTACTACTGAGAGAATTTGTCATATATACTAACCATGAATCGTTGAGGCACCTCTGAAGTCAGATCAAGTGGTTGAAGCGATAGGCGAGATGGGTTGAATTCCTTAAAAGATTCAGTTTTGTAATAAAATACAAGCAGGAAAAGAGCAACATAGTTGTAGATGCTCTTTTAAGAAGGCATACAATTTTATCTAAACTGCAGACCTAGCTATTTAGGTTTGTAAGTATCAAAGAGCAGTACTTTAAGGATCCTTACTTTGGGCCCATACTTGCACAATGTATTAATGGAAGAACAGTAGACGAGTACCACGTGGAGAGTAGCTACTTGTTCTAAAGTAGGAAACTATACGTACCAACTTGTTCCCTATGAGAGTTATTGATCAAGGAAGCTCACAATGGAGGACTCTTTGGACATTTTAGAGGAAGGAGGACTTGTAAACTGTTGAATGGCTAATTCTTTTGCTTAAGAATGAGGAGAGATATATACCGAGTTATCGAAGGTTGTGCTATGTACAAGAAGGCTAAGTGCTAAGTTGAGCAAGGAAGAGTAATGCCCCTACCTGTTCTAATGAGGTCGTAAACTAAATTGAGCATGGACTTTGTTCTCAAACTACTGCGAACTACCCAAGGAAAAGATTCTGTAATGGTCATTATGGATAGGTTCAATAAGATGGTACACTTCATACCCTACACCAAGACTAACGATGCTTCAACTATCGCTTCTCTTTTCTTGTAGGAGATTGTGTAGATACACGGCGTGCTAGAAGTGTAGTCTTCAATAGAGACCCGAAGTTCTTAAGCCATTTTTTGGAGAACCTTATGGCATTAGTTGGGGACCAAATTACTCTTCAATACCTCATGTCACCCCCAAATCAACGGCTAAATAGAGGTGGTTAATCTCACTTTGGGATCACTACTCCGAGCTGCAATAAGCAAGAACTTAGCTTATTGGGATGTCTGCTTCCCAGTGGTCAAGTTCGCCTACAACTAAACAGTACATGACACCACTAAGTAGACTCCCTTCAAGGTGGTCTATGGATTCAATCCCGAGTTGCCTCTCAACTATACCCCTATACCAGTACTTGCACAAGAGGACCTTGATGCCTTAGCCAGAGCACAATCCCTTTAGCACATATATGATAAGGTCACTCGATACATCAACCAAGCTATTAGAAGAATGCGAGAGAAGACTAAGGGTAGATGGCTAAGTAATTCTAGCCAGGAGACTTGGTATGGTTGCATCTCAGCAAGGAATGGTTCCTGGGTAAGAAGAACAACAAATTATCCATATAGGCTAAGGGACCCTTTAGAATCCTCTAGAAGATTAATGACAACTCCTACAGGTTGGTGCTGCTAGAGGATTATGGGGTTTCCAACACCTTCAATATTGCTGACCTTAGTCCTTATCATCCTAATAGAGAACTGACTGAAGACCATCTAGATTTAATCCCAAATCCAAATCAATCTGGAGGGAATGATGGGAATCAAGGTATTAGCCCTTTGACCTGCAGTCGAGCCCGAAGATTGGAAGGCTTGATGAAACGAATTCTTCTACTCCGGCTGACTCTTACCGAGGCCTAGTACTTGTCACTCCTCAAGTCGTGCCAAATGACTGCCAATCTCTCGTAAATAGAATGCCAAGAAATAGATGGCCGAGACAACATCCAATCCTCCCTCATGCCTGACCATTTACTTGGTATTACCCTTGATACCATGCCAAGAAAGAGACCTCGAACTACATAAGCTATCTTTGCTTGGACAAGCCAGCTAACCATACTGCTTTGTTTGCATCTTCTAATGATCTCACTAATACAGCATCCCCACGTGTACAAGACCACATGTAGAATCTATCCCATTAATTATTACTTTTGTGAATATTCATTTTTACCCTTTTGTATTGTTGTACATTACTACTTTAAGGTAACACCCATTTTTGTCTTTTCCCCTTTTAGGCAAGTTGCCCTAAATTCTTAAGTATAAATGCCTTTTGTATTTGTAAGCCAGAGATAGATTATCATTAATATACTGGAGTATTTTTCCTTCCTAGTGTAAACACTCTATTATTTTATGCTTGGCATCACTCACATCATTTCCCTTAAGCAAAGCTAGGCAGCAAGTAACCTCATCGAACCAATTCATGCATCATATCAAATTATACCATGAATCCTTGGAAGTTCCATTGGTGCGTCATATCCTCTAAAGCTGTTCATGGGTTTTGCTTAGCTTTCATTCGTCACTGTTCTTTCACGCATTTTCGTCACTACTCCTTTCAAACTTTCTACAAGCTTGGACCCATCTAATGACTGACCTTATCTATTCTAGGCCACAATTTACGCCAGATAGTTTCATAAGTTTGAATCGCCTTAACCCACTTAACCTGGTGGCTCTTTGAATGGTTTGAGTTCAACCTAACTGGTCCCGGTCTAGTTAAGTAAACCGACAAGCTAATCTATGATTCAAAACTAACCCTATCCTAAGTCTACATAGATGACGTAATGTATATATATAAGAAACATACGTATAATATGTATATATATAACATATGTATATAGATCATATGTTGTTATTAATAAATAACTATATATGTATATATATTTCTATATATAACAATACATAGATTATATATTTATAATATATGTTATTTATTTATATATATAGCACATATATATATGGATATTTTATGTACAATTTCTATACATGTATAATGTCTATATATGCATATATATAAAACAAAAGATACATACACTCATATCTACGAATTGAGGGTATTTTTGTCAAATATTATTATATGCTCACTCTATTCTATTCTAAATACGATAAAACAAATCATAATGATGGAATAAATTCAATGATTACATTGATATTTCTAAACACATTAATGAATCTATCATTCAATTCAAATTTTTATTCCATTTTAGATCATTCTTAAATGTTTATCCTTTTTCTTTTTATAAAGATAATATTATTAAGAGAATCAAAATTCTAGTGAATGAGATTCTTAATCCAAAGACAACATTCTATTTATTTGAATGGGGGTTCAAAGACCCGATAACTGCAATACATCCTAAGTTTGCCATGGATAATTGCCCAATAGGCACATGTGTTAACTTCTTCAAGGACTAAAGAAAATTGATACAAAAGGAAAACGAGTTTTTTAGAGATAAAACATCTTGGATAAGTCCTTAAATCTTCCATGGGTATTAACCTTGAATAAAAAACTTCAAAAACAATCTTTGAGTTAGTTTCTAAAATAATTCTTTCCTAATTTCTTTTCTTTACCAAAATGATCCTTCCTTGATTTCAAGTGCTTCAATCACTATAACATCAGAGATTTTAAATCAATCACATCTCTAACTTTAAGATTTTGAAAGGAATATTCCATCTATAAGGTCTTGGGAAAAATTGATTACAAAAGAGGTCCATCTAAAAATTAACCTTACTCCAATTTTTAACCTACTAAGACAACTCCTTTGATATCATATTTCTCCTAACTGAAATTGTTGGGTCCTTCAACCAAAATAAGCCCAGCCTATTAACTAAAAATATCCTTTCCACCATACATTAGGGTTTTACCTTTTCTTTATTATCTATATTTTCTCTCTTTCTCTCCTGCCTTCTTAAATGTATGAAACCCTACTTTCCTCTCAAACTTTCTCTCTTCTTCACTTAAATCTAATGTTTTACTAATGAAAACTAATACTAACTTCTTAATCTATTGTGTTTATGGAGGTATTATGGCTATAGAAGATGATAAAGGTCTAAGAAAAGGAAAGAGAAAGATTCACTTCTTCAAGTAAGCCAAAATCCCAAAGCTATAAAATTTCTAATAAAGTCTTGATACTTTTCTATTCTTTTTCATTTCCTTTCATAGTCTTGTGATATACAAAATTTGAATGCTTGTTACCTAATTACTAACAAATTTAACAGTATTGTTATTTTCCTCTACTTTCTATTTACAACTATTGCTATCTACCATTCGATTTGTAACAATTTCCCCTTTCCTTGTAAACAACCTTATCCTTAAGGTTATAAGCGACATGGTTACAATCCTTATACTACTATCGATAATCTATACTAACTGCTACTATGATAGTCTTAAAGCAAAAAAAAAAAAAAAAAGGTAATGTTAATGAGCAATGATGAACGGGGAAAATTGATTAGCTAGTTACCTACATCCCGAATATGTTGGTAGTAAGCTATAGTCGAAACCCCCTAAGCTATTTAGTGAAATGATTTCCCCATCTAACTGAAAGTAGGCTGCCTTTTAGATCCTTGTTGTTGCCCCTTCTATGTAATCGATTGACCCTTAAATGTGAAATTGCATTGTCAACTAACTATAATCGATAGTAACAATGCTAAGGTCTTGTAACCATTACACCCCAGGTACAAATCAGATGCTTAAATAAGTAAAACATAAAACAATGATTGAAATGTGATTCCTTAAATAAAGATTGGTATAGTAACTTGGCCTTCACATGTCAAACACTATCCATTCCCAACTATTACATGCAAGCCTAAATCTTAAACTATGTTGCTTTTTACAAAGTTATAAGTACTACATGGTCCAATAGAATAGAAACTTTATAATTTCTAATGATGGCTTCAAATCTCTGCGTTCAAGGCATCCCATCTCCTGTTAATGCATAGTAGTTAATTGTACCATATGCATCACAAGCATGCTCTTCTAAAGTGTATGGATTTGGCTCATGTGATATATTAATTTCATCATATTGGTCATTACATTGAAGTAATAGAAACTTAACTTTACATTTGTGATTTCTACTAAATTTCTCATCATAGTTGTAGCATAATCCCTATTTGCGCCTTGCTAGCATCTCTTTTGGTGTTAATTTTCTTATAGGCAATGTTTCTATATCTTGGGTAGATTGGTTGTATTGATGTTGTGATGATGAATGGGCTAATGGTTTTGAAAATTGAAGGGGTATATATGAAGATGTATGAGAATGATTGAATAATTGTGAGAGAGTGGAATGATCAAAAAATATTACTTCGTGCATTTTTGCCAACCATTTAGCATGTACTAGTGTAAAAGGCTATGCAATTTGAATTTCCCTTCTAATGTTTTTCTTTAATCCCAAAACAAAGCAACTTATAAGAAAACTTTTAGAAAGTCTTATCACTTTATTAGATAATGCCTTGAATTTTGTTTCATCTTATCGGATTGACTTTGTTTGAACAAGTTTCGCAAGCATACCTTAAGCATCCTCATAATCTGATAGTCCAAATCTTTTTTCCAGATCTTTCAAGAATTGAGGCCAAGTGTCCATTGGATTGTTTCTATCCATCTATTGATACTATTAAAGAGTTGGGCCTTTCAAAGAAAAAGATGCAATTATAAGACATTGATCCACAGATATGTGATGGAAATTGAAAAATTTTTCAATTTGCAGATCCACCCTAATGGATCATCATTGTAGAATTTTGGAATCTCCAATTTGATGCGTTTTAACAAGTTGTCAGCTACATTATTGGAAAATGATGAACCATTAGAGTCAATATGTATCTGAACTTGTTTAAGTTGTTGAGATGATGAAATATGGTTCTAATTCTTGCTACAATTATTAATTTTACCTTGAAGTATAGTCATAATAGCATTAATATTCTAAATAAATTCTCAAAATTGTATTGTTACCTTCATGAATTCTTACATCTAACTCTACATAGTTTTTGTTGTTTCTACTTGTTTTAGTATTACTTTCATTGTTTTTGCTAACGAAGTGACTAATGCTTACAATTAATCCATATTTGTTGATCATATGTTCTTTCTTTATCATTCTAGCATTAATGAAAAAACAACGAAAGCATCAACCGTTGGGTCCTTCAATTAAAATAAACTAATTGAAAATATCATTTCCTCCGTACACAAAGGTTTTCCCTTTTCTTATTATATGTCTTTTCTAACTCTTTTTTTCTCTTGCCTTCTTGAAGGTACAAAACCTTACTTTCCTCTCTAACTTTCTCTCTTTTTTACTTAGATCTAATGTTTTACCGATGAAAACTAATACTAACTATTTAATCCGTTGTGTTTACGAGATATTATGACTATGGAAGATGATAAAGGTCTAAAAAAAGGAAATAGAAAGATTGGCTTCTTCAAGTGAGCTAAACTCCAAAAGCTGTAAATTTTATAATGAAGTCTTGATGCCTTTCTCTTCTTTTTCATTTCCATTTATAGTCTTGTAATATACAAAATTTGAATGCTTGTTACCTAACTACTAACAAATTTAACAACATTGTTGTTTCCCTCTACTTTTGGTTTATAACTATTACTATCTATTATTTAGTTTGTAATTGAAATGCATTGTCTCCCCCATGATATTCTACTACCTTTCAAAGAATTCAAAATATTCATATTAGGAAAGTAGACGCCTTATAAAAATTTAACCCACAAAGCTTTCGAATTATTTAGATTCATCCATTCTAATTTCCTTAATAAAGCTATATTGAAGATTTATAAGTCTAAAAAACCAAGGCCTCTAACTTCTTTAAACATAAATAGAAATTTCAAGTTTTTCAGTAAATTTTATTTCCTTCACTCTCCCCAGTAGTAGTTTGAAATCATATTAAATACTTCTCGATATCATTTCTTGGAAAATGAAAAGTACTCGTAGAGTAAGAGGGTATTGCATATGCCACAAATTTTAGCTTCACCTCTTTTCCACATATAGATAGTAATTGTCTCTTACAATTAAGGAAAAACTTAAAAGGTAAAAGAATAATGACCCACTCTCCCTAAATTAGGAAAAAAAATTATAAAAAAGTGAAGAATGTACATGTTGATGTATATTTTATAAAGTAAATTTTAACATGATTCTAAGTTTGATCCCTTTGGTTTAATGGTTCTACGTTCATCGTTGCATTCAACCTTAAAATTCATAGGCTATCATATTTTTTAAACTTTTCTAGATTGTTGTACTTAGATCTTCCCATAATGTAGGAAGACCATAATGCAAACCTAGCTTATTTTGAAAATCAATGTTAAGGATACTACAACAATTTACCTTTATTTTGTTATGGGTCTAATATCAATTGAAGGGGCTTTGTCATGTTAAGCCATTTTTGATTGACCATATCTAATGCCTCAAAACCCTTGAATAATACAACCCCCTACATATTCATACTAAGGCATGAATATGTAAAGGCTTAGAACAATTGAACTCCTCAAAATCACAAATATTCTACAATTAACTCAAAGTTACATATGGATATCTCCTATTTATCTATAATATACGACTTT
The DNA here is from genome assembly GCA_024138015.1 of Lumnitzera littorea. Classification (NCBI taxonomy): domain Eukaryota; kingdom Viridiplantae; phylum Streptophyta; class Magnoliopsida; order Myrtales; family Combretaceae; genus Lumnitzera; species Lumnitzera littorea. Next base: position 78,241,702 of record JAMXBB010000008.1, read on the forward strand.
AGAACTTCCACATAACTAAAAGACCAAACTAACATAGTTAAATGTAAACTATAATGACCTAATTTTGACATAAGTCTCAGATCACTAACATTGACCATAATCTTAAGGTTTGCAATCACGATCATAATTCATAAGCTTCTTCCATCCCTTAAAAAAATATATATATTCCTAAATGAGGTGAATAGGAGCTTAGTACATAAAAACCATAAATACTCATAACAGATAAGGTTAACACATACTTAGTTCAATAAGGACAAAAGCAATTAAATCGGTACCACAATAAACTTTACACCTAAATTATTTCATTAAGTAAAAAGTTCTTTAATAATTTATTTTCAAATTCTAAATTGTTTCGAAAAATCCTTCTCTAACTTCATACTATGTTGTAAAACAAATACTCAAGCTAAAAGGTCATTAAGTAAGGTTTTCGCATTTTATAAGTTAATTAGAATCTATAACATAGTATTAGATAAGTTAAAAGTATGAAGAATATTAGAAAAAATAAATAAAATAAAAGAGAAGAAGGGTACATGGTTATCTACACAGTCGTATACCTTGAGCATGTTGAGAAACACGCCTCAACCTAATTGCCTACCTATGTTCTTTTAACACATAAGGGGTTAGCGAGATACACAAGCAAATGCGTGCTCGTGTGCCTACCCATGCACTTCCAATCTTCTTCAAGCCATTCTTCTAAAAGTCCTTCACACCCTTAACCTTAATAGTCCATATGGTTCAAAATCCACTTCTCCTTGACTTCAAAACCCTTTAACAACGGGAAATGCTCAGGTATATTTATCCATAAAAACAAAATTTCAATTTAAACAACAACAGTAAGGATTAGAGTATCCCTTGATTGATTACTTAATTTAGAGCTGCTAAATAGCACCAACAAAACTTGCATCACAAAACTCCAAAAGAACCTTTAATCAAAGATCCTCTATAATTAGTTAAGATTACTAGAAAGTCCTATTGTTAGAGAAATCATGACTCTCCTATCTACAATTACAATTCTTGCCTTATGCTACTATTCAATTGTGTTGGGCATTTTGTCAATAAGAGAAAAGAGTATTACTGTGACGGATGAGTATTTATAAGTAAGATTTCTATAATTGATGAATTTTGTGGGTTTTACACCATAAATGTAAAAAGCTTTTATGGTTGGAATTAGAGGATGAATCAATAAGTGTAAATGAAGAGGAAGAAAGTCTAAGGTTTCCTATAACTTATATCGAAAGTCAACCACATCTTAAAGGGGAGGGTAGTGTTATGGGTTCGTCAAGGAAATGAATTACAAAAATTAGTTTTTATTGTTTTTATATTATTTACTAAATACTATTATTTTATTTTTAAGTAATACATTTACTTATTAGTGTCAATTTTATTGGCGTTTATATGTTATGATCATTTATCATCTTATTTGTTGTTTTGTTGCTTATTTTCCATTGATTTTGGATCACATATGTGCAAAACTTAGGGCAGTTGCATTTTTGTTAGTTATTTTAGGAAATATAGCAGTAGTAAAATGGTAGGTATTATTTGTTTGGTATGTTTGAAATAGCAGGTTATGTGTTGGAAAAATACCTTGAGGACTATTTGTAATTATTTAGTATTGGTTTATTTAAGTAAAAACGAAAAGAAAAAAAATGGTTAGTTCATAATTTCCGAAAAAAAAATAGTGTATGCTATCTCTTAATGAGATCTAGGAGTCTCTTTAAGCATCCATAAACAAACTACAAAAATAAGTAAGTTCAAAAGGAAAGTGAGTAAGGGCCAAGAGCATTTGCTATGAAGATTTCACCTTAAATCGCTATGTAATATGAGCACAAAACCACTCATATTTCATATTTCCTCTATAATGTAACTATAAAGTGAAAAGAAGACATTTGACAATTTACCAGTCATCCTATAATTAAGTAATAATTGTCTAGAATTTGTTTGAAGCCTATAAGATTTTGCTTAGTAGCTTTCATGAACAATAATGCATCAATAGTGAAAATTAAATGAGTTAGAATAATAGTCTCTTTTGCCTTGTAGTCTTACAATAAAATTCGAATGTTGTCATTATCATTTTGGACAAAGAATCATCAACTAAAAGAAAACTGTATGGAGATATTGGATTTGCTTATATAATTCCTCTAATAGGCTAAATGTGTCCTACCATCTCTTTATAAATCGATAAATTATATGACATTGATGTATTCATTATCCATCACACCCATTTCTAATCGAAACTCATTTTATTTATTCTAGCTTCTAAACCATTCAAATCTATTATAAGCCTTAGCTATATTTGTTCTTACTGCATAAAAATCATTCTTCTCTTCTTTTTTTTTTTGAGCTTTTAAAAGATGAAAGATTTCATGATATATGAGCACCTTACCTAGATTAGTCGACATGAAATAAAGGCACTCTAAAATGGTATAATGATAGAATTAAGGATAAGTTAAGCTTATTTAAGAGAGTTTTAGATATGATTTCGTAAGCAAAATTACATAAACTAATGAGCTTAAAATGGGTCACATCTACTGAATGTTTAACTCTAGGATTAAGGAAAATATTTGTATTATTACAATTCAGAGAAAATATACCTATGTACCAAAAGTTTATAACTACCTCTACCATAGAAGGTATAACAGTTAGCCAATGCATTTGAGAGAATAAGCCATTAGTAGCACTTTCCAGCTTCCCAACTAAAACTAAAATATTGCTTCTGTAACTTTATCCCCCTCTATAAGACGTATTAATAAATCATTCACCTTATGTTCTATCACATTTTCCAACACATTCATATTGGTGCAACTCTCCAGTAACAGAGGAATAATGCTCTAAGAAAGCATCACTAATCGATGATTCCTTTTTACATACCGAACCTAACATGTCTTTGATCTCAAAGATTTTGTTTCTTGCTTTTCTATTTAATATGCTACAATGGAAAAAATTAGTATTTCTTATCTCTAGGTCTAATTTATCCTAGAGCATTATTGCTAATATGGTTCTTCTTAGGCTATGACTTCATTTAATTATTGGCGTAGCATTACTTTCATCTCCATATCCACTTCTTCAACCACTTTTACTCGAGAAAGAGCTAATTTATTTGTTAATACCTTAATCACTTTTGCATTATAGTTCACATTTTTCCTTTTCTGTCTAATCAGTATGAAACTATAATCATTTAATTCCTTCCTTAAAACAATAAATTGTATAAGTTCAATAGCATCATTCCATATTTTCTTTATTACCTCTCTATATCCTTATGTGTTTAACCATTGTTGTTCAAATCTAAAGATCTAGTATCTTTTGGTTTTAACTATAAATCTCGATGGAAGAAGGGAATGGTCACTTCCATTAACTAGTAGACAATCACTTTTATATTAAGATGCATCAATAGCTAGTCAAAGTTAACTAGGCTCCTACTTAGACATTTCTTGACCAAGTCTTTATCCAATAACCTATTTGACCTTGTGAAGGTGCTGTTTTTAATAGCCAATGCTTATGAAAAGACAACTAACCAACCACCTCCACTCTTTTCTTCCATGCATTTGATCTCACTTGCATCCCTCACAAACATCCATATTTCTCAAATCATAAGAAATTATTTGTAATCTATTCTAGAATCCCAAACAATAAGAGTAGTTTAGATTAATATTACACCATGAGACACAAATACTACATTTGCATTCCTTTTCTAAACTTGAAATTTTGGTATTAATGATGTTGGAGTCAACCTATAACACTTCTAAAATCAAATTGTCCTTCCACCATAGTACTAACTTACCAGACAAGCCTTATCGAATCAACATGAAATTTCTTATTTTAATGGAATCTATGTCTAATATGATTAATACTTGACTTTTTATTCTTATTTCCATTGAGAAATGATCTAAGGTTTTGTAAGAGGCTGAAAATCACTATATTAATTATAAAGCTAAACCCATTATTTATTTAAGCTTAACATTTTGGGCTAGCTAGTAAAACATCAAGAGTCCAGCCTATATCTGGGACAATTAAGGGAGAATTGCTCGGTGGATCTAAAATAGGAATCATTGAACTAATCTATTCTCCTTTAACCTTTCTCAAGTAAGTTCATGAACTTATGAAGAAGGCTATTGGCCTTAAGCCCATTAGCTAGCTCATTCAAGATAATTATGAAATAAGTAAGCTTCATCTCACTTGTTAATCACTAAGATAATCCAATGAATGTCATCAAGCCTAAGGGCATATAAATGTTCATTCATTCCTTTTCATTTATTACTCTTTGAGAGATTGGAGAAACATCATTCCACTGTAAGAACTTTGCTCTCCAAGATCAAACAAGCAATTAGGCAAAGAATTAATTTCACTCGCTCAAGTTACAAGGTCAATGTCTAAGGTTCCTTAAGGCTCCCTTATCTGTCACTTGTGCATTTGATATATCAAGATTACCTATTCATCCTCTTTGCCTCATTTTCTCTTAGTCATCCCATCAGGTATTACTCTCGCATCACTTCTCTAACTCCACACATAGCACGTAACTCACATAAGATGTACCCGACTACTTTAGTTAAAATCATCGAACATCTACATAAAGGACATTTTTGGCTTTGGTACATGAGGCACGTCTTAAGTTTCAGTTTGTTACCACATGTTACAAAAAGGGCAATAAAAGAGCTGAAGTGGCATCAAATTACATTATAGAGAACATTATGTAGAGACAACCTCAAAAAAATTACATGTATCATGAATTGTAATAACGGATTTGTTGATAGTTCATAACTACTTTAGCAATTGTAACCTAATCAATAACAGAATGATAATAACAAGTGGTATAAAAAGGAAAAAGAATGAAATGAGGGGTATTCTCCAACTTTTAGTAAAAAGTATTATGCTTGAGGAGTCATAGCTTGCTCAAGTAAGCTACCATAGTCTTTTACCTTACAATCGAGAAAAATCAAATAGAGTTAGTAAAAACCCTAATTCAAAAATAGAGATAGCATGGAAGTATCAATAGAGACAAAGAGTAAGAGAGAGAAAACTTACATATGAATCTGCGACTTATTGACCAGCAATGTCATTCTTAATTTAGTAGGGTATAATTTTAAGCTTGGGCTTAGTTCGAGTCTAACAATTTGGTGCTCTCTTCATGGCAAATGGAATAAGATTCAATAAGATATGGAAGCTATTAAAACAATGTTGGTGTCAATGCAGTAATAGCAACAAGAATGGAAACAGTTGTTTGATGATAAAATGGCTACTATACAAAATGCAAACTTTATCCACGAGAACGAATTGGATAGAGCTTTTCGGATGATAGAACTAACAGGAATTAGAATCCTAATAATTTAATGCAAATTTCAAATGATATAAAGGATTCATCACATTCAAATGATAATAATGGTGCCCTTATGGATTCATTACTCAAAAGGATGAAATTGGAAATTCAAAGATTCAGTGGAGTAGACCCTCTTGGTTGGATTTTTAAAGTCCAACAATTCTTTGGTTTTCATAAAATACTAGAGAATCAAAGAATTATTATTGCATCATTTCTCTTGAGGATGAAACCCTACAATGGTATTAATGGATGTTAAAAAATAAACAGCTTACCACTTAGTCTGAGCTTGTGAAATCATTAGAGATTCATTAAGCCCTTTCAATACGAGGACATTGAAGGCAAGCTATTCAAACCGGTGTAAAACAAGTTGATATTTAAAAATCAATCAGAATTTGAAGCACTTTACAATAGAATAGTAAGTATACTTGAATCTTTTCTAATGAATTGCTTTATTTCGAGATTAAAACCAACAATTTGTTGTGATGTTCAAGTAGTTAGACCAAAATCTTTAATGAATGCAATGTGGTTGGCAAAGATATATGAATCCAAGTTATTCGATACTTCAATCTCTAAAACATTCAACTCTTTTACAAATAAATATCTACCATTATATTTTTTTAGTCAACCTTAATCATTCAAACAACCCACCAATTCAAGCAATTCAAATAATAATTCAACCACAACAAATCAAAAATCTTTACTAATCAAAAGAATGTCTCCAATAGAAGTCTAATCAAGAAAGGGTGATGAGAAATTTCATAAAAGACATAAATGCAAAAATTAGTGTTTACTATTAATGAATGATGATGATGTGCAAGATTGTGAAATGTGTAAAGAAGTAATGCAGCAAGCAAATACTGATAATGATGATGTAGATGATGCTGAAACAATTATTTTTCATGTGTTACCAAGAGCAATAGTGCCTAAAACACACTTAGATTTGTGGGTTAATTAAATAGCCATTCAATCAACAGAGGCAGCACACATAATTTTGCGCAACACAAATTAGCTCAATACTGGGGATTGACAATAACTCCTTTGACAAACTTTCAAGTCATGACTGGTAATGATATGATAATGGTATATGAAAGAAAACGTGGGAATGTACACTTTAGTATACAAAGAGTTCAATTTTCAAAAACATTTTATATTTTACCAACTCAAGGGGTAGAAATGGTGTTGGGTGTTCAATGGTTACAGCAATCAATCATAATAACAATTGATTATAGTACATTAACTATGCAGTTTATGTATAAGGGCATAACAGTAATGTCGAATGGAGATAACATTGGGAAAATGGTGTAAATTTCACAACCTCAGTTGTGAAGATTGCTATAGATAGATTTTGTTGCTTTTTGTTTCCAACTATTGGCTCAAGAGGTAAATTCTCACACATGTGTTGAGCCTACTATCAACAAGACTAAATGGAAGGAAGTATTAGGTAGATATGCTCATGTATCCGAGGCAACTTCATCATTGCCACCAATTAGACATATACAATACATATACAATACAGAATTCATTTGAAGAGTGGTACTAAACCTCTAAATGTGAAGCCCTGTAGGTATCCTCATTTTCAAAAGATTGAAATTGAGCTATAGGTTAAGGAAATGCTCCAAAGGCGATAATACAACATAGTAGTAGTCCTTTTTCTTCACCAATCTTATTAGTAAAGAAAAAAAATGGAACTTGGAGATTTTGCATCGATTATGAGGAAATTAAGCAACAATATAACTTTCCTATTTCAACGATAGATGAGTTGCTAGATGAGTTATATAGAGCATTTATGTTTTCAAAGCTTGATTTACAAGCTGGATATCATCAAATTAGGCTGAATTAGGAAGATATTGAGAAAACTACATTCAAAACATTTGATGGCCACTATGAGTTTTTCGTTATACCATTTGGATCAAGTAGTGCACCAGCCACCTTTTAAGCTATAATTAATAGCATATTTACACCATTTTTGAGGACGTTTGTCATTATTTTCTTTGATGACATCTTAATATACAATAAATCTATGGCCATACATATGGAACATTTAGCTAAAGTATTACAAGTATTGCTAGATGTTGGTCCCATATAAGATATCAAGAGGCGAGGTAAATTGATATCTCTAAATTTTTTAAAACTTTCTTTTTAAAAATGAAATTACCCCTCTTAACAACTTATAATGATGAATATTAATAATTTAATGATTCAAAACACAATAGTAAAATTGCAAAGTAAAAGAGTAAGGAAGGAGAAAATCAGGCAAAGATTTTATAAAGTTTCAGCCTTCTGTCTACCACTCTCTTCTAGCTCCACTGTTGGGGACCCGGTTTACTTCACCAATGCCATTCCACTTGATCCACTAAATTAAATCACAAACAAATCACAAACATTCATCACAATGATTTTACAATACTCCGCTCTGCCTATCTAGCCTTTCTTCAATCTAAGTTAATACAAATCTACAGAGTATAAACTATCTTTTCTCTACAATACAATATAGAGATTACAAGTGAGAACAAAAATACAAGTCTCAAATATTTTTGCACTTGAAAGAAATAACACTTCTTGTAGAACATTGATTCGATGCAACTATTTGAAAAAGTATTTAAAGAACTTTCTAAAACTTTTCAGAAGGTAGAAACTGATCAAGAAATTTTTTGTGCAACAATAGTATTTCTTCAGAGTTGTTGTCTTTCAATGTTTTGAATCTCTTTTCCTTTTATATTGACATCTTTCAACAGCTAAAAAATCTGAAAATTATCTTCACTTTCATAATTATCCAACCGTTAAAATGTAAAGGATAGCCCTTAGATATTTTTGGGAGAAGATCTCGATCATTTGAAAATTCAAAACTAGTTCTCCTTAACTTGTTTAGATCAGATATTCATCAATCTGTAATCACCAGATAAGCTTTTGATTTAAATTTAAAAAGATCAACTTTCGTTAGTGTAGACACCTAATTTTTGCGCCCGCAACACCCCTCCCCCTTATTTTTCAAATTAAGTTATAGGGTCTTAAATTAGAAAATTTTCAAAAAAAAAAAAGGAAAATTAAAGAAAGCCCAAAAAAATTATGAAAGTTAGAAAAAATAAGAATTCTAAAAAAATATTAAAAAAATAGGAAAATAGGAAATAACACAAAAAAATAAGAAATTTAGAAAAAAAATAAGAAATTTGAAAATTCATAAAATAAAATAAGGAATTTAGAAAATAATAAATTTTTAGGTTGTTTAAATAGAATATAATTTTAATTTAAATAGTTTTGAATAAAAGACTATTGAGTCTAAGCTTAGATTTAAATCTAGCCTAGGCCGACCTAGTCCATATGTGCAATTAATTACACATATGAATAAGGAAAAATCAATAGCTTAGTTGGATAAGCATTTGGACTTGATATTGCATATGACATAGAATTCCTAGGTCCAATCCATAGAAGGTTGAAAATGTATCTTTTATTTTCTTTTCTCACTTTATGGCCATGTCATCGCCACATCACAGGCCACGTAATCGCCACATCATTTGCCAACTCACTTCTAAGTGTGGTAGACACACTCCGACACACTCCAGCACATTCATATACACGCAACTATGTATTTGGCACCACATATTGTCCAGGTTCGTCCAATCCAAAAATGGAAGAAAATCATATTGCATTTAATTTTTTCCATCCTTAACACGACCATGACACCTATAAATAGGGGTCTACTCTTCATTTTCAAAACATAACAAAAAACTTCGAAACACTTTAGAAAAAACAAAAATCGAAGTTGCCTCTCTCTAGCACGATTCCTCTCCATCTAGGATAGCATTCCTTACGGTGTTTTTACGAAAACCACCACCATCGGATTTTTCGAGCCAATCGAGCCAACTCCAAGCTGATCCAAGCCAAAGTGAGTTGATTCGAGCCGTCCGAGTCGATCTGAGCTGACCCAGTTTTTCTTTTCTTTTTATTTATTTATTTATTTATTTATTCATTTGTTTATTTGTAAATGTTATAAATGAGAAAAAAAAAAGAGAAAAAAGAACAAAAAAAAAAGAAAGAGAAGAAAAAAAAAGAGATAAAAAAAGAAAGAAAGGAAGTAGTCTATTTATTTATTTTAATAGAAATAGATAGATTAAGTATAAAATAAATAAGATAATATAATAAAAATAAAAATAAATAAATAGGTTAGTAAACAAAAATCATTCTCACACTTAGAAAAATTACGTTTTCTAAAAATAAATGAAAATAAAATAGACCTTTTTTTCCAAATTAGGACTATTTTAGAGTTTCCAAAAATAAAACGCCAATTAGGACACTTTTAAAAGAATTTTCTTGGATAAATTGAATTGGGTAAAAACGTAAATGCGACCTTTTTTCAAAAATTAAAATCAAACTACCCACTAAAGTTTTTTTATAAACGAACTACAGAAGTCTGATCTCGAATAGTAAGTACGTAGGCACCCATACACAAGTACGAGGCGACTTAAAATATGGAAAGTATTATTTTTTCCATTTTTAGATATTTATGTAAATTAATTAATTTAATCGCATGTATCATAATTAGATGTTTTTAGAAATTAAAAAGCGTATATTTGAAAAGCGAAGTTAAATTCGGAAGGTTAAAAAGTGATACCCATTTAAAGTTTAATAAATTAGCCCTCGAACCCAAATCTTTGGTTTTCAAAAAAGCCGTTTTACAAATTGGTTTTTTAATCGATAGATCAGTAGCTAAGTTATAACTAATCCACCCAATTGGTTATAACTTAACCCATTTTCCCAACTTCGGTTGGGTGGCGACTCCAAATTTTTTCAAGTTGGAAAAAATGATCTTCTTTAAACCCTAGTCAAAGGTCAATATTAAACGGGTCAAGTTTAGTACTGATTGGTTTAGAAAAGACCTAATTTTATAAAAAGAACTGGGAGGGTAAAAAACCAAGCTCGACAACTTGGTAACTCTACTGGGAACCGTCAAGAGGGCTAACCACTTAAAAACATTTCGAAATTAGAATCGCTTTTCAAATTACCCACATTTTTTAGTTATTTATTTATTTCTTTATATATTGATTTGTTTATTTATTGTTGGCTTCGTGTATATATTTGTTTTGATTAGCATATTTATTCTATAAATAACATACACTGGGGCATGGGGTTTCATTTGTTGCATCAAAGATGCAGGGTAGATACGGTCAGACCTAGGCCATCTTAAGACCCTAGGAGGGGGGCCATTGTGTAAGTTCCGGGCGTAATGGGGCAACCACTGTTCGGGGCCGATTAAGCTACCCCACTTAAGCTCATGTGACCAATGAATGTGTTTTTTAAAAACAAGTGAGGTTACAAAGTTTAAGGACCTTTTAGAACCCCACCTAATTGCATATACTTCATTCCAAACTTGAGTTAATACACTACCCTTAAGAAGTTGCAGCCCTACTGATCGTTCAAGAATTTTTGCAAATAAGTTTTTGAAAATTACAGTAGGGTTGCAACTTAAGAAGTAATATATTAACCCAAGTGACCCTAACATCTGCATATTTTCACGTTTTTGTTTTTCTATCATTGCATCGATGACTAATCCATGTCCATAAAATGTGTAGACTTAGGATGGTAGACAACTAAGTGAATGATCAACCAAGTAGTAGGCCACTGGACGCTTCTAGGTTTTGCGAGAAGGTGCTTAGAGATGAAATTGCCTATTTGAAAGAAAAGCTCGAGTGTTCTGAAGCTCACAACCAAGCCTTAAGGCCTATATAGGCACAGGTCATTGGGAATATTTATGAGATGATAGAAGACCTTAAGGCCCGTTTACAAGACTTAATGAAGGGTCTTTCCAGTTTAAGTCTAAGGAGCCCAAAATAAAAATTCCTGAACAAAGTTTAGGTTCTCTGCCTTTGTTTTTGGTATTCTCGTCTTCCTTTTTCAAAAATAATAAATCTCTCTTTAGTTCATCGTTCATCATTTTTTAAAATTCCCGTCTTTGTAAATAGTCTTCCATTTAACCACCATTCAATCTTGTTTAGAAAAATGTAAACAAAATCCATAAACTTGTAAATAGAAACTCAAAAAAAATATATATAAAAAAACACCATCCTTATTTGTAAATTATTTTTTGAAAATAAACTTTACCTTTCTCTCTCTAAAAAAATAAAAAAATGAAAATAAAAGTTACCAATAGCTATAAATGCTTATGGGCCTAAGGAACCAACACAAGCTCAAGCTTCTGGCCCACTCAAGTGACTAACCTAAATACTTGATTTTCAAACCACACAATGTCCCTCGACCTATTAAGGAAGCCAAATACGAGCCCTTTAACCCATTCAAACCAAGCACGAGCCCCTTGGCCCATTCAAGCCAAATACGAGTCCCTTGGCCGATTCAAGCCAAATACGAGCCCCTTGAACAAACATGAACCCTTTGGCTTACTCAAGCAACCAGCCCAAACATTTGGCTTTTAACCTACACCAAACCTAGCCCTTTATCACCATCTAATCCAAACATAAGCTACTTGGCCAATACCAACCTTAAGCCCATTCGGGTAACCTACCCAAATACAGGCCACTTGGCTAAGCATTAAACCTAAACACTGGCTTACCCAAACACAAGCCATTAGGCTAGCCAGCTAATCCAAACATGAGCCATAACCCATCAAGGCTGCCAACCTAAGCACAATCCTTAACTCCTAAAAGTAACCAAGCCAAGCTAAAACCCTTAATCTATTTAGAAAGCCAAGCTCAATCATGAATCGAACTAGAACACAAAATCAAATACTGGGGCATGATTTGAGAAATTGTAGGGTAAAACTTGATCCTGGGCAAATAAAAAAGCAGACTCCTCCTTAAGGAACTAGTAACTCACTTTTTGAAAAGTTTAGGATGAGAACAGGTAAGCTCTATCCTATACACCGACCTGAAACACTTTGAGAGTTAAGCGACATAATTGTGAGGATATTTTGGACTCATTCCTTAAAGGAGGTTCACTTTGAATGTGATATGTAGATTAAAATGAAGTTAGGCATTCACTTCTAAATCCTAAACACAATCATCTATTGTTCACCCCATTGGACCTATTTGGAGAATTTCTAAATTTAAACCCTATCAAGAACCACCCCGCAATGGGGCAATTCGGAGGTTAAGGTCATTGAGTAGAAGATAGGGGTAAGATTAGTTTATGCTTGTTTAAATAACATTAATTTAAAAACAACTTTTATTTCAGATAAATTATTTTTCTTTGAAATGAAGAAGAGCCAATTTCCTTTTTCAAACACCTCAAGCCCATACACTTGAAATCCATGGAATCAGGGCCTTAAATCATTTTAAAAAAAAAAACTCAACAATGGAAACAATCACTCTTGGGGCCAAAAAGAGAGAATAGTAAGAGATGATGAGGCAAAGCAATTAAAAGAAAAATAAAGGAAGAAGAAGAAGAAGAAGAAGAAGAAAAGAAGCCAAAGAATTGGGCCCAGAAGCATAGGAAAAGAAGCCCCAAGAAATGTTTTACATCCTAATAAGGCCATCCAAACCAAATCAAAAGGGCTAAGAGTCAATGCCCAAACAGCCTTAGAAAACACAAGGCCTTAAATCATACTCCTAAGCTCGGAAACCCAAATTTCCATATCTATATTGACACTTTGAAGCCTCTCCTACCTATACTGAATCACATAAGGCCTCCCCACCCACAATACCACCCTTACACATGTAAAAGCTCTTAAGATCTTAAAAGATAATTTATCTTTAATAAAAATTATTTTTGAAATAGGGGCAAGCATACTTCTAATTTTTCCCCAAGGTTCTCGATTTGTACACCCGGAGATTAATAAAAGTGTTTATATCAAAATAAGCCTTTTCATTAATCCTTTTTGAAGCCTTTGGACCAAAAGCCTAAATTCATAAGCATAAACTGAAAAAGACCTAACGAATTAATCAAAGAGTATCACTTACAAAATGGACTATAATTTTTGGAATTGAAGTCTAGAGCGGGATCTAGACCAAGAGCTAGTAAGGAAGACCTCTTTGACTAAACTAATTGTGAGTTACCCTCTCCTTAAGAAAGGAATGCCTTGAGATCACAAAAGTCTTAAGAGAAGCCCTAGGGCTATGGGCATTAAGAAATTCCATATGCTTACCAAGGATAGGGGTGGTTATAAGATTGTTCCATAATAAGAATTTATACTTGTTGGCAAAACTTTCAAAAACAAAAACAAAAAAAAAAAAAAAAGAAGAGAGAGAAAGTAAAGGCTCATCACAAAATCTTTTATCCAAATCCATGTCAGTTCAAATAGCTAAGCTTCTAATCCTTGTCATCTATTTCCTTTCTAAGGTCATCATTTTTCTAGTTTAAGTCATTCTTCCCCAATTGTGGTTTTTAACATTCTTCAAACTCTTTTTTCAAATCAAGGGGCTTATCCATACTCTTTTCCTTGTTCATAAATGGTTTTTCAACAAATCTCTCTGTAAATACTTTTCCCAGTTAAAGAGTCTTTTAAAACTAATTTCTTGCCTTACTTTAGTTCCTCATTCATTCATCTTTTTCCTCTTAGGAATCAAGTCGGCTCTTAGAACGTTGTCCCCTTTTCTATTCTTTTTCAAGGCTCTAACTAACCTTTAAAGTGATGATCTCTTTCTTATTCTTTTTAAGGTTCTAGCCAAGCATTAAGGTGTTGTCCCGTCCTTCTCTTAAGGTTCAAGTCAGCTCTTAGAGTACTAACCTCTCTCATTCTTTTTAGGGTCTTAGCTAGCTTTAGGAGCACTTTGCCCACCTTGGTTAATCAGCTTATCAGGGCACGACCAAGTTTACTCATTCTTTTAAGGGTATTAGCCAGCTTTAGGAGTGCTTTGCCCAACTTGGTCAATCAGCTCATCAGGACACAACCAAGTTTGCTCGTTCTTTTTAGGGTCTTAGCCAGCTTTAGAAGCGCTTTGCCTACCTTGGTCAAACAGCTCATCAGGGCACGACCAAGTTTGCTTGTTCTTTTTAGGGTCTTAGCCAGCTCTAAAAGCGCTTTACCCATCTTGGTCAGTCAGCTCATTAAGGTACGACCAAGTTTGCTCGTTCTTTTTAGGGACTTAGCCAGCTCTAGGAACGCTTTACCCACCTTGGTTAGTCAGCTCATTAGGGCACGATCAAGTTTGTTCATCCTTCTTAGAGTCTTAGCTAGCTCTAAGAGCACTTTGCCCGCCTTGGTTAGTCAGCTCATTAGGGCACGACCAAGTTTGTTCATCCTTCTTGGGGTCTTAGCTAGCTCTAGGAGCGCTTTGCCCGCCTTGGTTAGTCAGCTCATTAGGGCACCACCAAGTTTGTTCATCCTTCTTAAGGTCTTAGCTAGCTCTAGGAGCGCTTTGCCCGCCTTGGTTAGTCAGCTCATTAAGGTACGACCAAGTTTGTTAATCCTTCTTAGGGTCTTAGCCAGCTCTAGGAGCGCTTTGCCTGTCTTGGTTAGTCAGCTCATTAGGGCACGACCAAGTTCGCTCATCCTTCTTAGGGCCTTAGCCAGCTTTAGGAGCACTTTGCCCACCTTGGTTAGTCAGCTTATCAAGGCACGACCAACTTTGCTGATTCCTTCTTAGGGTCTTAGCCAGCTTTAGGAGTGCTTTGCTCACCTTAGTTAGTCAGCTCATTAGGGCACGACCAAGTTCGCTCATCCTTTTTAGGGTCTTAGCCAGCTTTAGGAGCACTTTGCCTACCTTGGTTAGTTAGCTCATCAAGGAACGACCAAGTTTCCTCATTCTTTTTAGGGTCTTAGCCAGCTCTAGGAGCGCTTTGCCCACTTTGGTTAGTCAGCTCATCAGGGCACAACCAAGTTTCCTCGTCCTTATTAGGGTATTAGCTAGCTCTAGGAGCACTTTGCCCACCTTGGTTAGTCAGCTCATCAAGACACGACCAAGTTTGTTCATCCTTCTTAAGGTCTTGGCCATCTCTAGAAGCGCTTTGCCCACTTTGGTCAGTCAACTCATTAGGGTACAACCAAGTTCGCTCATCCTTCTTAGGGTCTAGCTAGCTTTAGGAGCGCTTTGCCTACCTTAGTTAGTCATCTCATTAGGGCATGACCAAGTTTACTCATCCTTCTTAAGGTATTAGCCAACTTTAGCAGCGCTTTGCCCACCTTGGTTAGTCAGCTCATCAAGGCACGACCAAGTTTGTTCATCCTTCTTAAGGTCTTAGCCATCTCCAGAAGCGCTTTGCCCACCTTGGTTAGTCAACTCATTAAGGTACGACCAAGTTCGCCCATCCTTCTTAGGGTCTAGCCAGCTTTAGGAGCGCTTTGCCTACCTTGGTTAGTCAACTCATTAAGGTACAACCAAGTTCGCCCATCCTTCTTAGGGTCTAGCCAGCTTTAGGAGCGCTTTGCCTACCTTAGTTAGTCATCTCATTAGGGTACGACCAAGTTTGCTCATCCTTCTTAAGGTATTAACCAACTCTAGGAGCGCTTTGCCCACCTTAGTTAGTCAGCTCATCAGGGCACGATCAAGTTTCCTTATTCTTTTTAGGGTCTTAGCCAGCTTTAAGAGCGCTTTGCCCACCTTGGTTAGTCAGCTCATCAGGGCACGACCAAGTTTCCTCATTCTTTTTAGGGTCTTAGTCAGCTCTAGGAGCACTTTGCCCGCCTTGGTTAGTCAACTCATCAAGGCACGACCAAGTTTGCTCATTCTTTTTAGGGTCTTAGCCAGCTCTAAGAGCGCTTTGCCCCCCTTGGTTAGTCAGCTTATTAGGGCACGACCAAGTTTACTTATTCTTTTTAGGGTCTTAGCCAGCTCTAGGAGTGCTTTGCCCACCTTGGTTAATCAGCTCATCAGGGCACGACCAAGTTTCCTCATTCTTTTTAAGGTCTTAGCTAACTCTAGGAGTACTTTGCCCACCTTGGTTAGTCAGCTCATCAGGGCACAACCAAGTTTGCTCATTCTTTTTAGGGTCTTAGCCAACTCTAAGAGCGCTTTACCCCCCTTAGTTAGTCAGCTTATCAAGGTATGACTAAGTTTGCTCATTCTTTTTAGGGTCTTAGCCAACTCTAGGAGCACTTTGCCCACCTTGGTTAATCAGCTTATCAAGGCATGACCAAGTTTGTTCATTCTTTTTACGGTCTTAGCCAACTCTAGGAGCGCTTTACCCACCTTGGTTAGTCAACTCATTAGGGCACGACCAAGATTGCTCATTCTTTTTAAGATCTTAGCCAACTCTAGGAGTGCTTTGCCCACCTTAGTTAGTCAGCTCATCAGGGCACGACCAAGTTTTCTCAACTCAGTTTAGGGTTTTAGCCAGCTCAAGGAGCGCTTAGCCCGTTTGACTTCACTTTGTTAGTTCATAAGAGCATAACCAAACTTCAATTCTTCTTTTCGTCTTTCAGCCATCACTTAGAGCACCACCCATCTCTTCTCAAAATCATCAATGGATTAGACTTAGGATAGCAAGCTAGCTGTAGTGCTTCCTAACATAAAATCCATTCTTAGGGCAAAAATAGTGCCTATTTTATCTTTGTGGCAAAGTTTTGCTCAAACTTTACCACAAAGAGAGGCAGCTATAGACACCTAATTTTTGTCTCACCCCCCTCCCCCCTTCCCCTCTCCTTTTTATTTTTCAAATTAGGTTATAGGGTTCTAAATTAGAAAAATTTCAAAAAAAATAGAAAATTAAAAAAAGCCCAAAAAGATTATGAAAGTTTGAAAAAATAGGAATTCTAGAAAAATATAAAAAAATAGGAAAATAGGAAAAAACACAAAAAATAAGAAATTTGAAAAGTCATAAAATAAAATAGGGAATTTAGAAAATAATAAATTTTTAGGTTGTTTAAATAGAATATAATTTTAATTTAAATAGTTTTGAATAAAAGGTTATTGAGTCTAATCTTAGATTTAAATTTAGCCCAAGCTGACCTAGTCCATATGTGCAATTCATTACATATATGAATAAGGAAAAACCAATAACTTAGTTAGATAAGCACTTGGACTTAACATTGCATATGACTTAAAATTCCTAGGTTTAATCTATGGAATGTGCAAAATGTATCTTTTATTTTCTTTTCTCACTTTATCGCCATGTCATCGCTACATCACGGGCCACGTCGTCGCTACGTCATTTGCCAACTCACTTCTAAGTGTGGTAGACACACTTCGACATACCCTGACACATTCATATATGCGCAGCTATGTATTTGGCACCACATATTGTCTAGGTTCGTTCAATCCAAAAATGGAAGAAAATCATATTGCATTTAATTTTTTTCATCCTTAACACGACCATGACACCTATAAATAAGGGTCTACTCTTCATTTTCAAAACATAACAAAAAACTTTGAAACACTTTAGAAAAAACAAAAATCGAAGTTGCCTCTCTCTAGCACAATTCCTCTCTATTTAAGATAGCATTCCCTACGGTGTTTTTACAAAAACTACCACCATCGGATTTTTCAAGCCAATCAAGCCAACTCCAAGCCGATCCAAGTCGAAGTGAGCTAACCGAGCCAATCCAAGCCGAATTGAGCCGATCGAGCTGATCCAAACTGAAGTGAGCCACCCGAGTCGATCCGAGCTGACCCAGTTTTTCTTTTCTTTTTATTTATTTATTTATTCATTTGTTTATTTGTAAATGTTATAAATGAGAAAAAAAAAAAGAGAAAAAAGAACGAAAAAAAAAAGAAAGAGAAGAAAAAACAAAAAGAGAAAAAAAAAAAAAAGAAAGGAAGTAGTCTATTTATTTATTTTAATAGAAATAGATAGATTAAGTAAAAAATAAATAAGATGATATAATAAAAATAAAAATAAATAAATAGGTTAATAAACAAAAATCATTCTCACACTTAGAAAAATTAAGTTTTCTAAAAATAAATGAAAATAAAATAGACCTTTTTTCCAAATTAGGACTATTTTAGAGTTTCCAAAAATAAAACACCAATTATGACCCTTTTAAAAGAATTTCCTTTGATAAATTAAATTGGGTAAAAACGTAAATGCGACCTTTTTTCAAAAATTAAAATCAAACTACCCACTAAAGTTTTTTTATAAACGAACTATAGAAGTCTGATCTTGAATAGTGGGTACGTAGGCACCCGTACGTAAGTACAAGGTGACTTAAAATATGGAAAGTATTATTTTTTCCATTTTTAGATATTTATATAAATTAATTAATTTAGTCACATGTATCATAATTAAATGTTTTTAGAAATTAAAAAGGGTATATTTGAAAAAGCGAAGTTAAATTCGGAAGGTTAAAAAGTGGTTCCCGTTTAGGGTTTAATAAATTAGCCCCCAGACCTAAATCTTTGGTTTTCAAAAAAGCCGTTTTACAAATTGGTTTTTTAATCGATAGACCGGTAGCTAAGTTATAACCAATCCACCCAATTGGTTATAACTTAACCCCTTTTCCCGACTTCAATTGGGTGACGATTCCAAATTTTTTCAAGTTAAAAAAAATGATCTACTTTAAACCCTAGTCGAGGGTCAATATTAAATGGGTCAGGTTTAGTACTAATTGGTTTAGAGAAGACCTAATTTTATAAAAAGAACTGGGAGGGTGAAAAACCAACCTCGACAGCTAGCTATTTGAGGATAAGCCTTGTGTTCAAAATTTGAAATCCCACAGAATCCAATACAACCTTATCCTTATCCATTCTTGTATATATCTTAATTTATCCAAATATATTTTCGCTTAAAAATAATCCCCATGGATCATAATTCCATCTTGAGTGAAACGGGATTAAATGTATTTTCCTAATACAATTAATGTAGTGGAGCTAGGGCTTGAATAATTCGAATCTGATTAAAATTAATGTTCCACGTAATTTTTTCAGACTAACGTTCTGAAAAGTATCAGCCTTTTTTTCTTAGAAGTCTCTGAATAGGCTTCTGAAGAGCTGTACCAAAAAGCTTCTATAATACTTTCTAAAGACTTTCTAGAATAGTCTATTTTCAAACAGTTTGAAGATTCTATATAAGCTTCTGAATGTGACTTAAATATGTGAAATTATACTTTCTGAAAAACCTTCTATAAGCCTGCACTCTTAAAGATTCATTAGCTTTTAAACCTTTTTGTTATCATTAAAATGTATGAGAGATATCTAACACTAGATAACACTTTTTACTTAAAGGAGAGCAAACATTCTTTTGCAAGGGATACTATTAATTATCTTGAACATATAGTCTCGAGAGAGGGAGCAAGTAAGGATCCAACAGAAATATCAACAATTATTAAGTGGCCTCTACTTATAAATATCAAGCAACTAAGGGCATTTTTAGGCTTATTAGGTTACTATAAGGGGTTTGTAAGAAGACATGCTACAATAGCTACTCCATTAACCTACATGTTGAAAAAGGACAAGTTTCTATGGACTGAAGCAACTAAACAATTGTTTGAACAGCTTAAACAAGCTTTGATATCAACACCTATTTTACATCTACCTGACTTTACAAAGGAGTTTGTAGTAGAAACTGATTCTTTAGGTACAATTATTAAAGAAGTACTATTGCAAGAAGCACATCCTACTACATTTTTTAGCAAGAAATTACCTCCACATTTATGTAAGGCTCTTGCATATGTTCATGAGTTACATGTAATAGTAGAATTCGTTCGTACATGGAGAAAATAATTGTTAGGTGCACATTTTACAAAACAAACTGACCATAGAAGCCTTACAGAAATTTTAAGCTAAGTTATTCAAACACTAAAGCAATAAAAATGCTTGGCAAAATTACTTGGTTATGATTATTCAATAGTCTACAAAGCAAGAGTGGATAACAAGGTATGCTTGATATAATTTCAAGGCAACATGAAGATATTCTCTACCTTGCTATTTCCATGCTAACAAGTCTTCTAGTTAACACATTAGAAGAAGAATATGGAACTTTGGATAGTTTTAAGAATGTCATTGAGGAGCCAAATCGAAGAGTGGTTACAAAATGGCCTTTAACATAGCGGAATGGTCTTTTGTATTATAGTGCCTCAATCTAAACTTATCCCTCAACTTTTATCAAAATTCCATTCAACACCATCCACAAGCCACTTTGATGTACTCAAGTTATATAAGAAGCTATATGCAGATTTCTTTTAAGAAGGAATGAGGTCCTAAGTGAAGGATTATGTTAGATCTTGTCATGTATGCTAATAGATTAAATATTTGGCAAGATTTCAAGCAGGATTACTAGCTCCTTTACCAATTCTAGAAAAGGTTTGGAAAGACATTAGCATAGACCTTATCTTTACCTAAGTTAGCAAATTTTTCAACCGTACTAGTAGTTGTTGACAGACTTTCTAAGTACTATCGTTCGAAGGCATTAGAGCCACATTTTAATGCAACAAAAGTGGCTTCTTTATTTGTTCAGATGGTAGTAAAGCTTCGTGGATTTCTAAAAACTATTGTATCAGATAAAGACTCTATTTTTATGAGCGAATTTTAGAAGGATCTCTTTAAATTGAGTGGCACTAAATTGCCATTTTTTAGTGCTTATCACTAGCAATATGATGGGTAGACAGAGGTTTTGAACATAACTATTCAACAATATTTGCGAGGATTTGTGATAGAACATCCTAGCAATTGTTACGCCCCAAAACAGTAAAGTCATAACAGTCCTGCCATATAAACCATTCTAGGATATAAGTTGACTTTACAGTTGCTATCTTAAACCTAATTTACACAAGGCATCTACAACTAATCCACTTTGAAGTAAACAGTTCATAAATTAAACATGTTATTTAAATAAGTAATTATGAAAAATACATATTTACACGAAATAATCTAAGTATGGTTACAAGATTTAGTAGCCTAATCATAATCTACTTAAGTAATACATAAATTAATACTAAAAACTTTAAAGATAGAATCTAAACTTGAGAGTGTATCTAATCCTCAATTTTATATCCTTACTATCTAAGATCTAACAATTGCTAGCTTTGTGATAGTTATATGACTGCTTCTTAGCTAGCCCCTACAATATCTATAGGGATGTGAGTAATCAATAGCTTAGTAAATTAGGACGAAGAATTAAAACTATACATCAAATACAAACAAAGTTATCAACCAATTTAATTAGATGTAATGTATGTTCAAACAAATGCCATTACATGACATTGTCCTGATCTATCTCGAGATTAGAGAAATTATACCCACTTTAATCCGAGTTGAGGAGTTTCCATTTAATGCAACAACTCACGACCAAACCCAAGCTTATGCAATGAAGACACCACTCCTCCCACGACTACCTTCAAACCATTGACTTCACCCTTGCTATAACCCTCTCACCTGTCACTTAGTTTGATTGAGTATGAAGAAAGGACCAATTATGCTATCTAGCGTTATCCCTTTCGAATGGATCGGTATTTAGCCGGAAAATCCTGTGTTTCCCTTAATGGGTTACAATATAAGTTCGATTTAGAATTACAAGTCACATTTTGAATTAAATCTAGTTTAAGGTATTCAATCATTCAAACAAATCACATAAATACAAATTAAGGCAATAACCCAAAATCATATCATCAAACTCAAAAACAGGCATACGCACAATCATCTATCTAACAACCACAACCAAGTATAATCTCAAGCCTCTAAGTATTATCAACAATACTCCAAAATATGGTAAAGTATTAATCCCAACTTACCTAAACCCTTCGCTTGTTCATTTGAGGTGTAACTTATATAGGCCATTGCCAATAATCCCTATAATACAAATCTTGTTTCAATTTTCAGATTACCATAGATTGGTTTTGTCCTTTAATGCTTAATGTTATCTTTTGTTTGGGGTTTAATATACCTATTTATTCAGGCTTTTAAGTCTTTTACAATTATTCTTAATTTTGAGTTAAGCTCTAATTCCATTTCCTAATCGGTTTCTAAATCAGGTTTTTAATTTAATTTTCGATTATGGATTTTATATGTAAACCCTAAGTAATCATTCTGACCCATAATGTGAATAATGTGAAAATAATCACATTATTTTCGGGTATTCTAAATATTACTTTTAGTCCCTACCTAATGTTCTATCTCATATAGTACGTCCTAATCCTAATTAAACTACCGAATTTACTTTTGATATGAAAAAATTTTATATTTTTCATATAAACACCTAAATTTAAGTCTCCAACTAGATTTATTATATATTTCTATTATTATTATAATAACAATTTTAACCAAATATTTTTCTACTCATTAATTTCTTATACTTACATATTATACATTATCATCTAATATGTATATAATATACACATCTAATATTCTCATCACTTCACATACCATCTCTTAACATCAACTCACATACCATCTCTTAACATCAACTAACATCTCAAGATATGTAAATTGATCCCAAATCAGAATTTATACCTAATTATCCAAAATTACAAAATTAACTTAAAATATATCATTTGACCTATTATATATATACTACATAATACACTTAATAATTACATATAACACCCTAAATGTGACAAATATCACACTACATTGGAATTCAACATCCTAAAACAAATAATTATGCACTAAATTAGTAATTATCCCTTTAATTACGTAATTACTCATTCTATGCATCATTTTAAGGTCTAAAAATCATCTAAAAATTTAGAAAACTCATTTCTGAAAAAGGATTTCATAGCACTATTCCATATCATCTAAATAGTTTACACAAATTTTTTTAGCTTAAAACTATAATACTAAGGTCATTTATTTCTAAATCAAAAACTAACTCGAGTTTAGTGCTTTCTTAAGCCTATACATTACGGGATAAAGGTTTATCAAAATAATATTTTTCCTAAAAACTACATACAAAAATATTCCAGAATACTAATTTCATATTTTTCTATAACTATTTAATATTTTTGATAAAAATAAGTAAAATAAAAAAGAAAGATCAAGCTCATCAGTGTTGGTGGCTCCAACTACCATCGATTACTATGACCTTGTTGGCCAGTCTGAGCGTTGCTACCACCATGTAATGGTAGTGGCCGTCCACTCCTAAGTAGTTATCGAGTTCCCTTATATACCTTATTTGCACTATAATTTTTCTAATCTTTTATAAATTTGATTTTTCCTCTTTTCTCTCCTTTCCCTAAATTTTTTTTTTTATTTATTTCTAAATGACCAAATGAGTTTTAGGTGAAGTTTAGGGTATTTATAGGGCTACTTTAATTTATTTCTTCCAATTTTTAGTTGACATTTGTCCCTTATCTTTTTCCACTTATCTTTTTCCACTTTACTTTCTATTTGTTTCCATTTTATTGGTTAATTTTTTTTTTCTTCAATTCTAGCTTACCACAACCACAATCTAGACATTTCCACACATTTCTCACTTTCCTTGATTTTTTCTTAATTTTTTATGAATTTTCTTTAATTATTTAGTATTATTTTAGCATATTTTGAGTATTTTAGGTAATTTCGCATGTTTTAACCTATACATAAATACATATATGGTACAAATAAGTATTCACAAATATTAGTTACATTATTTTTTTATTTTCAATATGTATATAATTTATTTCTATCTATTCGTTAGTTATCCAAACTCATTTTATGCATTTCCAATAAATAACAGGTAATATACATATAATTCAATATTATAATAATTAATTATTTTATTATTTATTTTCCTAAATCCAAACTCATAGGATCACTTTTACTAATATCCCCAACTCTGTTGTAAAATTTTGAGCATGATCAGATAACTTACTCGATCGCTCTAAATCTGACAAATCAAACCCTAAATACTAGTTTATGGGGCTTACAGCAATTAGGTGAAATTTTTACCCTGGGTTAAGTATGCATATAATACATCATATCATGAAAGAGCGAAGACTACTCCATTTAAAGTAATATATGGAAGATAAACTCCAACTATAGCATATTATGTATAAAGTGTCTCTAAATTTGATGCTATAGAGACTAAGATTGAGACAAGGGATGAGGTGTTACAATTATTATAGACACAATTGACTCGAGCTCAAAAGAGGATGAAAAATTAGCTGTAAGCATCACATAGATATGCAGTAAGTGCCTAGAGATATGGTTTATGTTAGATTGCAGCCATATAGACAAATTTCTTTCTCTCAACAATCTTTCAAAGAGATTTTATGGGCCTTACAAAGTGATCAAATGAAGGTTCGACTGCATATGAGGTGGAGTTACCTAACAATTGTAGAATTCATAATGTTTTTTACATCTTAGTACTTAAAAAATGCACATCAATCTACTGAACCATCCTTAGACGTACCACTAAATGCAATGGCTAGCCACCCTTTAAAGGTGCCTCTAGATATTTTGGGATCTCATGCAACGAGCAATTCTAGTTAAGCAAATACTAGTGTAATGGTGTGGGCTACCTATGGAAGAGACATCATGGCAGGATCTGGACCACTTTTGAAAGACATATCCAGACTACAGCTTTAAGGATAAGGTTTCTTAAGGGAGGAGAAATCTGTTGCAAAAAGGGCGATAAAGAACTGAAGTGGCATGCAGATTACTTTATAGAGAACATTATATAGACTAAGAATTCCATTTTCTTTTTGAATTAATCGAACTTGACTTTATATAGAATTTGAATCTATAGAACCAAATGTATACTATTTCTTTTAGAGTTTATCATTTTTTTTTTTTTTTGCCATCCTCCTTACCATACTAAAAGTACAATTTAAAGAAAAGGGATTATTTTAAAAACATGACCTTAAAAAATGAGTTGTAATAATAGATCTGTTGATAGTTTGTAACTACTTTAGCAGTTGTGACCAAATTGATAACAAAATGATAACAACAAGTGATATAAGAGGGAAAAAGAAAGAAAAGAGGGGTATCTCCAAACTTCCTCTAAAAAGTTTTGTGCTTATGAGGTCCTGACTTACTTGAAAAAGTCACCATAACCTTTTACCTTGCAATTAGGAAAAATTAAAGAGAGTTAGTAAAAACCCTAATTCAAGAATAGAGATAGCATAGAAGTATCAAGAGAGACAGAAAGTAAGAGAGAGAAACTTACGTATGAATCTATGGCTAATTGACCAGGAGTGTCCTTCTTAATTCAATAAGGTTTAGTGTTAAGCTTAAGCTTGGGCTAAGTCTAACAAAGTAAAAGGAAAATATTACTAGTTGCCATGATGTTATATTTTTTGTTAATAGAGATAGAAAGCTATTTGTCATGTTGACTCGTATAAGAGAAATAGGGTACATGACATTTTCTTTATTAGACTTAACAAGGTTGTATCCAAACGCCAACTCCTTAACATTTGAATACATAAATGAATTTATTTCTATGAAGATTTATTTTGTTGAAATTGAGGAGGAAGTTCTACTAGAGCCATTATTTTTTGGTATTGGTCCCGTTTAGCAATTAGAAAAGGCAGGGGGAGAGAAAGGGGTAGGGGGTGGTAGGGTTGAATTGATTGTTATAACTTTTTGAAAATAAAAATTTAGAACTTTAAAAATTAAAAATTCTCTCAAGATTTGCAAATAGTAGAAATAGTTTGACAACCAAACTTAAACAATAATAAGACAATAATTGAAAAAGATAGGATAAGAAGATCAGACGTAAGATTTTATAGAGGTTCCACTTCGTACGTCAGTCCTTTCTTCCAGCTCCACTACTATGGATCTAGTTGTCTTTATCGGTTGTTCCACTATATCAATTCAATCAAACTTTAAAAGAGAGTACAAAATTTGGTCTCTTTAACCTTTACAATGAATTGCCCTATCTCACTACTCTCTACATTAGACCAAATATAGGCTACAGTATAACTCTATCTCTTTCAAAGTTACAAACATAATACAACTCAAGAAATTATGCAAGTTGAAGAGGAAAATTTAATTCTTCAAAATTTAGCTCTAATCACCTAATAAGTGTGCCAATTTTTTTTCTTTGTAGTTTGGTGCTTTTTCAATTTGAATGCTTTAAGTATTTAAACCTTCAATTCCAACATTCAGGAGTTGATATTTTGTTAATATCTAGTGAATGTTTTAATCTTGTAGATATACAACAAATCTTATCATCCTTATAATGAATCTGTTTTAGAATTTATAGGCATCTAATTTGAATTCATCTTGATCTACAAGAGTTGGTTGAACATTATCTAGTTAGCTACAATTATGATTTTGAAATAATCCCTAAAGATATTTTTCCTACTTAAGTAACACAAGTTAGTTATATTTCCTAAATACAATTAACCAGTGGAGTTAGGCCTTCTGACTTCTTTTATCCTTTATCAAAGCTTCTACTTATTTTTCTACAACTTTAGTAATCTAATCGAATTGCATTATCTAAACCTTTTACAAATACTTCTATAAGTGCTTCTAAAGTTTCCAATTCATGCTTTTAGGATTTATATCTCTTCCAACCTTCTACTGAAGTTTCTACATGTAACTTCAACACATTGCTGTCAAAACTTAAACTCAAGTCTCTACTGTATTTCTCAATTAGTCTTCATTTTAAAACTTCTACTTAACCTTCTATGGGTCTTTCATAGAATATCCTTGAAACTTCTACATAAGCTTCTACGATACTCCTTATTTGATTTTTTTTTTTTTTATGCGCTATCATCCTTCTATTTAAGCTTCTACCAGTATTCTGCACGACATGTTTAACTTTTCATTTAGCACCCAAAGCTTCTATTAAAACTTCTACATGCATATTTGTTCGAATTTTTCTCTTATACAACCTTCTGTCAAAACTTTGCATAACTTCTCTTGCAACACAGAGCTTACGAAAACCATGATCAAATAATTATTTTTATTATCATCAAAACTAAGTTAAAGAGAACATAACACTCTCCCCCTTTTTTATTATAACAAAATAATTTTATACAAAAATATTTTTAGAGAAGAACTTGTAGACAATTATAATAATCATATCTCATTATGGCATACAGAAATTAGGCAAATTATGCACTACACAAATATTCTTGCCCTATCTCTCCCTTTTTGTTATCATTCATGATGTGTGAGAGAGACAAAATAATCAAAGATAACATCAAACAAAGTTCATAGATTCAACATAGAAAGCAGTCGACATGCTTAAAAAAACAATGTTCATGAAACAAAAGCTGGTGACCTAGAACAACTATTTCTTAGACTTTTTTCTTGGTAGAAGTAGAAGGAGATGGTTTTGAAATGAAGGGTGGATTGAGGAAGGGATTATAGAAGGTCTTCTCGGATGATTTAGAATGTTTCTTCATCTAGCATAGCTATTCTTTATGAAGGATGAAAAGGTCTTGTATAATCAAGAAACTGTACAAAAATGAAGTCCTTCAATTCTTTTTACAGATCCATCAGTGCTTTAGCTGTAGACTCTCTATCTAGATAAAGTTTAGCTAGACATGCATCTAGTTGCTTTAGGAATTGCTGGAGCCTCTTGTACATGAGCCATAGAGAATCTTCAACATGCCTCATTTGTTTGTTAAAGTTGGAAACTTCTTGATTGAATTGTGACATGTCAATCTTGTTGAGCTGCATTATGATATTATTAAAACCTTCATTCATTTTGATAGAAGCACTTTCTAACTTCAATTCTACAATTTCTTCCATAGATGCGATTGTATCAATAGCTGATTCTCTTTCTTGAAAGCTTTAAATTTTCCATCCATCAAAGAATCAATATGTTCCTTCAAAGATTGTGTTACTTGTTGAGAGATTTCTTCTACATACACTTAATCAACCTATTGTAATTTTCCTTCTTCAACCTTCTATAGTTGTTGATCAGAAGGTAGATGTTATTGACCAAAAGAACCTATCAACCAAGCAAGTAGTTCATATTGTTAAGAACCTCCTACAGAAGGTTCTAATCCTATAGATTGCTCTCCCTCAGCCATTGCACTCCTCTTGCTCATTAAAAGATCTCTTCTTATGCCTTAGATGCACATAGTGTATACCATCATTTGAATGCCAAATAAAGTTCTTAACCCAAATTCCCATATGATGAAGTACCCTTTCACTAATCTATTTCAAAGATTCTATATCATTCTTCCCTTAAGGTATTCTAACTCCCTTATACCTCAGTATTTTCATAATAGCATTCTAATAGGGTAATATGTTCCTATTTTTCCCAATATGCCTCAAAATCATGGTAGGTATATCTAGATTTTTTCCCTTTAAAGCAACCAAAATTATGATACCATCTTCTATAGTTACTCCAGTAAAAGTTCCCTTTTAGGGTAAAATGCAACTCATTATAACCTTACGATAATTCTTACAACAAGTTGAAAATTAAATATCCAGGCTATCCTAGCATAGTCATCATCTATCCCCTCATTCAGTTCTTTAAAAATATTCTCCTTAGTCAACCTAATTAACTCTTTATCATCAATCAAATCCTTTAACCCAAAACAGTCAATCAAATCTTCCTAGAAACTTCTACTTCAGTACCTAGAACTGAAGTAGTCAAAACTTCCATCTCTACATTACTAACAAGATTCTCACAAAACACTCTTAAAACATCTATATGGACAATTTCTTGTATATTTGACAATCCTAAACAACCTAAGTTGCCTAAGAACTCATTCCAATAAAATTAATTTCTTTTAAAGAAACTGAGATTAAAGTATGAAGAATCACAAACCTTTTCTTTGTTCTTTTATGAGGTTACACCATCATCGACCTATTGTCGTAGCTTTTTTTAGGGTATTTCAATTGTCTCAATCTTGATCTCCACCTTTTCTTTTCTTTTCTTTAAACTTGACCTCTAATCTTTAGAGGGTTGCATTTCTTTCTTACTTTTTGGTGAAGTCTCTCAAGGTTCATCTAGAATTTTTTATTTTCCTTTGGTAAAGGTACTCTTTTTAGGTGCCATTTTAGGGTTTCTTTTTTGTAGAGGGTAGAAGATGATGAGGGTTTGAGTAAACAGTAGAGAAGTTGCAGATGTTTTGTAGAGAAACGAAAGACGTGCTTTTGTAAGAGGAGCGAAAACAAGAAAAGCTTGTCAATTAATTAAAACTAATGCATATGGTCGCAAGAAACATGAGACAATCAAGCCACATAGAAGGAGACGTATAGGTAGTTCTAAGAATGGATTAGGAATCCTAAGTTCACTTCTAATATATTTAAATCTTTTTTTTTTCTAAAGATTTAGTAAAAATATCTCCATTTGATACGTAACCCCTAACGAAATGATATCATATTTCTATGTGTTTAGATCTTGAATGACATACTAAATTTTTAGTTAAATTTATGGCACTCATGTTATCATATTTAATTGGTATATTTTTGTAACTTATGTGAGATCCCACAAATTAGTAATCAGACATGGATATTTAAGTAACAGGACAAAGCCCTATTCTTATACAATTAGAGTTAACAGTTGATTTAAGGCATTTAGGAAAGCAACATAATGAATCTAGAAACTTACAAGAAACATGATTGAGGAATTCTTGTATCCTTAGAAGTCAAAAATATAATAAGGTATCAAAGTAGTAAGGATTTTCTTTATATGAGCCTCTAAAGTCATATTTAATAATCGTAACTAAATTTAAGGCTTTCAAGAAAACATATCCAATTAATCTCAAACTCTATGACTAAGTTAGAAAAGTTAATTGAAGTGACCCAATAAAGTTAGATTTTAAAAATAATATCCTAAAATCCCAATTTTAGTCTTAGAAGTACAATTATTCAAAATAACATAAAAATCATCAAAACTCCTAAAATTAGGCCTAAAATGCAACAATGACTTAAAGCTAAGTTGTTTAAACTATAAAAAGGAATAATATAACATAATATACTATATGAATATATGTGTATTTTTATAAATATACCTAATATATTTAATAAATATATCCGTAAATTAACCTAAAATTATATAATTACACAAAATAAGTGATAAATTCAAAAAATTAAATAAAAAATTATCATTAAAATAAAATACAAGCTAGAAACATGATTACATGTATATAATTGCTCACTACATGTATGATATATATCTATATATTAACAAAATCATTAAATACTAAGGTAAAATACCAAAATGCCTTAAAATATCATTTAAAAAATATTAAAAAATAAGGATAAGCAGCTGCATCAAAAGTAAATTTATGAAAATTTGACACCTCATACTTAACTTTTACACTTGTAATTAAAGAAAAAATTGCTTAATAATTAAGAAAAAATCTTAACTGACCTAAAACATTATAAATAGGATACTAGAACTTAGATTTCATATTTTGGCAACCAAGAACACTTAAAGAAAATTCATAAAAATTTTTCAAAAATTTGACAAAAAATAGCAAAAACAACCCCTCATCAACTAAGCCAATCAACAACCCCTCGTCGATCAATAGTGGTCACAGCTCCAATGAACAGGCAAGTTAATTACCACCCTATTTTTCATTTAATTTTCAAAAATATAAAACAAATTAAGAAAATTATGGAAAAAATATTTCTTGAGTTATTTTAGATTTACTTTCATGTGATATAATTGTTTTAATAAAATTTTAAATATTTTATACACATCCTTAAGAAATGCACTATTCATCCGAATTTTCAAGTTAAAAATAAATGTACTAAATAGTATAGTTTCTAGCTCAAAATTTTTGTGTAGAATACATATGATATGTATTTGATTGCTTTGTAGTCAGATTCTTAATTTAGGTACTTTTGATATATAGGTAGAAATGATGAAATAAATAGGTTTTTATGAAAATAATTAATGGAAATGATAGGTACTAACTTCTGGTGAATTTTAATGATGTTAGGATACATTAGAAATAGTTTTGTATAAGAAAAATAATATTTGGTTAATAAATGCAATTTGAGCGTAAAATTGTAATTACGTGAATTTAGGCAATGAACGTGATAGCATCGAACCATATACTAACTAAGTTCCCCATAATTTTAGGAGTCTATAAAAATTTTCGAGGAATTATGGATGACTCAAGCTATTTATTACAAATTTACGTAGTATAATAGTTTATACGAATCATGACATATTTTTTAGTAATAATAAGCTAAAATGTAGTAAATATTAAAATAAAACTTATACATAAACATGCTGGTCAAGTTGGGTAAAAATGAATTTTTAACCCATTAGTGATAGTTTTACAACCTGGTTAAGATATATGAATATTAGAGCTAAATAATACTTATATTAGCAAAATATATAAAATATAGTCCAAATATATTAAATAAGTATAATATAATAATACTTATTATAGGTACGCATGGGTATATCAAAAACTTGTAATACATATCATTAGGTTTATACAAGCCCAATAACACTACTTTTGCTAAAATCGAACAATCTTAAATAATATAACCTGTATCTCTATAATATTACGAGAATTTACATACTATGATAACACCTTATCATAATTAAGATGTGATTCGACTGATTAACAATACAATTCTATATAATCAAAACAATATAATGTATGTAGTAGCAAAACTACATATATTAGATAATATCGAGTAAATTGTTATAACTTGTATGATAAAATAAAATACTTAAAGTATATAATGTATATATTAATGTGTATGTATATAAATATATATACAAAACTTTACTAAATAACTATATAAACAATATCTTAACCAAATACTAGATAAAACTCTTAACATTTTTGTAAATATTATGAAAATGTTATATGAGCTTTAGTATATATATAACTTCCAAGTGAGTGAAGTCTTGACAACCTAGATTTGTTGACATAAACTTTAATACAAGTAAGTGGAATCAATGTTTCATATCATTTTGAGATATTATTTGAGAATATCTGAAGACTTTGGTATGTATATGCTTGTGATTGTAGTTAGCTGTTTATGTATGTACAACGTTTGTGCTTGAGATTCAATTTGCTATGATGGGACCTAAGCTCCATATTATGGTTATTCTGTGAATATTATGCTTAAATTATTTGAGCTTAGTTGGTTACCTTAAAAAAAAAACTGAACTAACTTAAACTCGGCTTAACACGTAACCTAATATACATCGCAACCCACTAATGGTATCAACTAGAATTCTCGGGCCAAACACAGACTCCCTTCGATAAGGATATCTAAAATGATCCTTTCCCCACCCTTAACCGAACTAAGTAACAAAAGAAGAGATCACGGCAAGGTTAGGGGCCATGGTTTGAAGGTGGTTATAAAAGGAGGGTGTTCTCCATTGCACAAGCTTCGATTTGGTTTCTATTCGCGAGTGCACAACGTCAAGCTCCTTAACCCACATTAGAGAGAGCATAATTTCTATAATCTCACGACGAATCGAATAACGTCATGCAATGGCATTTGCTTGTACATACACTACATTAAACTAACCTAATTGAAAACCTTACTTGTAATGTACTGAATGCATACTTCTGTCTCCACCCCACTTACTAAGTAAGTTGTCACTCATTTTCCTATAGTTTGTTTGGTAGGTTCCAAATGGATTACAAGTACCTACCCAAAACTAGAGCACTAGCAAACTAAGACGAGGAGTGAAGTCTAACAAGAAATGGCCAATTATTGTCCCTAGTATTGTCTTTTTTAACTTTTATAAAAATCTACACAAGACTCCTCAAGGGCCTTAATAGTTTTTAATATTTTAGTTTGTATATGAAATGATAGGCACTTGTAGGATTTACTACCACTCTTTTGCAATAGTCGAATTTCAAGTTTATTTTTAAAGATTAATCCATAAGTTTATATCAAACTAGTATCAAATTAAATGCTTCTAAGGAGTAAAGTCGAGTACGCCTGATATGAACTAGGTCTAAGATAGTAGTTATAAAGTCAGTTTCTATCTTAAGATAACTCATATGGTAAGACTGTTACGACTTTACCTTTTCAAGGCGTAACAGTTTTGAAGTGGTATTAGAGCATTATTCTTAAGAATTCGCTCTAAAGTATAATTCTTAAAAATAAGCTTTGAAACGTTATAAATAAAATGAATTAAACATATTAGGAAACATTGAGAATGGATAGTAAAAAGAGATTTAAACTACATGTAAATATATAACCATACTATTTTTATACTTACAGGGTAAGTTAGGGTTATAACAAGCAATAGTGACTTTGGAGTTAATTATTAATTAACTTTTAGTTCTTACAACCATAGAAATGTACCCCTAATCTCTTGATCTATTTTTAAATAAAACAGTAAGGAATTGCCTATAAGATGCAAAATGCTATCCTTCAAGGTTGTTACTAGAAGTGAATAATTAAGTAATATTGAAATAATATAAGAAATTGTGGTAGACTTAATTTGGAATCAAAACTTTTTGTACTCATAAGTATCTCTTATATTTCCTGAGAGAGTCCTTTAAACTTATTAACCAATTACCACACCACTTACTTCTAAAAAATATTGAGAAGTATCATCAAAATTTAATAAGCTAAAACTTGGTAGTAAACCCCCTACTATACTTAGGATATTACATAATAGATTGAAAGGAATTATAAGTTAGAAGTTTTGAAGAGTTGAATATTTCCTAAGAGGAGGGACCCCAAGAAAAACTTTAGTACTAATTTGGAGTATAATGAAGTATTAAATAGGATGACAACTTAGTCTAGAATAGTTAGTAGAATTTAGATAAGTAAATTAGGCAAAACCTATTCACAAGAAGTATTGTAACACTTGATTCATAGGATAAAGCAGAGAGTTATAAGATAAACGTAAGAGATCAAACTATAGAAGGTGATAAGGTCAATTTTAAAGTGATAATTCTAGACAACAATATAGTGGATAGCATGTAGTATAGGGGACGCAGACTTTTATTAATAAATAGAAGGAATGGTATGTTAATAATAAACTTAATAATAACATTAAACCTTTGTTTAAACCTTATACGATATTGGAATGCAACAGTATTACTAACTGAATTAAAGGTTACTCTATAACATAATATATCTTAACATTAACATAACTGTGTTCTTTAGTGATATTTAAAATATAAAATCCCCTCCAACTCAAGATATATCTATGATCTTATCAACATATAGTCTTGTCGATATGAAAGCATAACCGGAATAAGCATAAATTAGAGTGAGACTCTACACCGGTTAAACTGAATGTCATATATATTGATAGCATATCCGCATAACTATACGCATATTCGAATGTTTTGATAGGATTTGAAGTTAAATGAATTATAGGATGCTTAATAAATATTGAAACATATGAGTATTAAATTAGATTATTTCATAAGTTTTGAATTGGTAATCCTTCATTTTAGCATGTTATTGCTTAATTCTATACAGTTAAACGGTATAATAGTAAGATGAAACTGAGTAGTTAAGATGCATTTATTTAGATAACTCCCTTAATTAACACATAACTATAGAATGTCTTAAAATCAAAGATAAAATTATGTTTTATAGATCCAACTTTACAAACTTTAGTGAATAAGTAAAAGAAATATAGGATTGGTATGATATAACTATTGATTAACTTAAAATATGTAAGTATTGCCTATTAATAATATAGTTATGTTATCCCATACACGATGATATATGTTCTATGTAGATGACATAACATAAGTATAAGTAACCGAAAAATGAATAGTTAACACTGAAAATGTAACCCTATACTCTCCATCTCATTGAACTTATTTATCTCGTTTATGAAACGTAACTTAATAAGTGATTAATAGATCCTATACCCTAATAACATACGATCATACTAAAATGATCTTATAAAAAACACAAAGATACCAAATACTTGAATAAGAAGCAATCAATTAACCTGAATATGTATATCTATTAAATAATTGTGTTATTATATGTATATAGGTATTTTGTAAAAGTATTGAGGAGTTAAGGGAATTATATCAAATTTGATAAAAGGAACTACAAATACCTATTGTAAATGTTATTTTAATTTAGAAAAACACCTCTCGAGTTTTTTAAATACATGATGTTACAATTATAAATGGATTTCTGTAGTCGAAAAAAAAAATTTGTAACTTTGGGAAATCAAAGAAGTCCTTATATTTAGCATTAGGAGAGAAACTTAAAAATGTTAATTTAGTATTTTGTATAGGAAATTTAGAATTTACATCTTTTTATTCACTTTGGATACTATTGACTTGGGAATTATAAAGTTAACAAGTGTAATGATAAATAGATGCTAAGTAAGTATGATGTATATAAGACTAAGGATCTTATAAAAATTGGAACTTAATTATAAGATACTTGCAAATAAAATAAGAATTGCTTACTAATAAACTAGATTTGCATAAATATATTGTGTAATTATAGAAGTTAACATGTGTGTTGCTTAATTATGGAAATTATTATGTACATAGATATAAAAGTCATGTGTGTTTTAGGAACTAATACCTGACCATTGAATTTGAAATGTGTAGAAATAGAAATATTCACATGAATCAAATATCATAACTTCAATTGTGAGTTACTGTTTCCCTCGTATA
The DNA here is from genome assembly GCA_024138015.1 of Lumnitzera littorea. Taxonomy (NCBI): domain Eukaryota; kingdom Viridiplantae; phylum Streptophyta; class Magnoliopsida; order Myrtales; family Combretaceae; genus Lumnitzera; species Lumnitzera littorea. Next base: position 78,277,263 of record JAMXBB010000008.1, read on the forward strand.
ATATGTTGCATATATTAACTGTATTATATATAAGTGTTGACTAGCTCCTGTTATGAGGTTTCTAGCATCTTTATCTTTTGTATTATGAAAATGTATAAGTAAAATTATGTGTTACAATCTAAAGCAAGTAGATATTATTGATAAAGGTGCATGCTATGGACCTATAGTAGTCATAATTTATGAGTTAGCTAGAATTAACCTGTAAGATTGATTGATGCAACATTAAGAAATAGCCTAAAACCTAAATATAAGACACTATTTGTATTACCCATAAAACTAGTGAAGAAAGAAGCTTAATCTCTAACTTATTAATATTTCCCCATTAACCAAGCATTCCTCTAATAGGCATTAGGACTAAACCAAAATGCTCTAACAATAGGAAAAGAACATAGCAGGGGACTAATGTTAGAAGTGACTTTGAAAATAATAACTCTAACATGCTAACTAAAAGGAAAAATTTTAACACAACTTAAAAGTATTTTGCCAGGACTATAGATGATTATGGATTAAACCCCTGGTATGGTATAAACTATCTAGTATTATAACAAATACCTAACACAAGAATGCTAGTTAGAGACCCTAAAGATATGTTGATGATCTCAACAAAATAGAGCCAATGAGTACTTCAGACTAGTCATATCACATACTTTACATCCTACATAAGAAATTAATCTGAAAAGAAGAAAATCAAGGAGAAGCCTTAAACTCTAGTCAACAATCCCTACTAGAAGAGGGAGATTGATTGATGTAAACTAAGATATAACTAAAATACTAGGAAAGTATACACTTTATATATGTAATGGTGATGGGTAATCAAGAAGAGAATGGCATATCTATGATTATCAAGTCTCTTCCTTGTTGAGCTTCTTATTCTCATCAAAGTACTTCACCCCTTATTATGCTTAGTCAAGTAATGAGTTCATATCGATTCCAATGTGAGTCTATTGAATGGGAGTCATATCAGTTCCTATTGACTTAAGTCAAGTTGTAAGGATTCAAATTGTTGACCATCTCATTTGACTTTGAGGTAAAGAAAAGTCCAGATTTGCCAAGCTTAATCTTGTTGACATTTGCACCGAGCTATATGAAAGAACAAAATTAATAGCTATGGCAATAATTTAGTCATTATAAGATAGAAGATGTGAATGAAAAAGAGAGGAATAACCTTCATGACATGACAGATCTATGTTGTTACTGATCATAACTAGAACCTAAAGATTAGTGATATAGAGGATACAACAGATGATGAATTAATAAAAGAACACTTAAATAAATGTAATGAAAAGTCATAAGATTAGGAAAGTATAATGTAAATGAAAGATTTCAGTGATAGTCTTAGCACCTAGTCGGCACTTATATAGAATATAAGAAATTAGGGAAAGAGAATAGAGGGATGAACATGAGATAAATCAAAAACTTAAATACAAGAAAGCTCGGCAAAAATGGAATAAAGACACTTCAGAGAAATGAAGCTCATGAAAGAAAGGCCATCCCTTTGGTTCCCTTAAGTAATAAAATAGCAACCCTTACAAACCATAAATATAAGATTGATAACATATTTATGAATCCATATAACTTTCTCCGTGAAAAGATTTGATATGTGTTGATTTCGAGGACGAAACTATTTGTAAAGGGGGTGGAATGTGATATCCCACAAATTAGTAATCGAACATAGATATCTAAGTATTAGGATAAAGCTCTATTCTTGTATGATTAAAGTCAACAGTTGATTTAAGGCATTCAAAAAAGCAACCCAATGAAGCTAAAAACTTACGAGAAACATGATCAAGAAATTCTTGTACGCTTAGAAGTAAAAAATATAATAAGGTATCAAGAATACAATCAAAGTAGTAAGGATTTACTTTACATTATCTCCTAAAGTCGTATTTAGGGCAATTATACTTAAATTTAATGCTATTAGGAAAACATATTTGATTGAGCTCAAACTTTATAACTAAGTTAGAAAAGTTAGTTAAAGTAACCTAGTAAAATTAGATTTTAAAAATATTGTCCTAAAAACCTAAATTTAGCTTTAGAAGTACAATTATTCAAAATAGTATAAAACTCTTTTAAATTTCTAAAACCAAGCCTAAAATGCAATGAAGACTTAGAGGTTCATCATTTAAACTATAAAAAGGAATAATATTACATAATATACTATACGAATATATGTGTATTTTTATGAATATACTCGGTATATATAATAAATATACCCATAAATTAACCTGAAATTATATAATTATACATAATAAGTGATAAATTCAGAAACTTAAAAAAGAAAAATATCTTAAAAATAAAATGCATGCTAAAAAAATGATTACATGTAAATAATTACTCATTACATGTATGATATATATAGGATATATACTTGTATATTAACAAAATTACTAAATACTAAGATAAAATACCAAAATATCCTAAAATATCACCTAAAAATTATAAAGAAAAAATAAGAAATGACCTAGAATATGATTGGATTAAATGTGAAGTAGCTTAAAAAGGATAAGTAGCTGCATCAAAAATAAATCTATAAAAATTTAACACCTCATACTTGACTTTTACACTCGTAATTAAGGAAAAAATTGCTTAATAATTAAGAAAAAATTCTAGCCGACCTAAAACATTATAAATAGAATACTAGGACTTAGATTTCATATTTTGGCAACCAAGAACACTTAAGGAAAATTCAAAAAAAAAATTTAGAAAAATTTGACAAACAATAGGAAAAACAAAGCATGGATCATACAAGATAGATTCCCCAACACCTCGATTACCTAACAAAGAACCTTGCTAGCCCTAACAGGGAACCCTACTAGCCTTGATAGAGCCACCACTAACTCAACTGGCCGATAAACTCTCACCGACCAATAATGGCTAAAGCTCCGATAAACAAGCAAGTCTAATTTCTACCTTGGCTTTCATTTAATTTTCAAAAATATTAAACGAATTAAGAAAATTATGGAAAAATTATTCTTGAGTTATTTTAGATGTACTTTCATGTGATATAATTATTTTGATAAAATAAATAGGTTTTTATGAAAATAATTTATAGAAATGATAGGTACTAGCTTCTAGTGAATTTTAAGGATGTTAAGATATATTTGAAATAATTTTGTATAAAAAGAATAATATTTGGTTAATTAAATGCAATTTAGGGGTAAAATTGTAATTATAAGCATTTAGGCAATGAACCCGATAACATCGAACCATATACTGACTAAGTTCCCCATAATTTTAGAAGTCTATGGAAATTTTCGGGAAATTATTCGATGATTCGAATTATTTATTATGAATTTACATAGTAAAATAGTTTAGATTACAAACTGTAGCACATTTTTTGTAATAATAAGCTAAAATGTGATAAATATTGAAATAAAACTTATACATGTACATGCTGGTTAGGTTGGGTAAAAATGAATTTTTAACCTACTAATGATAGTTTTATGACTGGGTTAAGATATATACATATTAGGGTTAGATAATACTTATATTATTAAGTTATATTAGAAAAATATATAAAATATAGTCTAAATACATAAAATGAGTATAATATAATAATACTTATTATAGGCATGTATAGGTATATTAGAAACTCAAAATACCCTTTAAAAGTCATCTTTTAAAATAGAATCCATAATACATATCGTTACTTTATACAAGCCCAATAACACTATTTTTGTTAAAATCGAATAATCCTAGGTAATATAACCTATAACTCTATAATAATATGAGAATTTATGTACTACAATAACACCTTATCATAACTGAAATGTGATTCGATTAATTGATAATACGTTTCTATATAATCAAAACTATATAATATAGGTAGTAGCAAAACTATGTATATTAGATAATATTAAGTAAATCGTATAAACAACTAATTTTTGCACCTACCCCCCTTTTTTTTATTTTTCAGATTAAGTTATAGGGTCTTAAATTAAAAAAAAAATTAAAGAAAACCTAAAAAATTAAGAAATTAAAAAAATAAGAATTATAGAAAAATACAAAAAATTCAAAATTAAGAAAAAGCAAAAAAAAAAAAAGAAATTTTAGAAAAAACCCTAAAAGATAAAAAGTTTAGAAAATAATCTTTTTTTAAAATTTAGAAAATTGAAAAATTGCAAAAAAATTAGAAAAATTGAAAAAATAAAATATTTTAGACAATAACATTTTATTAAGGTAGGTTTTTATTTTTTAAATTTGGTTTAAAAGTTAGGCTGTTGAATTTGGGTTTAAATTTAAATCTAGTCCAGATTGACCAAGTTCATATATATCAATTTTGATTACACATATGGATAAGATATAGGCCAACAGCCTAACTATTAAGCATATGGATTAGACATGGGGTTTAAGTATAAGGTCTTGGATTCGAATCTTGGCAAAGGCAGGGAAACCTTTTCTTCTTTTTTTTCTTTTTGTTAACTAACACACTGCCACATGTCAGAATTTGATTGTGCTACGTATCTTGATACGTGGTAGCGGCGGGTTAAGCAGCCGTAATGACATGGCGCCACATAGCATGCCACGTGTCACGTAATGATACGTGGTAAGTTAGGATTAGTCGGCACGGTTAATGTAGTGCTATGTCAGCACTTTTCCCTCTTCTTTTCCCTCGTTTTCCCCCCGTTTTTCCTTCTCAACAACAACCCAACCCCCTCATTTTGGCCTTCGATTTTATATTTTTTCCTTGCTGAAACACACCAATTAATAGTGTGAATTCATCCTTTGCATAACCTACTGTAAATCGAACCCATTAACATGTCCAAATGCAATCAAATGAGCATTCAATTTGAGCTCCAAAAATCGAAAAAAAAGACTGATTTTCTGGAATTTGCATTCAAATCCGATTCAAGCTTTCCATAGTTTCTAAGTTGAATTCAACTATAAATTAGAGCTCATAGACCATCAACAAGCACATATAACAAAGAGAATCACTTGACACAACCTCTCTCTCTCCTCGCAATCACTCTCGCTCTCTTCAATTCTCTCTCTCCCCTCAAACCCAAGCCTAACCAACACCACAGCTAAACTCCCCTTAGCTTAGGCTTTCCAACCCGACCTCTCTCAACTGCCGCCGTAGCCCCTAATAACTTCCTCGAGCCACCCTCCATCAAACCCTAACCGCTACCCCTCTCTCTCCTCGAACCACCACCTCAGCCATCTTCGACTTAAATTAGCCACACAATCGAACTCCTCATACTCCAAAATCCTTACCTCAACCGACCAATCACACCCAGCTACCACTACGCTGAAGGAACATCAACCACCGTCGACCGCTGCCTGGAATAACCACTAAAGGGCCACCCCAAGCCACGACACTTTACCTACCACCCCCACCCCGCCACCTACCCCCTCCCCCCTACATCTCTAGTTAAAAACACACAAAACACTCCTTACCCACTCCTTTTGGTGGCCGTAACAAGTAGAATCACATCGCTGTTGTTGCTGCAACGGAAGCCTGATCCAAATCCAATAAAACCTACCCAAAATTCAACCGAGTGTCTTCGATCCAACCTACACATCCCTCTTGGTTTGATTCAATTCTATTTTTTTTTATTTTATTTACTTATTTATTGTAATATGAAATTGCAAATGTGAAAAAAAAGGGAAAGAAATGAAAAAGAAAAACGAGAAAGAAAAAGGGAAGAAAAAAAAACAATAGTTTATTTTTTTTTAGTTTAGTAAAAAATAAGAAAACAAAAATAAATAAGATAATATGAAAAAAAAATAATAAAAAATAAGCAAATAAGTTAATAAATAAATAATTGTTCTTAACACTTAGAAAAATTGGATTTTCCAAAATAAATAAAAAATAATTGGATTTTTTTCTAATTAAGGCACTTTAGAATTTTTCAAATAAGAGTACTAATTTAGGGCCCTTTAGGAAATTTTCTTAAATAAATTAAAATAGGTAAAAACGTAAACCCGGTTGTTTTATAAACTAAAATCAATTTAATATACTAAATTTTTCATTAAAAGAACTATTTACGTCTAATTCCAAATAGCGAGTACGTAGACACCTACGGGGTGACGGTAAAATATGAAAAAACCTAATTTCCCTTTTCCTTTAGTTTAGATTGTTTTGTTTATCCAATTAGAGTAATTAAATTGAGTTTTGTCTTTCAAAATTAAAAAGTAATTTTTAAAGTTTAATTCTAATTTTGGAAAGTCAATGGTATCCGTAAGGGTTTAAAATTTCTAACCCCCTAACCTAAATCTCTAGCTTTCAAAAACCGTTTTACAAAAATTGGTTTTAATCATTAAACTTGTAGCTAAGTTATAACTAATCTACCCAATTGGTTATAACTTCACTGTTTTTCCCGACTCCGGTCAGGTGGTAACTCTAAAGTAATTTTCAAAATAAAAAGAAACGATTTTCTTTAAACCCTAGTTGAAGATCGGTATTAAACAAGTAGGGTTTAATACTAGTCGATTTAAAAAAGACCTAATTTTATAAAATAACCGAGAGGTAAAAAAAACCAAGCTCGATAGCTTGGTGACTCCATTAAGGATGTCAAGAGGGTTAACCATTCGACTTTCCAAAATTAAAATTAATCCCTAAAAACCACCTTTATGTAATTTATTTACTTATTCGTCCTTTGTTTGTACCATAATTGTACTAACATTTCCTTTGCAGGTTTAGTTTTGTTTATTTAATTTAGGAAGAATTTATTCTATGCACCATAAACGCATGATAGATATGGTCGAACCTAAACTGTCTTAGGACCTTAAGACGAGGAGCCATTGTGTAAGTTTCGAGTGTAGTAGGGCAACCATCGTTCGAAGCTAATTAGGCTACCCCACTTAAACTTCAATGTGTCGAAGGAACTATTTTTTCATAAACGCATGAGATCACAGAGTTTAAGGACCTTTAGAAACCACCCTTCTTGCATACATTCTTCAGGGTTTGGCAAATAGTTAATAGAGCGTCATTGTTACAAAATAGAAAAAGAAAAGACAAACTTGAAACCTCCTTCCTAGAGTTCGCTCTCAGCTTTTGTTCATCTGTCTAACATGCATAAGGATATGGGGTATCGTTTGTTACATCAAAAATGCAGAGTAGATGCAGTCAAACCCAGGCCGTCTTAGGACCCTAAGAGATGGGCCATTGTGTAGGCTTCAGGTGCTATGGTGTAATCACCGCTCAAAGTTGATCAGGCTACCTAACTTAAACTCAATGTAACTAATGAAAGTGTTTTTTAACAAGTAAGGTCACAAAGCTTAAGGACCTTTTCAAGACCTACCCTAATTGCATATAATTCCCTCCAAAGCTTGAGTTAATACACTACCCTTAAGAAATTGCAACCCTACTGATCATTTAAGATTTTTAATGCAATTAAGTTTCTGAAAATAATAGTAGGGATACAACTCAAGGGAGTAATGTATTAACCCAAACAATCCTAACACCTGCATATTTCCATGTGCTTTCTTTTCTACGTTAATGATTGATTGTTGTCCACGAAATATGTAAACCTAAGAATGGCGGGTAACCAATAAGAGAACAATCAAAGACTGTCAATTGCCCTAGGAATCCATGGACAGTTGCTACAAGCTAAAGCTACCTATTAAAAGCAGATGGCTAAGCGTGCTGAGGCCTCTAACAAGGTCTTGTTAGCTCAAGTTGAAAAAAGCAAGAGAACCATGACTTGGGCTTTAGAAATGTTGAACAAGATTAAGGCCCAATTGCAAGAGTTAGATTAGAAACTCTAGATGGAGTTAAAGGACTTTGAATAAATTTTAAGTTTCATTTTTAGGTTCCCTTTTGCTTTGTTTCATGTACTCTGATCTTTCTAAAATAATTTTTGTTTCTCTCTTTAGTCATCCTTTGTTCTTTCCTTCTTTGTAGACAATCCTTCAATAGAACTTTTCATTCTCCCTCACTTAAGGAAGTAAAAGAAAAAAATGAAAAACAAAAAAAAAAAAATCCATCATTTTTATCTGGTTTCTATAAAATAAAGTTTTATCTTTCTCTCTCTAAAAAAAAAAAAAAGAAGAAGAAAAGAAAAGTTGCTAATAGGTAAAGAGTTCTTTCAACCTAGTTCACATAACTAACGACAAACTCACTTCCCTAGAAAGAATGATGCATTAGATGGCCCAACAATGGTAAGTTTTGTTCCCTATAATCACTACTCTCCAAATATCCTAAGATTCAAACCTAGAAAGGACACTCTCAAATCTGGAAGAAAAGATAACCACAATATAAAAGAGCATTACAGATCTAGAAACAGCAATGGGTCCCATGCTTAGAAAATTTCAACACCTAATGTTCAACACTGATCAAATGTTAGTAAGCCCAAGTGATGAAGGAGGCCCAAGTAGAAAGAAGCCGAGGAGAAGCAAGAAAGAACAAACCCAAGGGACTCAAAGGAGACAATTCACTCAACTAAAGATATCAATCACCCAACTCTTTTATCATTTGAAAGCAGCAAGGGTTATAGCTTGTGAAGCCCCTAATCCAAATTACAAACCACACAACTTTGACCTAGAAGCAAGATGCAACTATCATATGGGTCAGAAGGGGCACTCCACTTAAAAGTACTGGAGATTAAAGAACAAGATTTAAGACCTGATTGATGCAAAAGTTATTCAACCAGAGCTACAACAAGACATTCCTTTTTCAAGTCATGCGAATAGTCTAATTGAGTTGCCTAGAGCTCCATTTCCTATGAGCTTACCAATGCCTTTTGATAAACTCATGGGTTGTTTCAAGTGATTGGGTACTTGTTAAGATAGGGGCAAAGAAAGTTGTTTTCAATAAAGTTTGTAATAGCTAGAATAATATAGTTGCCTTTTCAATGAAATGATTGCAATGTTATTTAGGCAAATAAATTCCTCCTCAATAAATTGTTAACTCACTTTTAAAAAGGTTTAGAATGAAAAGAGGCAAACTATTTTCCACACATTAACCTAAAACACTTTGAGAGGTTGAACGACACAAAAGTGAGGATACTTTGGACTCATTCCTTAAAGAAGGTCCACTCTGAATGTGATACGTAGATTAAGATGAAATTAGGCATTCATTTCTCAAATCCTAAATACAATCATCTCTTATTTACCCCGTTGGACCTATTTGAAGAATTTTTCAAATTTAAACCCTATTGAGGATCACCCCACATTGGGGCAATTCGGAGGTTAAGGCCATTGATAAGGAGAGAAGGATTAAAATTGGTTTGTACTTGCTTCAGTAATGTTAAATTCAAAAGAAAATTATATTTCTAATAAGATATGTTTTTTGAAATAGGAAAGAGCCACATCCTTTTTAAACATCTTGAGCTTTTACTTACCTCACTTGAGCCCATACAATAGAAACCAATGAATTTAGGATCCTAAATCGCTTAAGAGGTATAAACTTGGCTTAGGGCCAAAAGAAGAAGAAAGAACAACAAAAGAACAGTGGGGTGAAGTAACAACAAAATAGAAAAAGGAAAAGATGAGGAAAAGAGGTTGGGAAATTGGGCTCAAGTATAAGCCAAGAGCCAAGTGAAAGCCGCATCATATCTTAATAGGGGTAGTCAAATCAAAAGTCAAAGCCTAAATAGCCCCAAAGATGCAAAGCCCCGAATCATAGTCCAAGCTCAAAAACCCAAAATCTTTACATCCACTTTGAAGCATCTCTCACACTTGGCCTTCCTACCCATATTACCACCCTTACACAAGTAAAAGCTCTCCCGATCTTTAAAGACAATTTATCTTTAATAAAATTTGTTTTTGAAATGGGGGCAAGTATATTTCTAATTATTCCCAAGGTTCTCAACTTGTACGCCCAAGATTAATATTTATTTCAAAATAGGCTTCTTTGTTAGTTCCTTTTGAAACCTTTGGACCAAAAGCCTAAATTCATATTGATAAACCGAAAAAGACCTAATGGATTAATTAAGGCATATCAAATGCAAAATGGACTATAATTTAGGGACTATAGTCAAGAGTGTAATATAGGCCAAAAGTTTGCAAGGAAGTCCTCTTCAACTAAACTAATCACAAGTTATCTTTTAAGGACATTTGAGATCACAAGGCTCCACCAAATGGCTTGATATCTAAGTTAGGGGGAACATAAGAGGCCCCATGTGATTATTAAGGAAGGGTTCTTTACCCATTAGCAAACTAAAAAAGAAAAAAGAGGCAATAAAAAAAGAAAAAAAAAAAGAAAAAGAAAGAGAGAGAGAAAGTGTTTCAAGTCCATGTCGGCTCAAGTGGTAAGTTTTCAATTCATTCTAAAAAAAAAAAAGTTGAGAGTCAGGGCTTTTCTCATCTTTTCAAAATGAAGGAATTTATATCTAACGTCTTTTTCAACATAATTGGTTTTCACCAAAAGGGTCTTTCTGTAAATAGTTTCCTAAAAAATCGGGTAGTGTTTTCGAACAACATTTTATCCTAACCAGCTCTCGAATGGGCTATCCCATCTTCTATCCATTCAACTCTCTTCAAGGTCTTTAGCAAACTCATAAAGTGCCTCTGTTCCTTAATTACCTTTAGCATGCCCACAGGGCCCTTCAGTTCACCAAGTTCTTTTAACAAGCCTATAAAGCACTTCCTTTTTCCAAAAATCTTGTAGTGAGCTCATAAGATGCTTGATTTCTTTAGGCGAGCCCATTAGGCCTCTCTATTCACAAAGTTTTTCTTAACAAGTCCATGAGGCATTCACTAAGCTTCTCTTAAGTGTGCTCATAGGGCCCTTTAGTACACCCAATTCTTTTAATAGGCTTATAGGGCGCTTCTTTTTTCAAAGATCTTGTAGTAAGTTCTTAGGATGCTTAATTTCTTTAAGCGTGCCCATTGGGCCCCTTTATTCATGAAGTTTCTCTTAGCAAGTCAAAATGGTACTTCTCTTCATCGACTCATTTGTCCAGCCCATAAGACACTCACCTTCCAAGTGATTAGCTAGCCACATCTAAGTGATTAGCTAGTCTTTAAAGATGCAATCTTAACTCAAAGCAAGCCTATGAGGCATTTTTATTTCAAGCAAGCCCATAAGGCACTTCTACTCTATTCACCAAATTTTTCTCAAGCAAATCCATAGGCCACATCCCATCACCAAATTTCTCTCAAGTGAGCCCATAAGGTATTTCCCCTCTGTTCACTAAGTCCTGTAGGGCACTTCTCCTCATCAATTCCTTTTTTTTTTAACACTCGATTAAGGTTGCTAGTCCTCAAGAAATGCTTCCGCTTAGGTTAGTGAGCCTTGTGAAGCATGACTAGGTTTTAGATCAATCCCCCATAAGGTTGCTAGTCCCTGAAAAACACTCCCACCTAGGTTAATGAGCCTTGTAAGGCATAACTAGGTTTTAGATCAATCCCTATTAGGGTTGCTAGTCCCCGAAAGATGCTCCCGCCTAAATTAGTGAGCCTTGTGAGGCACAACTAGGTTTTAGATCGATCTTACATTAGGGTTGCTAATCCCCGAGAGACGCTCCCGCCTAGGTTTGAAGCCTTATGAGGCCTGACTAAGTTTTAAATTGATCCTAGATTAAGGTTGCTAGTCCTCGAAAGACGCTTCCACCTAGGTTAATGAACCTTGTGAAGCACAACTAGGTTTTAGATTGATCCCCCATTAGGGTTGTTAGTCCTCGAGAGATGCTCTTACCTAAGTTAATAAGCCTTGTAAGGTATGATTAGGTTTTAGATCGATCCCAGTTTAGGGTTACTAATCCCCGAAAGACGCTCTCGCTTAAGTTAGTAAGCCTTGTTAGGCACAACCAAGTTTTAGATCAATCCCACATTAAGGTTGCTAGTACTCTTGCTTAGGATAGTGAGCCTTGTAAGGCACAACTAAGTTTTTAGATCGATCCCAATTCAGGGTTGCTAGTCCTTGAGAGACGCTCTCGCCCAAGTTAGTGAACTTAGTGCGGCACGACCTAGTTTTAGATCAATTCTAGCATAAGATTATTTGTCCCTTAAAGACACTCCAACCTAGGTTAGTGAGCCTAGAAAGACACGATCAGGTTTCTTTTCTTCATCCAAAACAATTTTAGGATAGTTATAATTGTTTTAAAGTCTTCTTGAGCACAAAAATAGTGTCTATTTTATCTTTGTGATAAAGTTTTGCTCAAACTTTACCACAAAGAGGGATAACAGTGGACACCTAATTTTTGCACCCCCCCCCCCTCTCCCCTTTTTTATTTTTTTTAGATTAAGTTATAAGGTCCTAAATTAGAAAAAATACAAAAAAATCGAAAATTAAAGAAAACCCAAAAAATTAAGAAAAGAAACCCTAAAAGATAAAAAGTTTAGAAAATAATCTTTTTTTAATTTAGAAAATTGAAAAATTGCAAAAAAATTTGAAAATTTGAAAAATTAAAAGATTTTAAAAAATAACTTTTTTTTAAGGTAGGTTTTTATTTTTTAAATTTGGTTTAGAAGTTGGGCTGTTGAATTTAGGTTTAGATTTAAATCTAACCCAAGTTAACTGAATCCATATGTACAAATATGGACAAGGCATAGCCCAACCACCTAACAGTTAAGCATATGGATTGGATATGGATTGGACATGGGGTTTGAATGTGAGGTCGTGAGTTCGAATCTTGGCAAAGGCTAGGAGACCTTTTTTATTTTTTTTTTTATTTTTTGTTAACTAGCATACTACCATGTGTCAGGATTTGATTGTGCCACATGTTAGGTGTCGAGTTGGGCGGCCTTACTAACTTGGCGCTACATGACATGGTGCCACATTACTGCCCAATCAGCACTTCCCCTCTTTTTCCCTCATTTTCCCCTCGATTTTCCTCCTTTTTCGTTCTCATGAACAACTTAACCCCCTTATTTTAGCCTTTGATTTCGTGCTTTTTCCTTATTGAAATACACCAATTAATGGTGCAGATTCATCCTCTACATAATCTACTGTGAATTAAACCATTAACATGTCCAAATATAGTTAAAGGAGCATTCAATTTAAGCTCCAAAAATCGAAAAAGGAAAAAACTGATTTTCTGGAATTTGCATTCAAATCCAATTCAAGCTTTCCTTAGTTTTTAGGTTAAATTTGACTATAAATTGGAGCTCATGGACCATCAACAAGTACACACAACGAATAGAATCACTCGACATAACCTCTCTCTATCCTCGTGATCACTTTCTCTCTCTAACCTACTATCTCTCTCTTGGATTCTCTCTGTCTACTCAAACCCAAGCCTAACCACCACCACGGTCGAGCTCCCCTTAGCTTAGGCTTTCTAACCCGACCTCTCTCAACCGCCGCTATAGCCCTTTGCAACTTCCTCGAGCTACCCTCCATCAAACCCTAACCGTCACCCCTTTCTCTCCTCGAACCACCACCCTTAGCCATCTTTGACCTAAATTAGCCACACAATTAAACTCCCTACACTCCAAAATCCCTACCTCAACTAACCAATCACACCCAGCTACTACCAGGTCGAAGGACCTTCGACCGCCGCCGACTACCGCCTTAAACAACCACCAAATAGCCACCTTGAGTCACGGGACTTTGCCTACCCCCCCTATCCCTAGTAAAAAACGTACAAAATACTCCTCATCTGCTCGTTTTCATGGCCGTAACAAGTAAAATCATGTCTCCATTGCTACTACTATAGAAGCCTGACCTAAATCCAATAGAACTGACCTAACCCGACCCGAGATCCGACCCGATGTCCACGATCTGACCTACACATCCCTCTTAGTTCGAATCAGTTTCAATTTTTTTTAGTTTTTTTTTTTATTTACTTATTTAATGTAATATGAAATTGTAAATGTGAAAAAAAGGGGAAAGAAAAGAAAAAGAAAGACAAGAAAGAAAAAAAAGAATAGTTTATTTCTTTTTAGTTTAGTAAAAAATAGAGAAAATAAAAAATAAATAAGATAATAAAAATAAGCAAATAAGTTAATAAATAAAAAATTATTCTTAACACTTAGAAAAGTTGGATTTTCCAAAATAAATAAAAAATAATTAGATTTTTTTTTTAATTAAGGCACTTTAGAATTCTTCAAATAAGAGTACCAATATAGGGCCCTTTAGGAAATTTTCTTAAATAAATCAAAATGAGTAAAAACATAAACCTGGCTGTTTTAAAAACTAAAATCAATTTAATCCACTAAAATTTTCATTAAAAAAACTACGTAAGTCTGATCCCAAATAGTAAGTACTTAGGCACTTACAAGGCGACGGTAAAAAACGAAAAAAACTAATTTCCCTTTTCCTTTAGTTTAGACTGCTTTGTTTATCTAATTAAAGTAATTAAATTGAGTTTTGTCTTTTAAAATTAAAAGGTAATTTTTAAAGTTTAATTCTAATTTTGGAAAGTAAATGGTACCCGTAAGGGTTTAAAATTCCTAACCCCCAAACCTAAATATCTGGTTTTCAAAAACTGTTTTACAAAAATTGGTTTTAATTGTTAGATTAGTGGCTAAGTTATACCTAATCTACCCAATTGGTTATAACTTCACTTTTTTTCCCAACTTCGGTTAGGTGGCGACTCCAAAGTTGTTTTCAAAATAAATAGAAATGGTTTTCTTTAAACCCTAGTTGAGGATCGGTATTAAACAGATAGGGTTTAATATTGGTTGGTTTAAAGAAAACCTAATTTTATAAAAGAACCACAAGGGTGAAAAAAACAGGCTCGAGAAATTGCTATAACTTGTATGATATAATAAAATACTTAAAGTATATATGCATATATATTAATATGCATGTATATAAAAATATATACGGAACTTTACTGAATAACTGTATAAATAATATCTTAGCCAAATATTAGATAAAAACCTGACGTTTTCGTAAATCTTACGAAAACTGAATATAAGTTTTGGTATATATAAGACTTCTAAATGAGTGAAGTCTTGACAACCCAAATTTGTCAACTTTAGTATAAGTAAGATCAATGCTTCATAGCATTTTGGGGTATTATTTTATAATATCTTGAGACTTTAGTATGTATCTACTTATGATTGTAGCTATCGGTTTATACATATGCAACTATTGTACTTGAGATTCGATTTGCTATGATGAAAGCTAAGCTCCATGTTATGGTTGTTTTGTGAATATTATGCTTAAATTGTTTAAGCTTGGTTAGTCATTCTAAAAAAAAAAAAAAAACCCTGAACTAACTCAAGCTCAGTTTAACACCTAACCTGATATACATCACAACCCACTAAGGATAACGGCTAGAATTCTCGAGCTAAACACAAACTCCCTTTAATAAGGATAGCTGAAATGATCATTTCCTTATCCTTGGTCAAACTAAGTGACAAGAGAGGAGTTCGTGGAAAGGTTGGGGGTTGTGGTTCGAAGATGGTCGCGGGAGAAAGGTGTTCTCCACTGCACAAGCCCCGATTTAGTTTCGATTCACGAGTACGTGACGTTAAGCTCCACAACTCAGATGAGAGTAAGCGTAATTTCTATAATCTCACGATGGATTGAGTAACGTCGTGCGATGGCATTTGCTTGTACACTTACTAAATTTAACTAACTTAGTTGAAAACCTTGCTTATGATGTACTGAATGCGTACTTTTATCTCTGCCTCACTTACTGAGCAAGTTATCACTTGTTTTCTTATAGTTTGTTTTATAGGTTTCAAATGGATTATAACTACCTACCAAAAACCAAAGTATTAGCAAACTGGGACAAGAAGTGAGGTGTAATAAGAAATGGCTAGTTATTGTTCTTAGTATTGACTTTCTTAACTTTTACAAAAATCTACACAAGACTCTTCAAGGGCCTTGGTAGTTTTCAATATTTTAGTCTGTATATGAAATGATATGTACCTATAGGATTTACTACCACTCTTTTGCAATAGTCGAATTTCAAGTTTATTTTTAAAGATTAATCCATAAGTTTATTTCAAACAAGCATCGAATTGGATGCTTTAAAGTGATAGAGCCGAGTACTATCGAGTTTAGTTTTTATAAATAAGTCTTCTTCAAACCGATCAATATTAAACCCTATCCGTTTAATATTGACCCTCGACTAGAGTTTAAAAAGAACCATCTTTTTAACTTTACAAATGTTTTCGGAGTCGTTACCCGAGTAGAGCCGAGAAAAAAAGTTAAGTTATAACCAATTGGGTTAATAGCTTATAACTTATCTACTGGTCTTTTGATAAAACTAATTTTTAAAATGATCTAAAAAACCAGAAAAACGGGTCTGGGGTTTAGAATTTTTAAACCCTTTACAGGTACCATTGACTTTCTAATTTTAAGCCTAATCCCTTAAAATCACCTTTCAATAATTATCCTAGAACAAACAAAATTTAATCATTGATTAATGAATATAAATAAATTAAAGTGGAAAAATGGTTTTTGTTTTTTTCATTTTTACTGTCGCCCTATAGGTGCTTACATATTCACTATTCAGGATCAGACATACGTATTTCTTTTCACAAAAACTTTAGCGGGTTAGTTAATTTTAATTTTTAAAAACCAATCAGATTTACATTTTAAATTAATTCGAGTTTATTTAAGAAAACACTAAAGGGTCCTAAAGTCAATTTTATTTGAAAATTCTAAAAAAGAGCCCTAATTTTGAAAAAAGGTAAATTTTGTTTTGTCTTTATTGAAAAATCTATTTTCTAGGTAGGAAAATCCAATTTATTAATCTATTTTTTTTTTTTTTTACAATCCTAAGTCTTAGTGGAATAAACTAATGCATCCCTTCTTCTTTCCCTTTTTTTTTTTCTCTTTTCCTTTTTCTCTTTATTTTAGGTTTTTTTTTTTTACAATTTACAAATACATGAGTAATAATAAAAAAAATAAGAAATATATATTTAAAAAAAATAGAAGATCAAATCAACTCAATTTGACTTCGTTGGCTCGGGTCGGTTTCGTTAACTCGACTCGGCATTGGTCAGCTTAAGTCAACTCCAATCAACTTCAATCGACTCCAGTTGACTTTGATCGGCTCGAGTCAACTTCAGTAGGCTTGATCAACTCAGATTGACTCAGAAAGTTAAATTAGAGTGTCGAATATGAGGTTTTTAGGTATGAGGAATCTAATGGTGGTGGTAGTTTTTGTCGAAAATCGTCATGGAGAATGCTATCCTAAAGAGAAAAAGTGTAGTATGTCTGCTCCTTGAAGAGATTCTTGTGCTTCTTTACCTTGAAAATGAAAAACAAACCATTATTTATACTGTAAGTACAAAGCTTAAGCTAGGAAAGTCAAGAAAATTGAATTAAATCGTTGAAAATTCATTAATGGGTTTTGACTAGAAAAATGAATTTTTTTCCCTTTTTGAGCTCAATTTTAATTGCATAAATGACTAAATTTGGGTGGGTTTTTGGTTTAATTCAAAACTAAGCCATGTATAGTGCATGATTTCATTAAAAACTTAGGTGTCAATGTTCAAGAAATGCCCGCAAATTGTCCTTGAATACAACTCATCGTGTTTGGAAAAAGAATAGAAGAAAACTGGAAATCAAGTGAAAAACTAGAAGAAGATGGGGGTGCTTGTCATGTGTAAGGCACATACCACATGCCGCTACACGTACGTTATAAAAATAAAGGGCGCACAACAACGTACCCTTTTCCTCAATCAGGGCTAAGCCCTGTTTTCAAAGGTTGCAGACCAATTTTTAGTCCGCACAAATTATTATTATTATTATTATTATTACATAAGAATTAAATACTAAAAAAAATCTTATCTTAAGTGCACATTAAGCACTTATTATTACTTTTATATATACTTTTTCCTTTCAAAAAAAAAAAGGCACTTTATGCCTTATGCGATTAGAACTCCAAACCTCTTGCTTAATGCAATGCCAATTCTAAGTATTTATCCATTAGACCGTTGGTATGTGCCTTATCCATATGTATAACTAAATTGTACACAAAGACAAGGTTGGCTAGACTAAATTTAAATCTAAACCTAAACCCAACATCCTTTTCTTATTTTATCTAAATTAAAGTTTCCATTCTATTAATTTATTATTTTCTAAACTTCCTAAATCCTCTATTTTTCTATTTTTTGCATTTCTTACTCTTTTTTTCTTAAATTTTCTATTTTTTGTATTTTTTCTAAATTTATTATTTTTTGGCTTTCTTAAAATTTCTTAACTTTTTCTACTTTCTTAAATTTTCTACTTTTTTTGTATTTTTCTACATTTCTTTTTTTTAGGTTTTTTCTTTTTTTCTTTTTTCATTTTTTCCTAATTTAGGATCTTTTATCTTATTGAAAAAAAAATAAAAAATAAAAAGGTGGCAAAAATTGAGTGTCTATAGCTGTCCATCTTTGTGGCAAAGTTTTGGTGAAATTGGAATAAAACTTTGTCATAAAGACAAAAGAGATACTATTTTTGCCCCAAGAGTGACTTTGACCTAAGAAGCCCAATAACGAGTTAGCTATCCTATACTTGATCCGCTTAGGATTTAGTAAAAAGGTTAAAGAGAGGGGAGGCGCTCTCAAAGCTAAAAAGAATGATTGAAGCCTAGTCATAACTTTTTGGGCTCACTAACCTAAGCAAACGGACGAAGCACTCCTTGAGCTGATTAAGACCCTAAAGAGATGTTGAAGACTTAGTCATGCCTTTATAAGCTGATTAACTTAGGCGGGATCGTCTCCTTGGGTATTAGTAACCCTAACCTATAATCGATTTGGAAAACCTAGCCATACCCTTCTAGGCTCACTAACCTAGGCAGGAGCGTCTCTTGGGTACTAACAACCCTAAGTTAGGATCGATTTGGAAAACCTGGTCGTACCCTTCTAGGCTCACTAACCTAAGCGAAAGCATCTCTCGGAGACTAGTAACCCTAAGTTGGGATCGATTTGAAGAACCTAGCCATGCCCTTTTAGGCTCACTAAGCTAGGCAGGAGCGTCTCTTAAAGACCAACAACCCAAAGCTAAGATTGATCTACAGAACCTAGTCATACCCTTATAGGCTCACAAACCTAAGTAGGAGTGTCTCTCAGGAACTAGCAACCCTAAGTTGAGATCGATTTGGAAAACCTGGTCATGCCCTTCTAGGCTCACTGACTTAAGCAGGAGCATCTCTCGAAGATTAGCAACCTTAAGCTAGGATTGATCTGGAGAACCTGGTCGTGCCCTTCTAGGCTTACTAACCTAGGCAAGAGTATCTCTCAGGGACTAGCAACCCTAAGTTGGACTTAGAAAAAACACCCAATGGGCTCACTAAAAGAATATTGGTGAAGAAAAGCACCTTGTAGGCTCACTAAGAGAACTTGGTGAAGAGAAGCGCCTTATAGGCTCGCTATGGAAAATCAAAAAAGAGACTGAGTCAAGATAGTACCTTCAAAGGCTGGCTAAGTACCCAAAGATAGTATAGAAGGCGAGTGCCTTCTGATCCAGCTCAAAAAACTATTAGGAGTAAAAATCATAAAAACTGGTCATAGTCTAAATGCAAATGTTATGTTCAAAAACTGATGTGATAATATTATATGGAAGTACTTACCTGGTTTTATTGAGAGCGCCCAAACTGTCAAACCTTTTCTTGAAAAGTCCCATCAAATCCAACCAACTTATTCTTTGATCCTTTGTTGTCAACCCAATTGATTTTGATACAAAACCTATAGGACTTTACCAGCTCTTTTAGAGAAATCACGAAAATTAAACCAATACAGAATGCTACCTACTGTTTTTGTCTTTCTAGAACTTTTATGAATCAAAGCCCTTATTCCCAACTAATAAATATCTACTGTGAGGTGATTACTTATTTGGATTTCGCATTTCCCTAAAAAATAAACAATAAAAACTCTCGTCGAAGAGGATAAATCCGTAATAAAGTATTTTAAAGAGTTTGTCAATTACCAATGTCCCAGATCTCACTTCTCAACTTCTCTCATATTTTCGGTATATGGGTTCGATTAAATAGAGTAAGGGGAGTTGAACCTTTTAATAAAGAGGGTAGTGATTTTAATGTCGACAACTACCAAGGACACCAACTTTGCTTGCAGATAATGAAAATTAGACCATAATGACTGGCATTTTTGTATTTTGAGCAAAAATTTCCATTAACTTCTCATGGGTAATACAACTTTACAGCGTCAACATTTACGGGGTCTCTCAATTCTAGACCATCCATTTGAGACAAAATTAAAGCCTCTCTTGGTAATACTCGCTTCATGGCATAAGGGCCTCCATGATTAGGAGCAAATTTTCTTTTGAAGTGTTATACGTTCGAAAGAGCTTTTCTTAATACCATATCACCCTCTTTGAAGTTCCTTAGTCATACCCTTTTGTTGAAAGCCCAAGCCATTCTTTATTGATAACGTTGATTATGACACAGGGCTGTCAATCTTCTCTCATCAATCAGATTTAGCTGCTTGATGCGTTTCTTTACCTAATCGGCTTCATCCAATGGGTTTCTGATAGCACTTTGAGAGACAGGATCTCAATCTCTATTAGTAACACCGCTTCAGTACCATATACCAAAGAGTAGCGTTTTACTCCAATCGACATTCTGATGGAAGTTCGATAGACTATAAGTGTGAATGGCAACATCTAGTGCCATCCTTAGATATAATAGCCATTTTTTCGATGATTCTTTTGAGGTTTTTATTAACTGCTTCAACAACTCCATTCATTTGGGGTCAATAAAGGGTAGAGTTTATATGAATGATCTTAAATTGTTGGTACAACTTTGACATAAGCTTATTGTTAAGATTAGTACCATTATCGTTGATGATTGTTTCTAAGGTCCTATATCAAGTCAGGATATCTCTCTTGATGAACTTAACTGCAACCCCTTTGGTAACGCTTGATTATGATGAGGCCTCAATCCACTTGTTGAAATAATCAATGGTCACTAGTACAAAGCGATGCCCATTGGATGCTTTTGGAGTAATTGGGCCGATGATGTCTATTCCTCACATTGAAAAAGGCTACGGTGCCAAGAGTGTGTGTAATTCTCGAGGCAAGGCATTTATCTTACTTACATAAACTTGGCATAAGCGATAATACCTAACGTATTTGATGCAATCTCTCTCTATTGTTGACCAATAATACCTTAGCCTTGTAATTTTCTTAACCAGCATATAACCGTTCATGTGAGGGTTACATACTCCTTCATATATTTCTTTCATCAACATCTCGACCTCCTTATCGTCCACATACCTTAAAAGTGTACCGTTAAAAGATCATCTATACAAAGTGGACTCACTTATTAAGAATTAGGTAACCAACTCCTAATCATCCTTCTATCTTTTTTCTCGACCTCTTCAGGGTATGTGCCTTATTGTAGGAATATTTTAATATCATTGTACCATAGCTTTCTACCATTCATACCCTCAATTGCTAGACATAAGGTAAGTTTGTCTTCAATTTCAATAATGAAGGGCTGAATCTCGACTCCATCGAATATTTGAGTCATAGATGCTAGAGTAGCTAAGGCATTGGCAAATTGATTCTGAGTCCTCGATACATGTTTTAAAGTGATTTCTTTAAATTTCTCCATCAATTCAATCAAGTTCCAGTGATAAGGTACCAGTTTAGAATCTTTCATCTTGTATTCTCCCCGAGCTTGGCCAATAATGAGTAAAGAGTCCCAATATACTTCTAATTCTTGAATATCTTTATCTAGGGTCATTTTAAGTCCCATGATGCATTCTTTGTATTCAACGATATTATTGGTGTATGGGAAAACAAGCCTTACAGCCACAAGGTATTGCGTACCTTCAAGGAATATCAATATTGCCCTAATTCTACACCCAAATATGTTAGTTGCCTCATCAAAGAACATCTTCCATTTTGGTGGTTCATCATCTTCTCCCTTATCAAAGCTTCCTTCAACTGCCAAGATATTTTCACTGGGTAAATTGACTTGTACCTCTTGAGGGGTATTATTAGAGGGATTTTCTACTAACTAATCTACTAAAGCTTGCCCCTTGACTAAATTCCAGTTAACATACGTAATGTCAAACTCTAATAGTAACATTTGTCATTTTGAGATTCCATCAATTAGGGCTAGTTTGTCTGCTAAGTACTTTAGGGATCATGCCATGTTAGTAATTCAACCTGATAATAGAGCGTATATTGTTTAAGCTAATGCATTACCTAGATTAAATCACAGCAGGTTCATTTAACTTCTAAATATTTATGTTCCCCTTCAGTAAATTTCTTACTCAAGTAATATACAACCCATTCTTTTTCTTCCTCGTCCTTGTAGCCAAGCATACACGCCATGGATTCTGGCAATATTGTCAAGTATAGAAAAAAAAGCTTCTCAGGTTTAGGAGCTATCAAAATTGGAGGGTTCATGAGGTACTCTTTGATTATTGTGAAGGCTTGTGCACATTCTTTATCCTAGTTTATCTTAGCATTCTTTTTCATCAATTTAAACAAGGGACAACATTTTTCTGTGAGTTGAGATATGAATGAGGCTATGTAATTCAAACAGCCCAACAAGCCTCTGATTTCTTTGAGTGTGTATAGAAGAGGCAAATCAACTATTGCTTTGACTTTATCAGGGTCCACTTCAATGCCCCTTTGGCTAATTATAAAACCAAACAATTTCCCTCAAGTCACTTCGAAGGTATACTTCTCTAGGTTGAGCTTCAATTGGAATTTTCTCAACCTATTAAACAATCTCCTCAGATCATCCACATGATTTTCTCCTTCATTAGACTTTATAATCATATCATCAACGTATACTTCAACTTCTTTGTGCATCATGTTGTGAAAGATTACAACCATGGCTCTTTGATAAGTTGCCTCGGCATTTTTGAGTCCGAAAGGCATTACTTTATAGCAAAATGTGCCCTAAGTTATAATAAATGTTGTCTTGGCTTTATCTTCTTCGGACATTAGAATTTGATTGTATTTAGAGAACCCATCCATGAATGAGAAAAGATGGCTTCCAACTGTGTTACCAACCAAGAGATCAATATGGGGCAAGGGGAAATTATCTTTAGGGGTTGCTTGGTTGAGGTCTTAAAAATCCATACACACTCTGACTTTTTTGTTCTTGTTCATTACTAGCACAATGTTGGCTACCTACTCAAGATAATCAAATACTTCGATGAAACCGACCTCTAGTAACTTTCTGAGTTCTTCCTTAATTTTCAACAAGATATCTAGTCAGAATCTCCTTAGCTTCTATTTCTTGGGTTTAACTTCTCTTGTGGGTAAGCAGTAAACTACAATTGATGGATCCAACCCAAGCATGTCTTCATAAGGCCATACAAATACATCTTAGTATTCAAATAGTAGTGTAGTCATTTCTGCCATTTGTTCTTCTTTCAAATTCCCTCCAATTTTTAATGTTTTAGTGTTGTCATTAGTTCCAACATTAATCGTCTTGATTGGCTCATTAATGGAAATTTTACTTATTTCATGTTTTTACCAGCTTTCTTGCATGTCACCATAGTCATTGACATCATTCCCGATGACTAACCCAATAAGCCGAAAGTGATATCAATATTTTCGTTACCTATCTGTGTGAGGTATCCATGGCCTTTATTCGAAACAATAGATCTAGGAAAAAGAAAAGTATGTAAAGGAAAGATTGTAAGTAAGGAAGAAGTGAAGAGAAATGAGATTGATTCTTATTTAGAGGAAATTCTTTTAAGTACAGTATTGTAGAATAAAGATAATTATTACAAAACTTTGTAAAATACTAAACCGCGATTCATCATTTACCCTAGAGAAGACTGATTGCTATTCATAGAGGTAGAGAACCAATTATTCAAGTATTGAGACTTATTAGATGGGCCAATTATTTTATTTCTATTGGAGGTGTCCTATTTGGTAAGCTTTAAATTTTGAACATCAACCCAGATGAAAGTTTCCAACAACAGTAGGAAGGTTATCAAGGCGTAATATAACATGTCACCTCTTCTACCCTTAGCTTGCATTTTTTGCAACTCTTCCATCGAAGTTGGGATGTAACCTAGCCCATAGGTACCAAACTATCCTTATTTGAATTTCAGCCTCTCATCTTTCTCCTTATTAGTAATTATGCACACCTCTTTAAACATTTGGAGCCCAAACTCCTCTTGCTCTTTGATGCCAATATAAGGTATGGCTATTTCCTTATATATTTCATAATCCTGGTCACCCAGAATCGTTATGACCTAGCCATTGGAGATGAACTTAACCTTTTAATGAAGACTTGAAGGTATGGCCCCTGCTGAATGTACCTATGGTCTTCCTAATAATAAGTTAAAGGTCCTTGGGATGTCCAAGACTTGGAATTGGATGTTGAAAGTCTGTGGGCTAATATCAACAGGTAAGTTAATCTCCGCTATAATTTCTCTTCTAGACCCATCAAAAGCCCTAATTGTCGTCAAACTTGGCTTGATAGCAGTCATATCAATGCCCAATAGATCCAGGGTAGCAAGAGGGTAGACATTCAAGAATGATCCATTATCAATAAGGACTCTTGTTGTGATGAAGAGAGTCTTAGTGTATTAGTTACCTTCTTCGCCTAGTTCCTTAGTAGAGAAAGAAATCTGATCCATAATAAGGATAGAGTTGGTGACAGACCCTATTCTTTCAGCTGGTATTTCATAAGGGACTTTGACTTCCCTTAATGTTCTGAACAAAGCTTCCCGATGTAGTTTCAACACCATCAATAAACTCATGAGGGATATTTATGCTAGAGTCTTAGCGAACTGATCCATTATTTTATACTTACCAGACTTGATTATTTTGTTGAAGCCAGACAATCCTTCTTCATATTTAGTTGGTTCATTGTTCGACCTTTCCAACACAGTTTTCTTTTTCAAGTCCTCCTTCAAGTCGTAAATTCTACCAGAGTAGGTAATCCCTCCCACAAGTGAGTTCGATTGCCTTTGATTAACTGCTTGGTAGTTAAGAGGGGCAATTTTATAATTTTTGAGGCCTATAAGTACATGGAAGGTGTACCTTTTAGTCTATGGAACTTGATTCTCCTCTTGTTTGTAGAATCTGTAAACCCTGGGCTCTTGGTTAGAACCGATCATGTTGATCGCAAGATCTGAGTCATCAAATATCATATTGATGACGGGCCTATAATGGTGTACCTAGGAGCTCAATTATCATTAGGGCTTACTGTAGCAAATTTGAACCAATGGATCCTCTAAAAATATTAAAGAAAATAGAGTGGGTAGGTCTACTAACTAACTAGAGTAGCTGACGTAAAGCTGCTCAAAGGATATGACATTCCAATGAATACAATACATTTAACGCTTTACTTGATATGACGTACAAGTTGATGTCAACGTCCACCCACCACTAATCCTAAGCTACTCGACAAGATTAGATAAGAGTATATGAGAAATGAACTTGGAGAGGGTCCGGCTTACAATGAAAAGGAACCATTTATAGTAAGTGCTTAGGGAAACAATACAAATAAAGAAATTACAAAAAAGCATATGAAAGGGAAATTCTTAGTACATACGAAAAAGGGTAAAAAAGGACAAATGACAAAAAAGGAAAAATAGTACAGTGTCAGGTGGGATGGATAAATGGCAGTGCAACATTGGTTCCATATACAGATTCTCTAATCACAATAAGCGAGGGGAATCAAAGTGTTGTAGCAACAAAGAGGACGACTTTAGAAGTGTTGCCATGAAAACAAGAAGGATGTTGAGAGAGGAGTACTCAGCCATGGTGAAGGTAGCTCATGTTATTCAGCAAAGACTCTTGGCGACAAAAAAGTCAAATCACTCGACATAGTCTTCGACCAGGGAATAGTTGGCATCGGTACTAGAGAGGGAATAAAGCTAGGTGTAACCTTCCAATACTGTTAAAGAGTTCAGCCATCTTCCTTCTACATAGTGTTTTTCGTCATCGTCAAGTTGACAAGAGACAATTCTTCGGGTGAAGGACTAGAGGCCTCGAAGTCATGCACGAGTAAGAAGACCAGTAGTCGACAGCTCATCAATTCCCTGAGGTTGTTGAAGATTTGCCCTCAAATCTTGGCCTTCTTCTTCATCAGGTGCATAAGGTGTCAAATCAACCACATTAAAAGTAGTAAATACACTGTATCCGTCAAGCAACTCTAGCTCATAGGCATTATCATTGATGCTCTCAAGGATCTTAAAAGGTCCATTTGATCTGGGGAAAAGCTTATTCATCCTCTTCCCAAGGAAACGCTCCTTACTAAGGTGGACTCAAATAAGGTCTCCAGGGTTGTAAGCCACTCATCTCCTTCTTTGGCTTCCCTATTCTTTCTACTGGGCTATAGTCTATGCTAAATGTACAACAACCTTTTGATGCAACTTCTGGAATTCCTTGGCGCGCTGTAAGCCTAATTCACTTTCCCCTTGTACAGTCGAGCTGACAACTATATCTAGGGGCAAGTTCGGGTTAAGTTCATAGATGACCTCAAAAGGTGACCTTCTTGTCGAGCCTAAACTGATCAGTTGTAAGTGAACTCAATGATAGGTAGGCATAGGTCCCAATCATGTAAATTCTTCCCCACATCCACTCGTAAAAGGTTGCTATCTGTCCTATTTACTACTTCGGTCTAGCCGTTTGTCTGAGGGTGGCAAGAAGTACTGTACTTAAGCTTGGTGCTAAGTTTCCTCCACAGGGTTTTCTAGAAGAAACTCGTGAACTTCGAATTACAGTCGGATACAATACTTCTCAATAACCCATGAAAACGTACAATTTCTTATAAAAAGAGGTTAGCGATAAATAAAACAACATTAGTTCTATGGCAAGGAATGAAGTGACTCATCTTACTAAAATGGTCGACCACAACCATAATAGGGTCATATCTTCTCGACGTTCGGAGAAGGTCGAGCATGAAATCCATACTTAGGTCAATCCATGGATACTTAGGTATAGGTAGGGGTGTGTACTCTCCATATAGCTCTCTCCTTCCTTTTGTATATTTATACACCTCGCACCTCTCAAGAACTCGGTGTACATTCATCATTATCTTAAGCCAGTAGAAATGTCCTTCCAATATTTCAACCATCTTCTTTTCTCCAAAATGGCCAATAAGGCCTCTAGCATGGGCTTTATGGACAAGTAGTTCTCTAGCCAAACCACTTGGTACACAAACTTGCTTGCCCTTCATCAGGAACCCCTGACTCAAGTAGAACCCATCCACAACACCTCAAACAATGCATTTGGCCACAACACCTCAACCCATTTGGCATGCTGCCAAGAAAGCTGTCAATGCCCATGAAGATGCTTGAGAGACTTATGATTGGAGTAAATGATGAATTTTCTCAGTAATAGATAATGCTACCAGTTTTATAGTGTTTGGACAAGGGTATAGAACTCCTTATCGTAGGCTGAGTACTTCAAGGTAGCACCTCAGAGTTTCTCGCTAAAATAGGCAATTGGTCGGTGCTCCTGCATTAAGACAGCACTAATGCCGATGCTAGATGGGACACACTCTACCTCAAAAACTTTCTCGAAATCCAGCAATGCGAGTACTAGAGTAGACATCAACTTAGACTTCACATCTTCAAAACTCTTTTGAGCTTTCTCTTACCACCTAAACTCAGTGTTCTTCCTAGTCAATTCAGTTAATAGTGCAGTTATGGAACTAAAGTTCCAAATGAATCTCCAATAGAACAAAGCTAGACCATGGAAGCTCTTGACTTCAGCAACACTAGTCGATACGGGACACTTAAGAATGGGTCTGACTTTCTCATCATCAACTCGATCTCCTTTCCCTATGACAACATATTTGAGGAATACAACCTCGCTTTGACAGAATACACATTTCTTTAGGTTATCGAATAATCTCTCGGCATGGAAGATGTCAAACATAGATCTTAAATGCTCAACATGAGTGATGAGGTCAACAATGTAGACTAAAATGTTGTCAAAATAAACCACAACACATTTGCTGATCAATGTTCTAAGCACATGATTCATTAGCCACATAAAAGTACTCGGTGCAATAGTTAGGCCATACAGCATTACTACCCATTCAAACAGATCATCCTTTGTCTTGAAGGATGTCTTCCATTCATCTTCAAGCCTCATTTGTATTTGGTGATAATCACTCTTCATATCAATCTTTGAAAAGATGTGAGCATCATGTAATTCATCGAGCATATCATCCAATCGTGAAATTAGGTATCGGTACTTAACAGTGATTTTATTGTTGGCACAGTTGTCAATGCACATTCTCCATGACCTATCTTTCTTGGGTACTAACACGGTTGGGACAACACATGGGCTTATGCTTTCTCAGACATACTTGTAATCTACCAACTCATCAACTTGCTTCTTCAACTCGATTGCCTGCTTAGGATTGAGTTTATAAGCGGGTCAGTTCGATAGGGCTACTCTAGGCTGAAGATCAATGCAATGCTCAATGCCTCTTAAGGGTGGTAAACCTTTCAACATCTCGACAAGAAATAGATCGGCATACTCTTTAAGTATAGCTCTCACTTTGGTTAGACAGTTATCGACTTCTCTCACCTCTAAGAGCCTCCTGACTCAAAGGAGCACATAGTCCTCGGCTTTGACTTCTCAGGCAAACTGAGCTCGGGAAATCACTAAGGATTTTCATTACAGTGATCTAGCAACCTTTTCTTGGGCCTCCTGCACTTCCTTAGGACTCATAGGTATCGATATAATTTTCTTCCCATCCTTTTGGAACATGTAGGTGTTCTTATACCCATCGTGCAATACCTTCAAGTCAAACAACCATGGTGAGCCGAATAATATGCGAGAAGCACAAATGTAAAGGACATCACACAATACCTTGTCCCTATACCTATCACCAATGGTAATTGGTACTCTAACTTGATCAACAACATGTAAGCCTCCTTTCTCATTAAGCTAGTGAATCTTGTACAACCTACAGTGTAGGAGGGTCGATAATTTCAGAGCCTTTACTACTCCTTACACTATGATATTGGTACAACTCCCTCTGTCGATGATCAAAGCTCATAGCTTGCCATTCACTCAACAATTCGTATGGACTAGGTTCTCCCTCTGCTTAGTCTCATTAGCCATAAATGCACTAATCGAATGACAAAACAGTACTTGGTACCGCTTTTAGGAGGTATCTCAGCATCAGGTTCTTCTTGAAACTCTTCTAGCATCTATTCAACTTCCATCTCTTCCTCTCATTCGCTCGCATTCTCTACTTCAAATCGGGGCTTGTCTCCCTTTATGGTCATGACTTAGGGGTTAAGACATTGACTAGCCACGTACCCATAACCAAGACATTTAGAGCATTCGATTTCCCAAGTCTTTCTTTTAGAGCTCTGACCTTGGTCTCTTTGAACCTCAGGTTCCTTGGCTTTCTTCTGGTTGGATTGGCATTTACCCTCGATGTTCTACTTCAGAATTGTTTGATGCTTGATCATTCCCTGGTCGGCTCAACATGCCACTTCTATTCAGCAGCATAAGTCAGCTACTCGGCATTCGACTAACCTGGTTCCGCCTCTACCTTTCGACTTTCTATACCACCTTGATGGCTTCATCTAGAGTCACAAGATTTTGTAGCTCCACTATATTACCAATCTCGATCCTTAGGCTAGAAATGAACCATGCTAGTTTGTGTCTCGGGTTCGTCCACATCACATTGGATCATAAGCAACTGAAACTCTTGGACATAGTCGTCTACTGAACGATTACCCTATCTTAAATCTTGTAAACATCAAAAAGTATCTTACTCGTAGTATTAATGAACCTACTTCTCATAACTCTCTTCATTTCATTTCATGTTTGGATTTCGTGTCAAGCCCTTAGGCGAACATTCTACAGCTTCTTCCACTCCATTGTTGCATATCCCAAGAATTCCAATGCAGTTACTCGGATACAGATAACATCTTCATAATCGTAGAAGTCAAATACCTTCTTGATCTTTTCCTCCCAATCCAAATAGTCGTCAGCACTACCAAACCCATTGAAGCTCGAAATTTGTACCTTAAGGTATTTAGCACCTCTAAGCGCTCTAAATAATTGCTCATCAATCTCAACATACTGTTCCTCTTCTTCTTCATACTCTTCCACTTCGTCCAACTCTAACCTTCTTCTTGCTATTATATTGGTACGACTGGTGGTGTTTAGTTCACAGGAAAGGCTTCTGGTGCTCATTCATTCATTTACCTTCTAGGCCTAGCTCTCATTTCTCGATCCTATTCAATTACTCTCTCTCTCGGCCCAGTCTCTAAGACTCTTTGTACTAAAACAGCCAAATTAGCTACAATAGCAACAAGGTCTTATATCTGCTCGTCAGTAATACATAGGGTTTGTTGGGTAACTCAACCATGACCATGAGTATCACTCTTGGCATCGTTAATCTCTCCTTGAATACTAAGATTCGACATTCTCGCAAAGAATAAACTTTAGAATACACTCTTTACATAAGAAACTACTACATAGAGAAAATACCAATCTAACAATGAACTATGAACTTACTTTATTCTTTCTAATGAAAACAAAGAATAACAGACAATAGACCAAAAGGAACTACTGCATACGGCTCTTAATCACAACCTCAAGCTCTGATACTAGGATTATATAGTGTGCCTAAGAGTTTAGTGATCATTAGGACTTACCATAGCAAATTTGAACCAATGGATCCTCCGAAAATATAGTAAGTAGGTCTATTAACTAACTAAAGTAGTTGACATGAAACTGTTCGGAGGATATAATACACCAATGAACACAACATGACTTGACACTTTACTTGATATGATGCACAAGTTGATGTCAAGGTCCATCCGTCACTAATCTTGAGCTACGCAGTAAGATTAGATAAGAGTGTATGAGAAATGTACTTGGAGAGAGTTGTCTTATAAGAACAGTTTATTAAATGAATATCTATGAGGTAAGATGATTTTAGCTTACAAAAAAAAAGGGATTATTTATAGTAAGTGCCTAGAGCAACAATACAAATAAAGAAATTACAAAAAGGCATGCGAAAGGGAAATTCCTAGTGCATATGAAAGGGAAATTCCTAGTACATACGAAAAAGGGTAAAAAAAGACAAACGACAAAAAGGGAAAAATAGTATAGTATCAAATGGGATGGACAGGTGGCAGCGCAACGTTGGTTCCATACATAGATTCTCTTATCACAGCAGGCGAAGAGAATCAAGATGTTGTGGCAACAAAGAGGCCGAGTCTAGAAGTGATGCCGTAAGAACAGGAAAGATGCCGAAAGAGGAGTACTCGGCCATGGTGAGGGTAGCTCATGTTACTCGATAGGGACTCTTGATAGTAGAAAAGTTAGATCACTTAGGACAATCTTTAACCAGGGAATAGTCAGCATTGACACTAGAGAGGGAACAAAGCTAGGTTTAACCTTCCGACATTGTTAAGGAGTTTGGCCATCTTCCTTCTGTACAATGCTTCTTGTCATCAACAAGTTAATAAGAGAAAATTCTTCAGGTAAGGGACTAGAGGCCTTAAAGTCATACACGAGTAAGAAGACCAGTGGTCAGCAACTCATCACATGATTAGGTAAGGGGTTGTTATTGATGTTTAGAACTAGAGCCTCTATGAATTCTAGTTGGACTGTACCTTCATCGATTAAATCGTGAATTTTATTTCTTAATCTCTAACATGAGTCTGTTGAATGGCCTACTTACCCTAGATGATATTGATACCTTGCATTAGGATAAAAAAATCCTAAACTATACCTTTCATTGGGAGCCTTAAAATGGAGCAGATTATCCTTTCTTAGTTTTTTAAGTATATAACTAAGAGGAATAAGTATTTTGGTGAATTGCCTTGGGGTCCTGCTGACTTGCAATTGGCTTCTAAACTGTTGTTGAGTTGGCAGGGGATTTGCCTTAAAAGAGACCCGAGTATTAAGTTTAGTATTTAAATTAATCATGTTGATAGTAACTTCTCTATGCTTATTGGTGGTGGGTTTAGTAAAAGGTGGTCTTCTATCCGATGGTTCTTGTAACTTGCCCGAGGAGATGATACTTTCAATCCAACACCCTACTGTTACTACTTTTACAAAACTAGAAGAGGCTTTCCCGATCAAGTGAGAGAAATAAGGCCTCTCGAGAGTATTAATAAAAGTCGAAGTTAGTTCTTTCTCAGTCATGGAGGTGGATACCCTTGTAACTAGGGACCTCCACCTTTGGGCATATTCTTTAACAGATTCATTGTACCTCTTTCTTAGGGCAACTAAATCCATCATAATTAGCACCACTTCAATATTGAACCTATATTGCTCATAAAATGCCCTAGCTAGCTTCTCCCATTTGTTTATCTAGTTTAGGTCCAATTAGGCATACCAAGTCAAAGTAGGGCTTGTCAAGTGTCTTGAAAAGTTTAGATCATAAGCTGATCATATTGCACATACTTGCCCATTTTGAGTATGTATAGCCTAGTGTGCAATTTAGGGCACTCAGTTCCATTATACTTCTCAAGGTCAAGTACTTTAAACTTCTCTAGGAAGTTTCCATAATCATAAGAAAAAAAATCTGTTATACTAGCATACTCGAATCCATCATACCCTTCAAGCATTTTCATCTTCTTAGCAATTTGTTAGGTCAATCGCCTTTTAAGTTCTTTCAATCTGTCCTGATTAACTTCATGCTTTAAGTTAATTGGAAGCGAGTAAGTGTTTGGTTCAAAAGTCAGGTTGACCTTCGAATAGACCCCTTTTGTCTCAAAGGATTCAAAGGCTTAGTTGACTTTAGGGTAGGTTTCTTCTACTTTGAGGGGTAGGGCTTCAGCATTCTTTCCATATTGAGCTCTAAAGTTTTCTTTATTTGATAAAGCCGTGGGCCTAAGTAAGGTGATGCTATCAACAAAGAACCTCAATTAATATACAATCTTCCCTACTGTTCTTTCTAAAGAGTAGAACCTCAACTCAATAGAATCAACAACTTTGGGGTTGATATTGCTATTATTGGTGTTGGTGTTGTCATTTCCTTGGTTGGCCATTCTAATTTGAAAGTGGGTTCAGATAGGACTTCTTTAGAAGGTTTGATGCTTGGGAGCTATCTTGGCAACTTGGTTTATGATCACTTCTCATAAGTTAGCATGTAAATATTTTTCAAATGAAATGAATGAAAAACGGGAATGCAAAAATGTATGGCATACGAATGCAAGGAAATAAAATCAACGTATAACTAGTAAGATGGCCATTTTTGTTATTTTGTAGCTCCCAGAATTCCCTTTTATATTATTTGAAAAAAGAAAATACATTCAAGAAGGGTAATCCTATTCCTAAATGTTCTTTTGGCGCTTGGCAGGCGTTCCTTTTTTCTACTTACTAAGTCCTACTAGTGCTTCCTTCATGTTTTCTAAGTTATGCTCTCCCATTTCTTCAAGTTCTTTGAGCCTCTTCTAAGTCGTCCTTAATTGATGTTTTAAGGCCTAGGAATGTTGTCTTGATAACTGAAAGAGATTTTTCCACATGTCCCACTCTTCATAAATTACTTCTATACGAACTTATACTTAGTCCATGTAGGTCTTGATTTTAGAATCTAGTTCAACTGGTGCAGGTTAGATGATTTATGATGCTCGATACTAAATCTCCCCTACCTTATGAAGCTAATTGTATAAGTATTCTTTGGTGACCCTATGCTTGTCCACTTCTCCTAACCACTCTCCTAAATCGATGTTTGGGTTGACAGTCCTTTTTTCTGATAACTATTTAATTGCCTGGAGTTTGGACATCTTTTGTGGTAGAGGAATCTGAAGGTCCTTATAATCCAAGGTCGATGGAAATTAGGTACTAGACTAGTGACCCGTAGCCGAACCTGAGGACTAAAGGGACTAAGAAGTTGGATCTTCCTGTTCCAGCCGACTCTTATTAAGGCCAAGTATCTCTTTATTGAATAACTCTGCATGACAAGCCGCGTGACTTCCCATCTCTCGAAGGTTATGTACCAAATGCCAGAATGTTAAGATACCTGCCAAACCATGCGCGCTTGCTCACTTAAGCCTGAGCTAACCACTTATTTGCCATCACTCTTATCGAGAGACCAAGAGAGAGAAACTTCAGACTGACACAACTACCCTTACTCGAACAAACCATTTGACCATACTCTTTTGTCTACTTCCTCTAACAGCATCACCAATACATCTTCGCTACGTATATAGGAACCCGCATAGAATCTGTTACACTAATGATTATTTTTCTTAAATATTCATTTTTACTTTTTGGTATTCTTCTACATTACTTCTTAAGGGTAATACCCTTTTTGTCTTTTCCTTTTTAGGCATGTTGCCCTAAATTCTTGGGTATAAATACTCCTTATACTTATAGTTGTAGAGGAGATTGAACATTAATCCACTTAACATTTATCTCTCGTAAACATTACTTTGTTTACATCCATTTCACTCTTATCCTAACCCTTAAGCAACATTAGGTGATGAGCAACCTCACCGAACCATCTCATACATCACATCAAGTTATGCTGTGAGTCCTCGGAAGTTACATTGGTGCATCATATCCATTGGAGTTGTTCATGGGTTTTTGCTTACCTTTTTATTTGCATTTTCCCTATCACTTCCTTTTCAAGCTTTCAATAAGCTTGGACCCATCCATCGACCGACCTTATCTATTTTTGGTCATAGTTCACAACATCTTGATATTAGAGCGAAGGTTATGTTTGAGTTGTAGTTTGTTTTCGAAGTTCTGTTTATACTTTATTTTACATGTGTGAAACAGAGCAAGTTACTACATTCATTTTAGCTACTGTGTTTGCCAATAGTTTAGTCTTTGGTTTAGAGAAATGATGGATCTAAGTGTAAACGTTGGTGTTTATGACAACAGTAGAGTTGACCACCATGGCTAACAGTCTCAAGAAATCCCTAGAAGTATTAATGAGAGACTTGATGAGGTGGCCAACCTCTTGATAGATTTGACCCCAGCTATTCATACGTTAGCTTACCAACCGACTAAGGCCACGTAAAATCCCTCATAAGCTACTCAACCTATTAGAGGTTAAAACCCAGCTCAACAAGTTCGAGGTAGAGGAATAGCAAATAAGTAAGATAAGGATAGACCTAAGGGAACTAAGTGAAGAAGATGAGGAACAGTATTTTAAAGAAGAGCAAGCTCGAGTCCCCAGAGCATCTGACCACGTAAAGCTTTGGATTCTGAGCCTCAATGGATCTAGGAATGCTAATGAGTATCTAGAATGGGAAGAGAAAGTGGAGCTTATTTTTTACTATTATCAGTATGAAGATTACAAGAAAGTAAGAACTATTATTGTTGAGTTCTTCGGATATGCTGCTATGATGCGTATCGCGGGTAGCAAAACTCGAAAGGAAGATGATGAAATTTGGGTTTAAGTGAGAACGGAAAATAAAGGGTGAGAACAGGGGGATTTGAGTGTGATTATGTGGATATCATGCACCAAGATATAAACATAATCAATGGTTTTAGCTCGAAATAGGGTCCAATACAACTCGCGAACACTAAATATTGTTCGAGATTCAAATGAAGGCTAGATGCAACTCATTAACCGACTCAAATGAGGGTTCACCACAATCTTATGATTAAGATTAATAAGAACACAAAAAAGATTAAAGAGTTACTCAACACTCAATAATCCAGTAAATATAAGCTCGAATAGCTCAAATATAGCCTTGCTCGAAAGAGGAAAGTTTCACTATAAAATATGATTATCTTCATTCATATATTTTCTGTCTAATATGTTATTACAAATGTTGCTATTTATAGCAAGTCCTAAACCTTAGTAGCAAAACTATAAATAATGTACAAGACCTTAAACCCTAAAGAATTGGGCCTTTAAATAAAATAAAGGAAACATGTATAAGAATACAAACTGTGCATTTAATAGATGAAGTCGGCATGCAATCACTCAACCAGTCTTGGAAGGAGTAGGATTCGAATTAGACAGGGTCAACAATTGGATGTATGAGTTCGACAAGGAGTCCCTGAGGTCTCGCATTATTTAGCCAAGACACCAAAAAGGTTGGCTCATAATTGCTGAGTTCTAAAGTTAATCGGTACTAGTCTCTTCGTACCATGCCAAGTGGAACCAACTCTCAACAACGTGATCTTTCGGCTACTCAATTAACAATAGACTTATTGTCGAGTGGTTCTTTTTCTACCTCTCGTCCTTCTAGCTTCAGCTCAGTCTTGATAAGAGTTTATTAGTCTCGACTTGGGACTGGTTAACCTCAGCTTGGAGATGGTTGCAGGCTGATTCCTATCATTATCGCGAGTTTGAAAGGAAGTCATCCTCAACGTTAAACATTAAGCATAGGACTGAATGTCAAACAAACTTATCTTCCCTTTTCGTTTCACCATGGGTGCCAAGTATCTCTAAATTTCCTTAACACTCATAGGGATCAAGCAATAGCTCTTCCCATCCTTCCAAACGGTGTAAGTGTTGAGGAAGCCATCATGGATCACTTTCCAGTCATACTCCCAAGGATAGCCAAGAAGTAAATTCGCGGCATTCATAGGGACCACATTAAATTCAATCTCATCCTCATACTGCCCTACCTTGAATGCTATCCGAGCTATTTTATAGATATAGACCATACCATTGTCATTAAACCACTTCAATCTACAAGGTTGAGGGTACGAGTAGGATAGCAATTTCATCTTCTCCACTAACTCGGCAGAGATGACATTGGTGCAACTTTCTCTGTCTACAACTAGAGAACAGGTCTTCCTATTCACTAAACATCAAATATGAAATAAATTTTCCATCTATTTAGGATCTGCTTTTAAATCATCTCATGTCGCCATGGCTGAAAATTCATCCAGATTTTTGGCATAAACATCTTCTTCTATCAACTTGTCTTCTAAACTCTTGTCACTCTAACTCTCTACTTGAGCATTCAGTCCTTCACCTTTTAAGACCATGACCCTCTTATTTGGGCATTAGGACGTAATATGTCCGTAGCCTAAGCATTTGAAGCACTTTAAGTCTCGAGCCTTGTTACCAGGTGCCTTCTCTTTCTCAACAATCTTTTTCTCGACATAAACTGGTCGACTAGGCTCTCCTTTCTCCATCCTCTTCTCTAACCCATTTCTCTCGGCATACCTCTCAAGCTTAAGGTTACCTTGTTAAGGTCAGCTAGTTGGCCTCTGATGCCTTCTTCTCCTTTATCTCTCCACCCTTAATGCTAAATTGATTAGCTCATCCAATGAATTGAGCAGTAGAGTTTGAATATGTCAAGAGTGTCGTCTGGGAGTCCACTCAGGAACCTAGCAATGGTACGGTCCTATGGCTCAGCAATCTTACATCTCATCATCAATGTCTCAAACTTCTTTAAGTACTCTTCAATAGTGTTTCGACCTTGCCTTAGGTGCTAGAAGGCATAGAGCATCTCTTGCTTAAAGTAAGTCGGCACAAAGTGCTAAGCTTCCAAGTTCTAATTAGCTCTTCTCCTTCGGTATCTCGCTCAGCAACCAACTTATCCCACCAAAGACTTGCATATTCAACAAGGGATAATGAAGCCAGCTTAACCTTTGTTCAATCATCACACTCGTAACACTCAAACAACTTCTCAACTCGAGGAATCCAGTCAAGGAATTCTTCAGGACGACTACTTCCACTGAAGGTTAGCAGCTTAAGCTTGATATTATCAAGTCCTTGACCAGGTGCTCAGGTTCATCCCTTGCATTCTGAACTGGTTGATTCACCTCGACCACATCTCTTCTCGACCTTAGCTCTCTTCTCTGGGCTTCTTGATTTGCTTCAAAGTCAACACTCCTTTCATTTCTTCTTCTTGACATAGGTAGGTTTTCTCTCCTTCTCAACTTGGCAGCTCTTCTCGACTATCACTCATCGTTGTCAAGTTCATTAGAACCACTTCTATTGGCAGGTGTTTGATCCTTTCTTTCTTCTCAGTCATCACGTCTGCGACTTCTGACTAAACTAGTAAGTTCTTAGATAGAGTTGATGAGATTCTCAATTTGATATTCCAAGTTATCAACACGTCGTCTCAAACTTCCACAAGGACTATCACCACTGTTATTGACACCATCTTCCGACATTCTTGTCTATACAGTAATCTCTAGAAAAATTGAATAAACACGTCTTGCAAGAAAAACACTACAGCAACCCAGAAATGACTATTACTTGACTTCTATAGTTACCAACAAATAACAAACACTTCTACAACAACTAGAATCAACTACCAAATTACTGTTACTCGACTTAACAGTACAATACTACGACTGCTAAAAATACGAACACACTACACTATAGAATGACAATGAACAATTGTTCAAATGGTTAAACAAATTTTGAAGAACACTAGTACGCATGTCTCCCCAAAGCTCTAATACCAAGGTGATGCATATCACGAGCAGCAAAACTCGAAAGGAAGATGATGGAATCTAAGTTCGAGTGGGAATAGAAAATAAAGGGTGAGAATAGGGGGTTTTGAGTGTAAATGTGTGGATATTACGCACCAAGACATAAACATAATCAGGGGTTTGAGCTCGAAATAGGGTCCGATACAACTCGCGAACACTAAATGTTGTTCGAGATTCAAATGAAG
This sequence comes from Lumnitzera littorea, assembly GCA_024138015.1. Taxonomy (NCBI): domain Eukaryota; kingdom Viridiplantae; phylum Streptophyta; class Magnoliopsida; order Myrtales; family Combretaceae; genus Lumnitzera; species Lumnitzera littorea. The sequence goes on from JAMXBB010000008.1 coordinate 78,315,528, forward strand.
GCTAAATGCAACTTATTAATCAGCTCAAATGAGGGTTCACCGCAATCTTACAATTAAGATTGATAAGAACACAAGAAAGATTAAAGAGTTACTCAACACTCAATAATCTGATAAATGTAAGCTCTAATAGCTTAAATATAACCTTACTCGAAAAAGGAAAGTTTCACTGTAAAATATGATTGTCTTCATTCGTATATTTTTTGTCTAATATGTTATTACAAATGTTGTTATTTATAGCAAGTCTTAAACCTTAGTGGCAAAACTGTAAATAATGTATAAGGCCTTAAGCCTTGAAGAATTGGGCCGATAAATAAAATAGAGGAAACATGTACAAGAATACAAAACTGTACGTTTAATAGACAAAGTCGACATGCAGTCACTCGACCAGTCCTAGAAAGAGTAGGATTTGAACCAGACAGGGTAGGCAATTAGATGTACGGGTTCGATAAGGAGTCCTTGAAGTCTCGCATTATTTGGTTGAGACACCAGAAAGGTTGCTATGAGGAGGCAAAAAGGCTACTAAGAGATCAATACTTAGCCTGAAATGAAAAAAATACTGAGAAATAGATTTATGCTAAAAACTTACCTACAAGATGCTTTCACTCAACTCTAGGAGCTAAGGTAAGGAAGCCAAACAATTGACGAGTTTGTTTAGAAATTCCAAATGTTCATGATCAAATGTGAAGTGGAGGAGCCCCTAACACAAACAATCTTTAGGTTCATAATGAGATTGAGAGGTGATATTCAGAACATTGTGGAGCTCCAATGATTCATAACAATAGATGAAGCTATTCAAATAGCTCAACAAGTAGAGAGACATAAGAGAGATCGAATACCGACTAGACTGCCGACTAGTCGACTCGGACAAAGAAGTCATCGAGCTTGGTTAAGTACCGTGCCGAGCCTAAAGGTAGATGTCCAAGCCGAGCTGAAAGGCCAACCTGATGGTGAAGTGCCAACCTGAACTTATGAGAAAGGGTAAGGATCAAGCAGGAAGATGACCCATATCAAGTGCTTTAAGTGCTAAGGGTTTAGACATATGGTTACTAAGTGCCCAAACCAAAGAACTATGGTAATCAAGGGAGACGTCACAAGGCTGGAGGTAGAGAGTATAGATGAGGAACCCAGGGAGGAAGCGATCACTATCAAGAAATAACTGATTAAAGAAGACGTGTTTGTCGAGGACATAGATCAATTAATCCTAGTTGTCTAATGCGCCATGAACTTAGAAGCCTCATGAGAGGAGGAGTAGAAAGAGAATTTGTTTCATACAACCTATAAAGTGAATGACCAGGTGCATACCTTAATTGTGGATAGTGGAAGTTGCACCAATGTGGCATCAGCCGAAATAGTCACATAGTTGAAGTTGCCAAACATTACATACCTGAAGCCATATAAATTACATTGGTTGAGCGATGAGGGAGCACTACATGTCACCAAGTAAGGATTACTGCCGATCACAATTGGAAATTACTCTGGCAAGATTCTCTACGATATGTTGCCCATATGTACCTCACACATGTTGCTTAGCCAACCATGGCTGTTTAACAGAAGAGTTATCCATGATAGATATAGGAACGTATATGTGTTCGAAAAGGATGGCTAGAAGATTACATCGAACCTAATGCCGCTGAGAGAAGTTAATAAATTGCAGACAAAACTTGCTCACGAATTGAAGAAAACCCTGATAATGAGTAGAGCCGAGTTCTGATAGGCCATCAACACTTACGAGCCAACCCTCATGTTGGTCAGGCGCCTATTAGAGATGAAAGAGCGGGGTAAACTACCTTAAGAAGTAGGAGCACTGTTAGACGAATATGCCAATCTGTTCCTAGAAGAGTTACTCGAAAGGTTACCCCCATTACAAGGCATAGAACACTACATTGACTTAATACTTGGCGTTGCCCTGCTGAATAAGCCTGCTTATTGAATGAGTCCTGAATAGGCTTCTAAGCTCCAACGTCAAGTCAATGAGTTACTAGAGAAAGGATATGTTAAGGAAAGTCTCAACCCTTATGCTATGTTAGCTCTTCTAGTGCCTAAAATGGATGAAACTTGGTAGATGTGTATAAATAGCCGAGTTGTAAACAAGATCATGATCAAGTATAGGTATCCTATTCCAAGGTTAGAAGATATGCTGGATGAATTGAGTAGAGCCAAGATCTTCCGTAAGATTGATCTTAAGTCTGGTTATCATCAAATCCGCATGAGGTCAATAGATGAGTAGAAGACTACATTCAAGACTTGACACGAACTTTATGAATGAATGATCATGCCCTTTAGCTTATCGAATGCCCCAAGCACTTTCATGAGACTAATGAACCATGTATTAAGACATCTGATAGAAAAGTATGTCATGGTGTACTTTAATGACATCCTAGTCTACAATGCTGACATGCCGAGTCATTATGAACATCTCCAAGCCGTAGTAAACGTCCTCTGTATCGAGAGATTATTTGGCAATCTCAAGAAGTATTGCTTTTGCTAGGAGGAAGTGATATTTTTGGGCTATGTAATAAGTGGAGGAGGCTTACGAGTGGACGATAAGAAGATATGAGCAATTGTTGAATGGCTGACCCCTACTATTTGTACCGACGTAAGAAGTTTCCATTGACTGGCTTCATTCTACAAAAAATTCATCAAGAATTTCAACACACTTGCCGCACCACTTATTAAGCTAATAAAGAAGAACATTGACTTCCAATGGGGAGAAAGGGAAGAGAGGAGTTTCACCGAGATAAAAGAAAGATTGAACTCCGCCCTGGTGTTAATTCTACCTAACTTCGACAAAATATTTGAGCTACAATGTAATGCATCGAGCATTAGAATAGGCGCTGTCCTGATGCAAGAAGGCCAACTAATTGCCTTCTACAATGAGAAGCTCAAAAGACCTTAGTTAAATTACTCCGTATATGACAAAGAACTCTTAGCACTAATCTGAGCACTACAAGTATAGTAGCACTATTTACTACCGAGAAAGTTTGTCGTCTACACTGACCACAAGTCCTTGAGGTACCTCCAAAGTTAAACCAAGTTATTGAAGCGGCAAGCAAGATAGGTTGAATTCCTTGAATGATTCAATTTTGTAATAAAATATAAACAAAAAAAGAGCAATATAGTTACTGATGCTTTTTCAAGAAGATATGCACTCCTTAGTAAACTGCAGACCAAATTATTTTTGTTTGTAAGCATAAAAAATCAGTACTATGGGGATCCACACTTTAGACCTACGTTTGCGCGATGAGTTGATGGAAGAACAATAGATGAGTACCATGAAGAAGATGGCTACTTGTTTCCAGGATGGAAATTATGTGTGCCAACTTGTTCACTGTAGGAGCTACTAATCAGGGAAGTTTACAGTGGAGGACTATCTAGACATTTTGGGGAGAAAAGGACATATGAATTGCTGAGTGGTCGATTCTTTTGGCTGAGAATGAGGCAAGATGTACACCAAATTGTTGAAAGTTATGCCATGTGCAAGAAGGCCAAATGCCAAGTCGAACAAGGGAAAGTAATGCCTTTGCCTATTCCGACAAAACCATAGACTAAGTTAAGCATGGATTTTGTCCTTAGATTACCATGAACTACGCAAGGCAAAGATTCTATAATAATTGTCATAAATCAGTTCAATAAGATGGCGTACTTTGAGCCTTGCACCAAAACTAATAATACTTCAGCTATTGCTTTTCTTTTCTTACAAGAGATTGTACGGTTACATGGCATGCCGAGAAGTATAGTCTCCGACAAAGACCTAAAGTTCTTGACCCTTTTATAGAGGACCTTGTAGCGATGGATGGGGACCAAACTATTATTCAATACCTCCTGTCGCCCCCAAACTGACTACCAAATAAAGGTGGTTAATCGCACTTTGAGATCACTACTCTGAGCTACAATGGGCAAGAACTTAGTTGATTGGGACGTTTGCTTGCTAGTGGTCAAATTTGTATACAACCGAACAGTACATGACACTACTAAATAGACCCCCTTTGAAGTTATCTATGGTTCTAATCCTGAGTTACCCCTCGATCACCTCCATGCCGAAATCCGAGCAAGAAGACCCAAATGCAAGAGCCAAAGCATAATCCCTTCAACATATCTATGATAAAGTCACTTAACACATCGACTAAACTGCTAGAAGATTACGAGATAAGGCCAAGGGTAGGACAACTAAACAATTCTAGTAAGGAGACTTGGTATTGCTATACCTCAATAAGAAATAGTTTTCGAGCAAAAAGAAGAATAAATTATTTACAAGAGCTTAAGGACCCTTTAGGATCCTCTAGAAGATCAATGATAATGCTTACAGGTTAGAGCTACCCAAAGATTTTAGGGTATCTAACACCTTTAACATTGTAGACCTTAGTCCCCATCACCTTAATGGAGAGTTAACCAAAGATCATACGAATTTAATCCCAAATCCAAATCAACTTGAAAGGAATGAAGGGAATTAGGCTACTAGACCACTAACCTGCAGCCAAGCCCGAGGACTAGAGGGATTGGTAAGGCGAATCTTATTGTTCTAGCCGATTCCTACCAAGGCTGAGTATCTCTTTGCCAAGCAACTCTACATGCTGAGCCGCATGACTTCCTATCTCTCAGAGATTATGTGCCAAATGCTAAAATGTCGAGATAATTGCCAAACTATGTACGCCTGCTCACTTAAGCCCGAGCCGACCAGTTATTCGGCATCACTCTTGCTAAGAGACCGAAAGAGAGAGACTCTAAACTGACACGGTTACTCCTACTCAGACAAACCTTTTGATCGTACTCTTTTGTCTACTTCCTCTAATTGTATTTCCAATACATCTTTGCCATGTGTACAAGAGCCTGGATAAAATCTATTACACTAATGATCATTTTTCTTGAATATTCATTTTTACCCTTTTGTATTTTTGTACATTACTTCTTAGGGGTAATACCCTTTTTGTCTTTTCCTTTTTAAGCATGTTGCCCTAAATTCTCGGGTATAAATACCCCTTATACTTTTAGCTGTAGAGGAGATTGAACATTAATACACTTAACAATTGTCTCTCGTAAACACTACTTTGTTTACATCTATATCACTCTTATCCTAACTCTTAAGTAAGGTTAAGTGGAAAGTAACGTTGCCAGACCATCTCATGTATTCTATCGAGTTATGCCATAAGTCCTAAAAAGTTCCATTGGTGCATCATATCTATTGAAGTTGTTCATGGGTTTTTGCTTACCTTTTTATTCACATTTTCCCCATCACTTCCTTTTCAAGCTTTTAGCAAGTTTCGACTCATTTAGCGACCAACCTTGTCTATTCTTGGTCATGGTTCTCAACAAAAGTCATGATATCCAGCGGAGGCTTACAAACTATATCTTGGATACCTCCAAATTGTCTAATCATATTCTTAAGGTAATAGCCCGTGTACAATTTCATCCCAATTAAGGTTGTTGCTTAATAGTTTTTGCAAACTAGAATTACCCTTTTGAAGTTGCTCTGTCTTACTGTCCATAAAATATTAACGACTTGGATATTTCGCAATACTTCTACCTAACAGTAAGTAAACTTTCCTTCTAAGAGATGGACCTCATCGATAAAAGTATTAATCAGATCAATATTATGAACAAATTCTCCTCGGATCAGATCAAGCTCATGACACTTCACATGGCACACAAACCATATTGTTAGTAATGCTATGCTAATCTTTAGTACGCCATCATTTTTTTCTTTCAAAATATTGAGGCTTTTGATTTGTTCTGTAAAGGAGGTCGAGACATATGATTTGCCTTCAAGAAATTGGCCTACCAACTCAGCAACCTTAAAAGAAATGGATAAGGAACTTTCCATTAGAGAATAAGAGAGTTCCGAATGCAGCTAAGATAAAGGCTTTTATTTTGTTTTGTCCCTAGTCTTTGAGATTGCCACAAAAGATGCCTCATTGGTTGGATTTAGGCTTAATGGTGAACCAGTCTTTTAACTCTTTCGATTTAATGCAATTCCCATTACAACTTCTAAGGGCTTTGTTTACTTCAACCTTTCTGATCCCTAGGAATCTTGAAAAGGCATTCACCAGGTCAACTTTCAAAGTTGGGGTACATATATTTTCTAGGGAAGGGGATTGAAGTAACAGGGTGTACTCTTCAAGTGTTGGACTAATCAAGTGAGGCCTAACTCAAAAAGCTACTTCCTCAAGTTCCCAAAAATTAGTCAGGGCCCTAATTAAATTGATCTCTATTTTTACCCTAGGAAATGATAGAATGGGCCTAATTTTGTTGATGATAGTCTCTTGTTCCCTTGGATTGAAGCATCAAAACCATTGGTCCAAGATGAGCTTAGGGCTGATGGCCTTGTTAATAAACTTTTCCCCTAGGTGGATAGAGTTTGATGAACGAGTCATTTCCTAGTTGGAATTACAAAAGAAAAAATATGTTACAAGATTGATCGACTATTATTTACAGCAAACGAAACCTATTTATAACAAATCTATGTTTATAATATATTTACAAGGGAAATCAAGGAAACTCCAAGCCATTATATATTTTCATTCTCATCTTGGTTGATTATTTGTCGATTTTAGATATTGTGAATGCATAAAGGGTGAATCTACAGGTCTTTAAGCTTGTACAACCTTACTTATTAAAGAATACTTTCATTAGTCACATCAAACTTAAATGGGGATGGTCTAATCAACCTCAAGCAGTGATTATACTATAGCACCCGAAGCCTACACAATGGCTCCTTGTTTTCCTAATACGGTCCTAGTTTGATCGTTTCTATTATGCATTTGTGGAAAAATAAATCCCTCCCCCTAAATAGTTAAATAAACAAAACCTATAAAAATATTAGTTATGGTACAAATAATAATGAATTAACAAATAAGTAAATAAATTACATTTAGTAAAGTGATTTTTAGAGATTAATTTTAATTTTGGAAAGTTGAATGGCTAATCCTCTTGACGGTCCCCAATGGAGTCGCCATCCTGTCGAGTTTGGTTTTTTTCTCACGGTTTTTATAAATAAGTCTTATTTAAATCAATCGATATTAAACCTTACTTGTTTAATACTAACCACTGACTAAAGTCTAAAGAAAATCAGCTTTTTAACTTTGAAAATATTTTTGGAGTTGCCATCTAACCGGAGCTAGGAAAAAGAGTTAAGTTATAACCAATTGAATAGATTAGTTATAACTTAACCACCAGTCGTTTGATAAAACCAATTGTTAAACTAGTTTAAAGAACTAGAAAAATTGGTCAGGGGTTAAAATTTTTAAACCCTTTATAGGTACCATTAACTTTCCAATTTTAAACTTAATCCTTTAAAATCACCTTTCAATAATTATCCTAAAAAAACGAAATTTAATTATTGATTAACGAATTTAAATAAATTAAAGTGGAAAATGGTTTTTTATTTTTGTTTTTTACCGTCGCCCTATAAGTGTCTATATACCTGCTATTTGGGATCAAGTGTACGTAGTTCTTTTCACGAAAACTTTAGCAGGTTGGTTAATTTTAATTTCTGAAAACCAATCGGATTTACATTTTAAATTAATTCAAGTTTATATAAGATAATGCTAAAAGGTCCTAAAGTCAGTTTTATTTGAAAACTCTAAAAAAGGGCCATAATTTTGAAAAAGATCAATTTTGTTTTGTCTTTATTGAAAAATCTATTTTCTAGGCGATAAAATCCAATTTATTAATGTATTTTTATTATTAATTTATTATTTTTATTTTACGATCCTAAGTCTTAGTGAAATAAACTAATGCATACCTTCTTCTTTCCCTTTTTTTTCTCTTTTTCTTCTCTATTTTTCAAGGTTTTTTTTTTTTTTTTTTTTTGCAATTTACAAATACATGAGTAATAATAAAAAAATAAGAAATATATATTTAAAAAAAAAAAGCAGACCGCATCGCCTTGGTTAACTTAGGTCGGCTTAGTCAACTCGAGCCGACATTGTCAGCTTGATCAGCTTAGGTCAGCTTGATTAACTCGAAAAGTCAAATTGAAGTGTCGAATTTAAGGTTTTTAAGTATAATCTGATGAAGGTGGTGCTTCTCATCGAAAACCACCATGCAGGATGCTATCCTAGAGAGAGAGATGAATCATGCTAGAGAGAGAAAGTATAGTGTATATACTCCGTAAAGAGATTCTTATGCTTCTCTGCCTTGAAAAAGAATAACAAACTCCTATTTGTACTGTAAGTACAAAGCTTATGCTAAGAAAGTTGGGAAAATTGAATTAAATTGTCGAAATTCATTAATGGGTTTTGACTTGAAAAATGAATTTTTTTTCCGTTTTTGAGCTCAATTTTAATTGCATAAATGAACAAATTTGGATAGGTTTTTGGTTTAATTCAAAACTAGGCCGTGCATAGTGCATGATTTCATTCAAAACTTGGGTGTTAATGTTCAAGAAATGACTGCAAATTGTCCTTGAATACAGCTCATCGCGTTTGGAAAAAGAACAAAAGAAAACTAGAAATCGAAAGAAAAACTAGAAGAAGATGGGGGCATTAGTCAGATGCAGGGTATATGCCATACACCCCCACACATGCGTATTGCAAAAATAACTGTCTCCTTTCCTCAATTAGGGCTAAGCCCTATTTTCAAAAGTTGCAGATCAATTTCTGGCCCGCACTAATTATTTTATATATATATTTTTACATAAGAATTAAATACTAAAAAAAAATCTTATCTTAAATGCACGTTGAGCTCTTATTATTACCTTTATATATACTTTTTCCTTTCAAAAAAAAAAAAGAAAAAGAAAAGGACACTTTGTGCTTGACGCGATTTGAACTCCAAACCTCTAATTTAATGCAATGCCAATTCTAAATGCTTATCCGTTAGACTATTAATTTATGTCTTATCCATATATACAATTAAATTATACATAAGAAAACTTGGACCTAATGTCCTTTTCTTATTTTATCTAAATTAAAGGTTCCATTCTGTTGATTTATTATTTTCTAAACTTCCTTAAACCTTTATTTTTCTATTTTTTGCATTTCTTACTCTCTTTTTTTTTTTTGTTTTTCTTAAATTTTATATATATTTTTATTTTTTCTAAATTTCTTTTTTTTTTGGTTTTCTTAAAATTTCTTGACTTTTTTGGCTTTCTTAAATTTTCTATTTTTTTTATATTTTTCTACATTTCTTATTTTTTGGGTTTTTTCTTATTTTTCTATTTTTTTGCATTTTTTTTCTAATTTAGGACCCTTTATATTATTAAAAAATAAAAAATAAAAAGGGAGCAAAAATTAAGTATCTACAAGTACGCATGGTATGAACTAGATCTAAGATAGCAGTTGTAAGGTTAATTTCTATCTTAAGATAGCTCACATAACGGGACTTACAATTCTACCTTTTTAAAGCATGACAATTTATACTATAATCTAACATTTGTTGTTTTAGCCACAAAATTGAGCACAATAATTTCCAATTGAAACATATCATTCCTTAGCAGTTGATAAGATAATAGAATTTTGTTTCTCGAAAGACAAAGAAATAATTTGTCACCTAAAAATTGATAAGTACTTAGAGTACTTTTCCTATCAACTTTGCATCTAGCATAATCCACATTTAAATATCTAACTAAATCAATATTTTGATTCTTTAGATACTAGATACCTAGCTTAGATGTAGTTAATAGGTACTTAAAAATTCTTCTAATAACTGTAAGATGCATTTCAGTTGGAGAACTTTGAAAACGTATACATAAGCAAACACTAAATAGAATGTCAGGTCTATAAGTTGTCAAATAGTATAGATCCAATGAGATTTCATTAAAGTTTTTCACTTACCTTTTTACCTATAAGATTTAAATCTAACCTTATTGAAGTGCTCATTAGAGTAGAAGTTCCTTTGGCATTTTTAAAACTAAACTTTTTAATAATCTAGCACATTTATATTTTTCTTGGTGTAAAAATATGTCTTCATTTGTTTACTTGATTTGTAGACCTAAGAAAAAGTTAACTCACCCATCATCAACATCTCAAATTTGGCTTGTATCATCTTAAAAAAATTCTTTGTAATAATCTTTGTTAATGTAACCAAAGATGATGTCATCAACATAAATTTGTACTACTAAGATATCTTTATCAAAATGTTTTAAAAACAAGGTGGTATCTATTTTTCCTAAAGAAATTCACTAAGTCATTCACACTATGCTCGAGGTGCTTGTTTTAAGCTATACAAAGCTTTCTTTAACTTAAAGGCATGATCTTCCTTAAATGGGTCTTCAAATCTATAGGGTTGTTCTACTTAAACCTCCTCTTTGATGTATCCATTTAAGAAAGCATTTTTTACATCCATTTGAAATAATTTAAAGTTCTTAAAACAAGCATATGCAAGCAAAAGATAAATAGCTTCTAATCTAGCTACAAGGGCATAGGTTTCATCATAATATATACTTTCTTCTTATGAATATCTCTTAGCCACCAATAGTACTTTATTTCTTAAAACTTTGCTACTTTCATTTGGCTTATTTTTTAACACCCATTTAGTACCAATTATTGTTTTATTTTGTGGTCTTTAAACTAAAGTCCAAACTTAATTTCTAAGAAATTGATTTAATTTTTCTTACATCACATTAATCCAGTTTACAACCTTTTAATGCATTTTTTACAGTATTGGGTTCTTCTTCAAATAACATGGCAAAATGGTTTTCTATGTTTTGTAATTTCGACTGTATTTGGACACTAGTTTGAACATCTTCGATTATTAATTCCAAAGGATGAGAGGGTTTAAATTGCCAAGCCTTGGTAGAACTTTTTACAATTTCTTCCACTCTCCTTTTGGAAGAATCAAAAGACTTAAGTTTTGCTTTTATTGAAGCTTCTATTCATTTTGGAGCCTTTTTTTCATCCTTCTTTCTTATTATTAACGAAACATAATCATTTGGTTCTTCTTTTCTTAAACCATCACAAAATTTTATATTGATAAATTCTTCTATTACTTAGTAGTTTTATTGTAAGCTCAATAAGCATTACTATTCAATGAATATCTTAGGTAGATAGCTTCATCTACCTTTTCATCAAATTTTCCTAGGTTAACATTATTTCTTTTTACATAACACTTGCATCCAAAAATGTGAAAGTACGAGACAGTAGGTTAAGCAATTTTATTAGTGAAGGGTATTATATAAATTCTATTAATAATATAACATGTTGTGGAAATAGCCTCCACTAAAAAGAATTTAGCTACATAGCTATCATTTAACAAGGTACGCGCCATCTCTTGGATGGTATAGTTTTTATGCTCAACAACTTTGTTTTGTTGTGGAGTGTAGGGCATAGAAAAATTATGAGCAGTACCATGATTTTCACAAAATGTTATAAAATTACATTTTTCAAATTCACAACTATAGTCGATTCTCAAATTAACTATGGAGGCACCTTTTATATTTTGAACACATTCAGCAAAAACTTCAAAATGCTTAAAAGCATTACTCTTGTTTTGTAAAAACAACACTTAAGAATACCTTGAAAAATCATTTACTATAACAAGACCATATTTGTTCTCACTAAGACTTGTCATCCGAGTTGGACCAAATAGATCTAAGTGTAGAAGTTCTAAAGGTCTGGTTATGGAAATTACTTTCTTCCTTTTATGAGGAATAGACACAATCTTATTCTTTAAACAAGAATCACAATGAATATCTTCCTTTATGTTGATTTTAAGTAATCCAAATATTAGATTATTCTTAGAAAGGTTTTCAAGTTGATGAAAATTTACATGTCCCAACTTTATATGCCAAAAATAAGCACTATCAATTATTGTTAAAAAACATTTTTTAGTCAAGACTTGTGATGGATTCACCTTATATACATTACCTTTCTTAAAGCCTTCAAATAATAAGGATTCTCCATTTTTATCATAAGCATAACACTTGTCTTTTTCAAATATTACTTTATGTCCTTTATTACAAAGTTGACTTGTAATTAGCAAATTGTGTCTTCGACCTTTCACAAGATAAACATTTTCAATAGAAAAAGGGGAAATACCAATAGTACTGCATCTAATTATTCTACTCGTTCCATTGTCTTTGAACGTAACATGTCCTTTCTCCTTCCATATTAAGCCAGTACATAGTGAAACATTTTCCAATCATGTGATTTAGGCAATCACTGTTAAGATACTAGGTTCCATAATAGTTCGCTTTGCGTTCTTGTATTCATCAAAATAGATTAAACCTATTTACAAACCCAGCAAAACTTAGGTCCTTTATAAATCAAGTCATGCTTTATTTATCTACTTAAGATTTGTGTAAAAACAATGTTTTTCTATATGACCTACTTTATTATGGAAGAAATAAGCATAAGATGATGAGTAATTATACCTGTTACCTTTTACATGTCTTTTATTGTACAAATGGCACCTTTTACTTGCATTCTAATTGGTTTTAGGTTCTTCAAAGCACTTTCTACCATACCTTCTATAAACTATACTTTTTCCTTTGTTAGCTACTCGAGCTATTGGCTCTTTTTGTTTTTCATTCATAGTTTTCATAAACATAGTTTTAGGTGAAGTTTTTGAGTATTGACCAATCTCATATTCGAATCTTGTTTTGAACTGATCCATTTTTTGGCTAGATAATAACATTTGAGGTTTTTTATTACTTTCATCAAATTGGATTTATATTTTCTTGAGCCTAACCCTCTCTTACCTTTTAATCTTAATATTCAACTAAGTTGTCTGGCTAGAAGGATAACATCTCCTTCTTCATTGCTAGATTGCTCATCATCCGAATCTATGTCAATCTCTTTTGCTTTGAATGCTAAGATCTTTTTCTTTGAATGTTGCTCCTTCTCTTTGCTTAAAAAGTCTAACTCATATGCCATAACCTTACTCCTTAGCTACAGTAGAGTTAATTTGCTTATGTAACAAGCCTCCTCATGGCTTAAATGAAACAATCTCCTTTATCAACTCAATAGGACAACAATTTGGAAAAACCTATTGCTTATGATCACCTATGCTTCCCATAAGCTCACAATTCAATCTTAAAGCTTAGTGATCTCTACACCAATTTCTCTTGACACATTACTAATTCCCCCGGTGTAGATCGACTTGTTGTTAAGAGATCGGTAAGGGTATTGTTCCGATAGATAACTCTTCTATAGAGTTCATTAATATCCGAGCTCATTAGCTTACCTCCATCTATCTGAATGATGGGTCGTCCAATGCAGCTCAAGTGATCTCACATACAAGTACCTACAAAAGGAGAACAAAAAAGAGCAGAATCTTAAACTATACAAAAAAACTTAACGAAATAAACAAGTATTTACAAGAAAGGAAAAATATTTTTGTTGTTTTCAAAATAAGGCTTAGCCTTCAAATGGTCTTACAAATTAAAATTAACACCTAACCATTCCCAAGTAACAGCATTAAAAACTTGGTATCGCATTCACTATTTCCATAAGTCATGCACTAATTGGAAAAATTAGCTCCTTGTTAAAATATTGGAATCAATATACAACTAATTGATTAAGTTTACAAATTTTGATAAAAACTTGTAGAAATTGCAAAAACTTCAGCAAACGTACCGATTAATTAATAGTATAGGGTGATCTCTAAGGTCGTATTTCCAAAGAGAATGGTATGCTAGCTCTTAACTATTTTAGTACTATTCATATCTAGATAAGCTAAATAAAATTTGATTTTTTTATTAAACAAAACTTAACAACTAGCTTAATGCCAATAAACAATATAGCTTCTAACATCAAAATGGACAAAGATATGATTTCTGTTAGACTAAACCTAAGAACAATTACTAATCTAACAAAGCACAGGATTTTAACACTTAAATGATTACAATTAAGAACCAAGTATATGAATTAATAAGAGGCATCTTGTTTGAGTTCTTTTATAGTTCATATGCATTCGAATTAAAGATTGATTCCTAAAGTGAAATCTTAACCTAATCAATATATATCAACAATTAATCCAAGTTAAACAAGTATGGAAATGATTAAAATTCATGCTTCACATGTAATCACAATCTACATACATTCCTTCGCAAGTGAAATACATGTTCAATGCTTGAAACCCATAACCCTTATAGCACATAATCACACTAAACAACACAAACACCAAATATTAATTTATTAACATTAAAAGATTCATAATCTTCATGAATACAACAGGAATACAAAGTTAAATAACATCCCAAAACAATAAGAAATCCAGTAGAGAGAGAAATCACGTAATAAGAGGAATTCTAATCTTCAATCCATGTTGGAATGATGTTTTTCTTGCATCCTGGGGTTGGAACCCTCTAAAACTAACTTAATCTAAGCTAAATCTAACCTAAAATAACCTAAGAAAGTAAAACATTAAAAACCTTAATGAGAGAACAAGAAAGGGAGTAAAAAAGAAAGAAAATCGTGTTCCCTTTTTGTGGCTACAAATTGCAGTTGTTTATATTAGGAAGGTAACTATCATGACAGTTATTTAGGACTACTATCATGATGGTATGGTCAATTCTTTGAGATACTTTAAATATTTTTTTTCCAAATGCCAGCAAATGCATAGGCTTGATGGTTTCCCATGTTTATTCCAATTGTTATGATGATTCTCCTAATTTCATTTCTTTATCTTTTCCTTGCTTCTAGCTTCTTAAATAGGGCTATCATGTTGGGACTTGTCGCATCCCAAAAAGGTGAAGTCGTAACAGTTCCGCCGTATAAACCATCCTAAGATAGAAATTGTCCTCACAGCTATCATCTTAAACCTAGTTCACACAAGACATACTCGACTCTACCCCTTTGAAGCGTCCAATTCGATACCTGTTTGATATAAACTTGTAGAGTAATCCTGTGAAATAATTTGTAATAATAAACTTATCATTTAGCCTTATAAAAAAAAGTAGTAGTAAATCCCACAGATACCTGTCATTTCATATACAAACTGGAATATTGAAAACTACTAAGCCCCTTTAAGGAGTTTTGTATAGTTTTCCTTAAAAGATAAAAAATTAATACTAAGGGTCATAACCAACCATTTCTTGTTATATCTCACTCCCTATCCCAATTTACCAGGGATTCTAGTATTAGGTAGGCACTTATAAGCCATTTGGAATCTACAAAACAAATTATAGGGGAATGAGCGACAACTTGCTCAGTAAGTGAGAGTGGAGACAGAAGTATGCATTCAACACATCACAATCGGGGTTTTCAATCAAGTTGGTTAGATACAATGTATGTACAAGCAAATGCCATCGCATGACGTTATCTGATCTATCGTAAGATTAGAGAAATTTCACCCACTCTAATCCAGGTTGAGGAGATTGATGTCACACACTTACAGATCGAAACCAAACTAGGGATTGCGCAATAGAGAACACCCTCCTCTTATGACCACCTTCGAACCACGGCCCCTAACTTTACCGTGACCTCCTCTCCTGTCACTTAGTTTGGCTAAGGGTGGGGAAAAGACCATTTCAGCTATCCTCATCGAAAGTAATTCGTGTTTAGCTTGAGAATCCTAGTTGTTACTCATTATGGGTTGTGATGCATATCAAATTAGATATTAAGTCAAGTTTGAGTTAGTTCATCTTTTTAGGGTGATCAACCAAGCTCAAACAATTCAATAATAATATTCATAGAACAATCATATCATGGAGCTCAACTCCTATCATAGCAAATCAAAACCCAACCACAAGCATTATATACGCACAAACAGCTAACTATATTAACAAGCCAATACATACCAAAGTCTCCAGATATTCTGAAATAATATTCCAAAATACGGTAAAGCATTGATCCCGTTTACTTATCCTGGCGCTTACTTCGAAAAACTCGTATCGTCAACGGTATGATCATTAGAAGGCTCTATATATACAAAACCTAAATTCAATTTTCGTAATGGTTATAAAATCATTACGGTCTTATTTAAAGCAACTATATATATATATAAAGTATATTATTATTTTTATTATATAATAATATATAGTTTCATTATATCGATTGAGTTAAGTTATTAAGTATTAATAATATATGTAATTATACTATTACGTATAATATATCATTTCGATTGTATCAAAACGTACTTTTAGTTATTTAAATCACGTTTCTATTATGGTGGAGTTATAATAGTATGTAAATCAATAATATTATAGAGATATAGGTTATATTACTTAAGTTTATCCGATTTTAGTTAAAATAGTGTCGTTAGACTCGTACAAACTTAACGATACGTATTACAAGTTTTAATTTCTAGAAATGACTTTTAATGGGTAATTCGAGTTTTTAACACAGCTATACATATCTAATCAAATATTATCATACTATATGTAATTTATTTTATTAAACCATATTTTACCTAATTTGTCAATATAACCCATAATATAAGTATTATCTAACCCTAATACCTCTATAATGTATCCCGGTTATTAAAATATCATTAAATATATTAAAAATATAATTTTTATCTGATCTGACCAGTAAATAAATAGATAATTTTTATTCACCTATTTATCATATTTTAACCTATTATTACTAGAATTGGGTATTGATTCGTTATTTAAGCTATTTTACTACGTAAATTCATAATAAATAGGGCGAGTTACCAAATAATTCCTTGAAAATTTTTATAGACTCCTAAAAATATGTGGAATTCAGCTAGTACATGGTTTCAAGTTTTCGATCTATCGCTTATATATTCGTATTTATGATTTTACCCTTGAATTATCTTAAATTACCTAATTAATATCCTTTTTGCACCAAATTGATTTCAACCTATCCCAACATTATTATTATTCACTAGAAATCAGTACATGTTTATTTCATCATTTAATTTCATAATTTCCTATTTATTTCACAATTTCAGCTTATTTTTGAGCTATTTTTAGGCCAAAAAATACAATAAATATTAAAAATATTCAAATAAAAAATCGGGCTACATAGAAATTATCTATATATCATAAGTATCTTACACAAAAATGTTGAGCTAGAAACTACCTCATTTAGTATATTTATTTTAAATTTCAAAATTTGGATGAATAGTACATTTGTTAAGAAAGTACATCAAATTTTCCTAATTTTCCTTAGATTTTCTTGGTTTCCAAAATGTTGATTCTAAGTCCTAAGATCCTATTTATAGTAGTTTAGGTCAATTGAAATTTTTTCTTAATTATTAAGTAATTTATTCTAATATTTTTCTTGAAAAACGCGTAGTAAGATATGTCAATTTTTTATAAATTTGCTTTTGATATAGTTGCTTATTCTTTTTAAGCTACTCAATATTTAATCCAATCATATTTCAGGTCATTTTTTATTTTTTTTATAATTTTTAGATAATATTTTAGGGCATTTTGGTATTTTATATTAATATTTAATGATTTTTGTTAATATATGGGTATATATCCTATATATATCATACACGTAATGGTAATTATATACGTGTAATCATGTTTCTAGTATATCTTTTATTTTTAAGATACTTTTTCCCTATTTAATTTTGCGATTCTATCGCTTATTATGTATAATTATATTATTTTAAGTAAATTTACGGGTATATTTATTATATATACCGGGTATACTCATATAGTATATTATGCCAGATTATTTTCTTTTATTACCTAATTATCTTATTTCTAAGTCCTTTTTGCATTTCGAGTTTTGTTTTAGGGGTTTTGAGTAATTTTGGACTATATTAAGTAATCATACATTTAGGGGAAAAATTGAAATTTCGAGTAATTATTTTCAAAATCCAACTTCATCAAATTACTTCAACTAACTTTCCTATTTTAGTCGTAAAGTTTAGATTCAATCGAATATCTTTTCTCGAAAGCCCTAATTCGACTTTAGGGTCTCATATGGAACAAATTCTCCCTATCTTGATTATATTCTTGATATTTTATTAAATTTTTTACTTTTACATGTACGAGGATTCCTCAATTAGGGTTATTGTGTTTCTCGTAAGCTTTTAGCCTACTCGATTTACTTTCCTAAATACCTTAAATTAATTATCCATCCTAATCATACAAAGATAGGGTTTTGTCGTAATACTCAGATGTTTATGTTTAGATTTCTAATTTATAGGTTATTACAGGACTTATAGGAACAAGCATAAAATGCTTAAATTCTTTGAATATGTAAAACTTTTGAATCCTAAAATATAAAAAATATGAATTATACTTGTTTTGAGAAATTATATATGATTTTAATGAAAATTTATATACTTTGGCTTAGAAATCTATTGAATCATGTATAATTGTAAGAGAAATCCTACAAATAAGTGTGTGGTTTCACACACTTATCAATGTGTTAATTATATTTCCCAAATGTAATTAACTAATAGTGCTAGGCCTTCTGATTTCTTTTATCCTTTATCGAAGATTCAACTTGTTTTTCCACAACTCAGCAGTTTGACTGAATTATACTTTCTAAACCTTTTACAAATACTTCTACAGGTGCTTCAAGAGGTTTTAGTCCATGCTTTTTGGATTTATGTCACTTCTAACTTTTTACTAAAGTTTCTACATGTAACTTCTACACATTACTGTCAAAAACTTCTACTTGAGCCTCCATTATATTTCTTGGTTAGTCTTCATTTTAAAACTTTTACTTAACCTTTTATGGGTCTTTCATTGGATATCCTTAAAACTTCCACATAAGCTTTTATAACACTTTAGATCTTGTTTTTTTGAGCACTATTATCCTTCTGCTTAAGCTTCTATTAGTATTTTGCATAACATATTTCATTTAGCACTTGAAGCTTCTATCGAACCTTTTATATGCATATTTCTTTTGATTTTTCTCTTGTACAGCCTTCTATCAAAGACTCTACATAACTTCTCTTACAACACAGATCTTATAAAACCATGATCAAATAATTCTTTTTGTTATCATTGAAATTAAGTTAGAGAGAACCTAACACTTGGTAGTGAATCATCTTTCCTTCTTAATTATTACATTGCACCATACCCTTTACTTAAATTTTAAAATATGGTTTATATTTATGAAAACCTCATGCATTTACTACATTTAAGCCAATTTTCCTTAATTATTGCTACGAATGTGATTTTGCAAAACTATCGGACTTTCATTTTCTAGTAGCTGCATCTTTCAAACTTAGAGCTTGTACATTCTTTTACTGAAAAGCTTAAGATGAACTAAAGAGATGTACATCGTTCTAACATTTGAACTTAGATTTTTTGGTATGAAATTTTGATCCTTTATCTTAGGATATTGATTCATTGATACTTGATAAGACTGTATGCTTAGCAGGAATTCGAGATCTTTTCATATTAAAAAAGCTACCTATAATTTATCCTTGTTTCACCTTTTAATCCATAATCCATCAATAGTGGGCTTTGAGATGTAAAGTTGATGACATCATTTTCGTGTGACCAAATGCATATATGATATCTTGAAATTGTTGGTTCCATCAATTAATATTATTGGAAGTCTTTAGGATGATTTATTGGATTTCGTAGTTTTGTACATGATAGGTTTAAAATGGCATTGTTGAGTATCTACATTATTAATGGGAAGGAGTCTTAATAATTATCTTTTGGTGTCTTTGGTAACTATAAGTAGTTTTTATTTTTGAATTTACAAAATGGTTCTTAACTAATTGTTTATTTAAAACAAAAAGATCATGTAATTAAGGGTACCAAAGTAAATAGAGTTAATATCATGATTTAAACCTTAATTTTGCCACTTTTTGTAATTATATACATTAAGTTTCGACTTATTTAATTATATATCCGATTGAAAATTTAATTATTATAATTTATAACTCAATTTGTTCCAATTCGTATTATTAAACTAGTAAACACAATTAATTAATGAGATAGCCACCTATAACCTTAGGGGGTCACATGATCTCTTATAAGTAGTCGCTGGCTAACCCTTGCGAGATAGTAGGTTGTCAGCACCTATAAAAATACTGGTCGCGACACTCATTAGTAGTCGTTAGAGGCTGTATACAGCTTTAAAGGTATTATGTGACTCCTCCTTTCCCTTTAAAGTCGTAAGTTATTACCTTATTGGTTGATCATGCTGACTAGATTAATAGTATGAATTAAAGTTAATTGAAGCATAAATTATAACAATTAAATTTTTAATTAAGTGTATAATTAAATAAGTAAAAATTTGAGATATATAATTATAAAAAGTGGTAAAGTTAAATTATAAACCATAACATTACCTAAAATAAATATACCATTCATACCAATCGCAGCTTTTATTGAATTTGTGTTCTCTTTCAACAAGAAAAAACTAACCCAATAACCAAACTGACTGATTAGGTTTTTTTCTTTCTCATCTATTTTATAAACTATTTTCATTATTTAAAACATAAAAAATGAATATATATTTTATGAAGCACATGCATTACAGTGTATAGCTAGTCTACTAACTAAATAATTGCATTATGCAATTTTAGTAAAGCAATCAGGTTCGTATGTTGGTTAAAAAAACAAAAAAAGAAAAAGAGAAAAGAAAGAAAAAACAAAAAGGAGATTTTCATGTAAATAGTAGTAAAAAAAACTCTCTCTCTCTCTCCCCCACGTCTCCCTCCCTCCCTCGAACCCCAAAGCGAATATGTAATTTTCTTATTGAGAGGAGGAATATTATAATATATGATAAGGATATTTCATTTATTTTCACTTTGATATCCTCTATTTATAGTTAGAAAAATTTTGAATTTTTACTTTTTGTTAGATTTAAAAAATTTTTATTTTCTCTCTCCGAAGTACTAATTCTTGTGTTGTTTAGATTTGATAGAATATAGAACATAGGAAGTTAGCCTATTTTCTTTCACCGGCTTTAAATGATTAATGAGTAAATCTTCGCAGAAAAAATGATTAATAAACAAACAAATGCTATATAGATAGAATTAACCAATTTTATGAAATTAATTAAACAAGTTGATTAAAAATTAAAAATTGAAAGAATAAGATATTCGATTTTTTTTTTGAAAGATATTCGAAGTTTATTATATAAATTTCCGTTTGAAGTATTGACTGGAAAGTCCACCAAGCCCTTTAAAGATAAAAAAACTGTCCGTGCCATATGTTTCCGGCATGTATAGAGCAGTAAGGGAACCCTAATTACAAAAGTGTCGAGCAAAGCCTCTACCTTTTGCTTCTCTCTCTATTCTGTAATTTCTTCATTAGAACCAGTAAGCTCTGTTCATTCTTTCTCAGTTCTTCTCTTCTTGTTATCCGAGATATACACGTGCCAAAATTTATGCAACAAGTCAATAATGTTTCTATTATGGTCTGCTAATTTTTGGGAAAGTCTGCAATTTTAGGGTTACATGTAGAAAAAATGTCTTGTCTGGTGTTTGTTTTTGTTTCCCTTTTTCTTTTTTAAGATAATGGATGCTTTGATTAAAGGTTTTTTGTGAAACTTCTCCACAGAAGTGTTCTATTTGTGTTTAATTTCTTTGTTGTGCGTGATGAGAGCTTCAGTTTCGGTTGCCTTAGTTGTGCTGGAGATTAGAGGGCATTATCTATTTGGTAGGACTGGGTGTTTCGACTGTTCTGTTGGCCAAAGCTTTTGTGGCCGTAGTGCGATTTGTACTGCAATTCAAGTCATTGAATGAAGCGTAGACAATAGAAACTCTAATTTTTCATGGTACATAAAGAAATTTGGTATTTATTAGGAAATTTAAAGCACTCTTTTTTTTTTTTTTTTGGTTGCGTTTGAGACATGGAAAACCGGAATTATGATTTCTAATCTATGGAAACAGAAAATTTTCAACTCAGAACAGTAGGACATTCCTTACAACAGGGAATACAATAAAGGGATCATTTGACTCTGCTAACTATGTCAGTTTGTAATACGAAGGATTCTGTTGGTTTTGAGGATTTAATTTAAGTGTTCAACCAATCCTTTAATCTGAACTTACTAGTATGTCTTGTTGGTGGTGATACTTTTTGCAATCTAGGTTTATTTTGCCTTTCGAGATTGAATCCAAATGCATAATAGAAATTTGTTGTTGTGTACAGCTTTTTTAGTTTTAATTATATGTTGGGGTTTATTTAAGTGTATGGTATATGCAACAGACAGTATTACGTGTTGCAACAATGGGAAAGACTGAGAAGAGATTTCGTGCACAGAGAGATCACGACA
This sequence comes from Lumnitzera littorea, assembly GCA_024138015.1. Lineage (NCBI taxonomy): Eukaryota > Viridiplantae > Streptophyta > Magnoliopsida > Myrtales > Combretaceae > Lumnitzera > Lumnitzera littorea. Next base: position 78,337,580 of record JAMXBB010000008.1, read on the forward strand.
ATGATAACAATAATCAGAAGAAACGGGCTATTGATAGAGATGAAAAGGGGAATGATGAAGTCATTGTGTATAGAATACTTTGTCCTGATGGAGTCATTGGAAGTGTGATTGGTAAAAGTGGGAAAGTCATTAATTCCATTAGACAAGATACGAGGGCAAAGGTCAAGGTGGTTGACCCTTTTCCAGGTGCAACAGAGCGGATTATCACCATCTACTGCTATGTCAGGGAGAAGGAAGATGTAGATGTTGATGATGAATTCCATAATAGGCAGCCATTATGTGCTGCCCAGGATGCATTACTTAAAGTCCATGCTGCTATTGCTAATGCAGTTGCTACTGCTGGAGAGTCTGATAGGAAACGGAATGAAAAAGAGGAATGTCAGATTCTTGTGCCTTCTAGCCAATCTGCCAATATCATTGGCAAAGCAGGAGCTACTATTAAAAGGCTCAGAAGCAAGACGAAGACACAAATCAAAATTACTGCCAAGGATGCATCCGATCCCACTCACTTGTGTGCTATGGATTTTGACAATTTTGTTCTGGTTAGTAGCATTTTTTAGCTAATGCTTGCACAAGTTGCCTGCTAAATCACAGTTAGTATTGCTATCAAAAGAATGCATTAGTAGGGAATTACCAATGCCTTACTATGTGCCTGATTTTATCTCTTGTAACATCCACTGAAATATAGAAGATGTATGATGCAACCCTGGGCTTGTTAGAAAAATATTTGGTAAAGATTTTTTATGGTACTATCCTTATGGAGGTGCTTCATGAGTTAGTTTAATTGTTAATACTTTATCAGGTTTAACTGGAATTCCACTTTAGATTAGTTTTTTATTTTTTTATTTTTTTTTTTGTGTCTTTGTGTATTTTTTTACAATAATTTTTGGAGCAATTAATAGTTCTTTAGTTTACAATCCGTAATGGCTAAATTAACTTTGTTGAATCATATGTAGCATATCAAAACTGGGATTTGGGAGTGTCAATCTGAAAATTTGTAACTGGATATTAGAACTCTATTTCTGAGGAGAAAATAGCGTTTCTGACTGGAAGTTGAAGTTGATTAAGGTTTGATGCTTATGTTGGTATTATTTAATGACGGTTTTGCAATTTGCCGAACTGATTCATGTGGCTCATTATGAATGGCACTGTTGTGCGAGAAGATCTTGACATATAATGTGAATAATCTGACTTGGTTATTATGGTTGTAATGTCCTGGAGAGACTTTTGGTGCTTGTTGCAATGACATCATCCAGCTTTCTCAGTGCAAATTATCAGTTTCACGTGTTACTGTAAGTTTCAAGTGGAATTATATTGCAGTGAGGGAGCAGTCATCCAGTGATTTAAATCGTAATTAGCAAAAAGAATAAAATGAAATAACATGCTGTCTTCTATAAAAAGTAATCTTTGCATATCATAACAAAATTTTTGTGTATTTTATGGATTATCGAATTTGTTTCCATGATCAATAAAGTATGTAATAAATTTGTTTCTTGTACAGATAACTGGAGAATCAGACTCTGTGAGAAAAGCACTTTTTGCTATTTCTGCAATTATGTACAAGTTTGCTCCTAAAGAGGAGATATCTCTTGAGACCTCAGTGCCTGATGCCCCTCCAAGCATTATTATTCCTTCAGATGTCCCTCTTTTCCCCCCAAGTGGACTGTATCCAAATGCTGATCCTATCATTCCTTCCCGGTCTGTTGCTCCAATGTTGGGTGCTGCTCATGTATCTGACCTACCAGACTATGCAGACCCAGGAAGAACATGGCCCCTTTATTCTTCAACTCTTCCTGTAGTTTCTGGCTTTAGTAGTTCCTCTCAGACTGAGGAGTTAAATCTTAGGATTTTGTGTCCTTATGACAAGATTGGACGTGTTATTGGCAAGGCAGGCAGTACAATTAAAAACATAAGGCATGCAACTGGTGCCCGTATAGAAGTCAATGATTCCAAAGGCGATCGTGATGACTCTATAATTACTGTCATTGCTATGGAGGTTTGTATTATGGTTCTTCTTCTTCTTTTTAACTGTATATTGTCGTTTTGCTATATATTCTAAGAAATGAATGCCTTCCGTTCCTTTATGCTTATTTTATGTGAAATCTCCTCCTGGTCGTGTTCTCTTATCCACGAGAAGCTTTTCTGTGAGTGTTTTTCCTACCAACATGAGAGAGGTATGAGTTATAGGTTTCTCCATCTGTCTATGATTGGTTTTTTTTTTTTCGCCCCTTCTTCAATTAACTTGATAGAGGTACAAGTTATGGGTTGTACATTTCTCTGTCCTTCCTTTTCTTTTAGTTGATGTTTAAGAAGTTTTGATTACTTTATCTGTCTTTGGGAGATTTAAGCAATAAGTGTATAACTCACAATATGGAGAAATTTTCAGACATCAAAAGATTTTGGTGATTGTTGGACTTGTGGCCGGTTTTTTGCACTTGTTCTCACTTCAGATCTCTATTGCAAGGCATGTCATGGCAAGTACTTGAGGAAACTATAAGTATGTGTGCTTGGCATGTCTATTAGAGAAATGCATATGCAAAAATGCTTTATTAATTTTCTGCAATATTTACAACATGTCTAATCTGGTCTGGCTGCTTTAACTTCATCTTCTCAACTATTGTTATGGTCATCTGGCATATATATATATATAAAGCAGTTGTTATGGTCACTTCAAGAAGTCTCCACTCACTTCTTCACCTGCACATCTACTTCAATATGATGTCATTATTACCCATGTTTGACAGTCTCCTGAAGATCTGAAATCAATGGCTGTTGAAGCTACTTTGCTGCTTCAAGCAAAGATAAATGATGAAGAGGATGACAATGTTACGATGAAACTCCTTGTTCCATCCAAAGTTATTGGGTGTATAATTGGCAAAAGTGGTTCTATAATTAATGAAATCCGGAAGATGACTAGAGCCGATATCCGCATCTCAAAAGGCCAGAAGCCGAAACGTGCTGATGCCAACGATGAACTTGTCGAGGTTACATGGATGAAACCCACATATGCACTCATACAACACACACTGTATTTTTTAGTTATGCTATCTTCTATGTTTTCCTTGCACAGGTATCTGGAGAAGTATCAAAAGTGAGAGATGCCCTTGTTCAAATTGTGCTAAGGTTGCGAGATGATGTTCTCACTGAGCGGGATGGGGGCAATAATCCTCCTGCACATTCTGATAGTGGTATTTCTGTTCCCTCTGTGCTGCCTTCAGTTCCTCCAGTGACTTCACTGAGTTATGACAAGAGGGCTGATGTTGGAAGTGGCTTGGGCATGCTTTCTTCTAGCAGCCTTTATGGTTATGGATCATTATCGGTATGCATGATTGGAGCATAGTATATTTACTATCATTGCTGTATTTATGTATCTTGATAATGTATTTGCATTTTTTAATTACAAAATAGTAAAACTAGAAATAACAGACCCACTGGTAGCGGATACTCTGGTTCTTATCGTTTTTAGGTGTTTCTCATAGAGTAAAGCTGGTCTTGAAATGAATCTTTTCATTTGACATTAGAAGGGTAAGGGTTTTGAAAGCACTGACGTCACTACTTGTAAATGGTGGTTTTAGATAATAGTAAGGATGACCTCTTTGCTAGAGCCTTTTACAGAAACTTTCCCTGTGGCTGTTTTCGTAGGAACAATTGGGTACTTGTTTGATGTTTGGCATATCTTTGTGTGACCAAAGCCAAGGGGCAGTGGCAGAAGCTTTTCCCTACCAATATATTTTCAAATCTGCACAAGCAAAAAATTAGGTCTGCTGCAGATCTGATTCGTGGACTCTAGATTGAGAAAATGCTCTCCCCCCTCTAAAAAATCTTCTTAACCAAAACCTAAGAAACCACTTTTCTTAGGTTCCTGAACAGCTTTTTCACCTTCTTTCCCTTTGTCTCTTAGAGTCCACCTCTTCTCCATCCATCCCTTGTTCTCGGTATTGATTTTGAGTCATTCTCTTCCTTTCTGATGAGGTGTCACCTGTAAGTGTTCTAATTGGAATAATTTGGGTGAAGATTTCCCACCCGGTACTCTCAAAAACCATGACTCTGGAAAAGAATTCAGTGGGCCTAGTTTGGTTCGTCCGTCGCCACTATACTTAAGCATGCTTGATTTGTCTCTTTTTTATGTTTGATAAATATAGCAGCATGGAATACAACTGTGGTCTTAACGAACATATCAGATGTGTCATCATGAGGAAGTTATGCATTGCTAATGGGTTTGCTCTTTTGGTGTAATTGGAAAATAAGGTAAACCATTCAAATGAAGATTTTTTCAAACGTAATATAAACACTGGATGGCAGTGCCATATCAACACTATTGCTTGGAAGAGGATCTAGACTTGTTGTGATGACGAGAGTTTGTCTAGTTTCTGTGGTGCAAGAGCATGATCAGTTTGTTCACTGCGTTTGTAATAATAGAGGGTGCAAACATGGACCTTGCTGCTACCTTTGTCTATGCTTCTAATTCAGACTCAATGAGGAGATCACTGTGGGAGAATTCTTCAGTCTAAGCCATTCACTATAGCACTCTTTGAATAGTGCTTGGCAACATTAATGTCACTGAACTTTAAGCCCACCCCACACCTCTCCACCACAGCACCCACCCCCACCCCCCCCTACACACACACACACACACACACACACACACACACCCAAAGAAGAACAAAATACATAAATAAATAATTGCCCCCCCCCAAAAAAAAAAAAAAGAACATTAATGTCACTGAAATGTTTTTTGAAAAGTTGGGGCTAACAAGGCTTCCTCTAGGGCAATCAAAGAATTCAATTTGTCTTGTTGAAGCTGAACTGGTTGATTTGTGGTTCATAGGCAACCTGTTCTCTCAGTCTAATAAATGGTCAGGGGATCCTATCATGAGGAAGTTGGATTGCATTTTGGTTAAATATTGCTGGCTAAGCTGTTTTCCAACACTCTGGGTAAGTTTGTGCCTTTGGTTGATTGTTGCTGGTTAGAGCAATTTCCCAACACTTTGGGTAAGTTTGTGCTACCCCTTTTCTCTGACCATTCTTTAGGAGTTGTCTAAATGGCCTTTTTGAAATGCGAAAGGAAGAATCCTTTCAAGTATTTTGACTTTTAGGTAGACCATGGGGATTTCCTGCCTATTATTTCCAGAGTGTGGAGTAGAAGTTTATCAGGTTCCAGGATGTTTTGTGTTGTGTTGAAGCTTAAGTTACTCGAGGGAGAACTCTGGAAGTTAAATGCACAGAAATTCTCTAGTGTCTCTGATAGAGTTTATCACCTAAAAGAGATACAAGCTGCAAGAGCCTCTGGTGATACCTCTCTTCTTGATGAAGAACGAAGATTGTTTAAGGAGTATTAATCATGCAGCGTGCTGAAGGAAGCTTTTTATAAGCAAATATCTGGAGTGAATTGGCTCTACTCGGGCGATCAAATTTCTATTCCACAAGACACCAGTACAGTGTCTAATGGGAACACCATTAGTTTTCTCTACCATGCTGATGGTTCATTGGCAAACGGTGACATTGAAGACCACCATGAGGCTTTGTCTTATTTCTCTATATTATTCAATGGGGGCCGATCATCTTCAAATAATTTGAAGCTTTTGAGCTTGTTCAACTGTAAGAATCATGCACCAAATTATCTTCATATAGACTAAAGAAAGGGGATTGTGATGCTATGGTAGCAAGAATCATGAGCCAAGCTACATCTTGGATGAGTGAAATTCTCCTCTTATGTAGGAAGATTACAACTTACTAAGTCTATTGTGTTCTGTATGAACATCTATTTGGTCTACATCTTCGTGTTAACAACGAAAGTGCTAAATAACATCAACCGAATAATGTGCAATTTCCTCTGGAATGTGTGGCAAAATATTTCAGCTAAAAGTAAAAGACATGCTGGCATCAAGTTTGCACCCTTATAGCTGAAGGGGTACTTAGTACTCCTAACTTAATGTTGTGGTATCAAGCTGCACCGTTAAGACAAGTTTGGCATGTGTGCAAGGATGGTGCTAAGGGCATGTAGGTGGAATGGGTCCAATCAGTTCTTATTAGAGGTAACAGCTTTTGGATTGCTAAGTGTCTTGCCATTTGCTTTTGGACTTGGAAAAAGCTTTTAAAGTTGCATGGCATTGCTCTTCCTTGGTTTAAGTGGAGCGTGGGAGACAGAGTCTCAATTTCTTTGTGAGCTAATTATTGGCTTCCACCAGGCCCTTTAGTGAACTTTTATTCAGCTAGGGAGATTGCTAGTTTTGCTTTGCCTCTTAACACTAGGCTTTGCTTGCTTGTTGAGGGTAATGACTGGGTCTTAGCCCATAACCTCTTTTGGACTAATTTCAGTCTTCCCCTTTCCTCCAAGCTTAATGCCAATGGATTCCTAATGCTTCCAGTGTCTTTTCGATAGAGTACATACAACACTCTTGGAGCCCTTTTAAAGGTTGGTGGTGGAAGTTTGTTTGGTGTGCAAAGTCTGTGCCTAGATATTCTTTCATTCTTTGGCTTGCTTGGAACACCAATCTGTATTCTCTAGATAAATTACAGGTTTGCAGGATAGCAAGCTCTATGTTATCTGTGCAATGGTGAATATGAAGGTCATGACCACCTGTTCTTCAATTGTTCTTTTGCCACGAAAGTATCTCACAGGTCGTGTTGAAGCTTGATTGCCCTGCCTCTTACTCTTCTTGGCAGGTTGTTACTGCTGGTCTGGTTGCTTGTTCTCCCAAATTAAAAACTAGCAGGTCCACTTGTGTCTCTAGTGCAGCCATGTTCCGATACATCTCTAGTGTAGTACATATTAGTAGATATATTAGTAGAATAATACATGTCATGTTAATAAGGGCAGAATTGTAAATGTGCATACTACTGACTAAAGTATAAATACTTAGGGGAGGGAAGTTGGGAGTTAGTCATTTTCTTAGAATTGTTGTGAGTCTCTGCCTTTGTAGAAAGAGAGAGAGTGCAGAAGATGGTGAGCTTCAGATTCCCACTCTAATTGTTTCAACTATTGATTAGGAGTGTTGGGGTTTCTTTCAAGCTATCTTCTACTCATGTGATGTCTGTTGTTGAAATAATAACAGATTGACCCACGGTTGTTACAATTACTGCTCTTTGTGGTTTACCTAATCTGGGGAGCCTGCAACTTAGTCCGTGTAGGGAAGCCATGTCCTTTTGCATCTTTCATCTACACAGTTTCCCAACTATTCTTCAATGCTTGTAAAATTATAGTTTGGTTTGCCTTTGTTTCTGTTTATATATGTTTGGGTTTTGTTTTATAACCCTTTCGTGTAACTATCATGTTTGATTAAAGAAATTATTTATTCATCCCAAAAGAGAGAGAGAGAGAGAGACAGACAGAGAGAGAAAAATATTCTGCACAAGAATAATTAGTTACGGACAAAAAGAGCTCACTAGGGATACCTTTTTTGATAAAATAGCTTACTCTTGCGGGGCCAAGATGATGATATTTGCTTGTTCAAATTATTATTTCATCCAACAATCAACCTGAAAAGCATATGGTATGCTTTTGTTTCTTCTGCCTTGCTAAGGAGTTCATATTACTAAGAAATATTAACGGTCCAGTTATGGGCTGTTTTCTGGTTTATTATATTGATAAAATTGCTGAACTTGATCTGCTAGTGATCTATCTCAATAGGATTAAAGACAATACCAGGAAAAACGAAAACATGCCCATTAAAGAAAAAAATAATCCAGTTAGCCAACTTAACAACACTCAGGCGTTATTCGCACTATGTGGGTTCAGTTATATGGATCCTGAATCTCCATTGTACCTTATCTATATTTTCATTGATACCGAGAAAAGGCTATTTTTCGTTACTTCTGTCTACGCCCTTTTTAGTCTTGATGTACCTATTAAATGGAAAAAACAACTGTAGGATTCCCCATTTGTGAAGCTCCTGTTTACTGAAAATGCTGAACCATAGAATAGAATTGATGCATGGTCTCTCAATAGATCAGTCAATATCTAAGCATATTGCTTTAACCAATCATATTAGCCATGAGATTTAACCCTAACCCTGTTAATTTAAATATTAAAGGAATTGAGATTTAGAGAAAACATTTGTTAATTGCTTGCCTTTCTCATTGACACCCTTAGGTTTAAATTGCTCATGTGATTGAAGCCCCAAATTTGATTAATTGTTCTTTTGTCTCATCAATTCCTGCTTGTCTGCTTGGTCATGAGACGGAAACTTCAAACTTTTTTTGTTAATTCATTGAGAATTAGAATAAAAACATTGGTAGAACGTGCATAAATACAAACTTACTCTCATTGCTTAATGATGAGATCAGTATCAGAGAAGTGCTCAGGTATATATCACTATCATATGACATATGACTGCAATTTTAAATGCATCAATGAAGAATTTCCTCTGTGCATGAGCATCCACTTCATATGCTGTCGTGTGTATATGCTTTTCTTTATAATTAGTTGGGAGATTTTATCTACTTTATTTTGAAAAAAAGGAGGAATTTTATTAGAGGACGCATTAAATGAGAGCTTGTTCAAAATTTGGTTTTTTCTTGAAATCGATTGAGCCATTTACTTCCTCTATTTCTTTAGCCGTATGGCCTGTACATTTCTTTAAGATTTTCTTCTTTGTCCTCCTTGGAAGTCCCCTTCATTTTTGGTAATTTGGAACTGCCCCTTTGGTTGATTGGCAAAGTTTTTTGGTTGGTTGGTTGCATTAAATTGTGGGGTTCAGAGTTTGCTGTTTGATACTTAGGTTTGTCTATTAAGGTCATCTTCCACCTCCCCACCACCCCCAACACCTGAATTTTTGTTATCTTTTCCTAATTTCTTTAATCTAACTTTTTCCCTTTATAGATGGGTGAAAATGGCCATGGATCCATGTCCTCCTATTCATCCAAGATATATGGGGGGTTAGTGTTTCTTTTATTAGATTCTTCAGATATCTTCCTTAAACATTTTATATTTTAAAATAATTATATTTGTACAGAAGGAAGGAATTGTATTTTTAAACTTTATGTCTTATTATGGCTTTGTTTGTTTTACATCATACTGTCTTGTAGGTTGCCACCTCCTTCGACACTCGAAATTTTGATACCTGGAAATGCAGTGGGTAAAGTCATGGGCAAGGGAGGGGCAAATATAGCCAATATCCGGAAGGTGGGACATATCCTTTTTGTGCCTTTCCTATTTAGTCCTAAACTCTCGTGAATATATATATTATAAAATACAGATAACATATTAGATGCATGGGATATTATTATTTAGGGTTAGGTAGTGCTCTTTGAGGATGCCAACAAGGAAACATTATTTTGTTGAGCCAAGATCTGCTGTGTCCTCCAGTGTCTGCCCTGCAATATCTGTTGCAAGCATTTGTGCATGTCATGCCTCAAAAGTGTCACTCATGGGGCATGAATACCTTCCAAAGCATGTCTGTGTTCTTAAAAATGTGCAGAGCAAATATCTTGAAGTTATTCAAAGTAACATCATTAAAACCATCATGACCAGGTGCCTTCCTATGGAAAAGATCTGACCATTATTTGTATCTACGGCAACCTCCACCATTCAGCTGGTTTTTTCCCCTCCCAACTTTTCCATACCTCTCCTCTCACATTCTATATTCTGGTACTTTCTAAATATTACGTTTGGCAATAGCATCATATGAAAAGGAAAGAATTTACTCTTTAATAATATATCAGCTAAAATAATGGAGGATATATCATTGAAGATACAGAAAGCATTAGATTAGATACACCAAAAACCCATTATCATCATCTCATTCTACTCTGATAACTCACCTCATTCTATTATTCTCCAAAATACTATTTTTAGCACTTGCAAGGGGCGCTGCTGTTGCAAGGCATGACACTGTCTTCAATTCACACTGCATAGATATTGACACCAATTGGTGCTAATCTTCAAAGTTGACGCAATTGGACATTATCCTTACCATAAATGACTGTTAACATGGTGTCAGTTGTCTTCATTCTTTGTAACAAATATTGAATTTCAGTCCAGTATTGGCTGCTGTTCATTACCTTTGCATTCTTTTGCTCTCTTTGGCCCACCTGGTGCCTGGTGCGATCCTCTGAGTAAATCAGTCTTGAACTCTATTGTATTGATTGAAATCTTATTTTATTTTTCTTGTAATAGATATCAGGAGCAACAATAGAGGTTTCTGAACCTAAGTCATCTCGTGGTGATCGTATCGCTCTTATATCAGGCACACCTGAGGAGAAGCGTTCAGCTGAAAACTTGATTCAAGCATTTATCATGGCCATTTGAATTCCAAGGATTCTTCTTGAAATCTGGAGGTGAAAAATAATTCAGAAATTCCTAAAATATCTCTTCTCTACAGTTAGATTAGGTCTGAATTTCTCGGGAGAGTTTTTTCATGCTTTTCACTCAGACTCTGTTATACCTAGCTGTAACCAAGAGATGACTGAAAGCAGACCTGCTTTAGAGGAAGTTGGTCATATCTTTTGTGCTTAACCTATTCTAATGTATTTTCCTGATGTTGATAGGATCTTCCTTCTCCCATCATAGTTATGGATCATCTCATGTCGTAGAGCACTGTGACTCATGATCTTATTTCCAATATGATTGACGTTCATATAAAGATATTGGCTGTTGTCGTTGCCTCTACTTCTCAAATTTTCATCTTGCTGATGGGATCTCATCTATCTGTTATTCTTAGTGAAGCAGATAGCCATTTAGTGATTTGTCTATGAAACTTCTTGATGACAGTTTTCTGAAGACATCATCTCTGATACCAAATTTGACTGCTTTTTCATATTGATCTCTTCTCTGTGTTCTTAGCTTGCATGCATGATCCGGCTGTAAGAACAGATCCTATTGATGTGATATGGTTCTCCTTTTACTACATAGATCCATCTCTATCATGTCTATCACAGTCCCGTCATGGATATTCTGTGGAAGATATATATATTTTTGTACTATCTCAAGATAGCATCTGCTTTGACATGGTAAGCGTTGATAAAGAAAGCAACTTTTGAGATCAACTAGGCAAGCTCCATTTGAAAGTGATTCTTACCATGTAATTAGTCTCTGTCATCTGGCATCCTATCCCCTTCAAAATTTTGAATTATATGGTCATCCTGTTCTTCCTTGAGTTTTTATTATTATGTCAATTAAATTATCTAGACAGAGTAGACACTTTTGGATTTGAAGAAAAGTATGGGAAACTTCTATGGCATGTGATGCTTTTCTGGATTTCTGTTGTTTCTTCACTTCATAACAGTTGTGTCATTAGAATTTCCATTGCTTTAGTTTGACTTGACCTTTTTATTTCTCAAGACACTATCTATTTCAGAACTCTTTTGATGTTTCCTCAGAATGGCTATTATATACAAGTGTCTATATGGTTCAAAACCCACAAAATTCATCATGCTTGCTCAAAAAGATTTTAATCAATCGATAGTTTCTAAAAATGAGCATGCAGAAGAGAAGGTTCAGCAATTTTATCTTGTGATTGTGTTGAAGTGCTTCAAATCAATACTTCAAGTTTGTCAAATGATTTCAGTTACAGAACTATGTGAGTGATGGATCTATGAACTTTTATAATCTAATTTCTTGTCACTCCTAGAACACTTGGGAATGGCTTATTTGTCACATCAGTATTCCATGCTATTATGCAGTTTATTGGCATGGAGCATCAGAACACGGTTAACCTTAGGCTTATGGAGTTGTTAGAACTATGTGAATGATGAAATCTCTGAACTTCTATATCTAATTTCTTGTCACTCCTACTCTTATAGCACTTGGGAATGGCTTATATGTCATGTCAGGATCCCATGATATTAAGCAGTCTACTGGCATGGAGCATTGGATCACTGATATCATTAGGTTTATAGAGTGGTTAAGTTGAAAGGACAGGGAAAGTACATGTGGAGATTGAAATCTTGTGGGAGTGCAATAGATGTGCACTTGTAATTTCAACCACTGCGTGGCACTTGTAATCAGTAAATCCCTTCTGTCTTGCTACTCTTATGGGCTTCTGGTTGCATCCTTTACCTTAATTCTAGGATAGGCTCTTAATAGCAGTTACGCTTGGCGGTTCGTTCTCAATGATCATTTCCGTTGTCTAGGTTAATTCTTTTGGACATTCTCACTGCAAGTTTCTCTTTTACTAACAGAGGTTTACTTGGCCTGGTCTTATCTTCTTCCTTATCAATCAAACTTAATCTAGTTTCTTTACGCAAAAAAAGTTTCTTCAGCCCAAAGTGCAGATATCCTAGTGGACTAGTGCTGAAACAACTGAGAAGACTATACCTTGTGCTTTCTTCATGCAAATCGCAAATTGGAAGGAACTTCTATAGATGCACTTGCAAAAGGACTACTTGTACGCTAGATAGAGAGATTCTGGATGATGGTTGTGGGGAGTAGAACTCTATTATGTCTGGAACTTTGACTGAGTGATAGGATCAAACAAATTATTTAGCCTGGGAATAAAGGAACACCTAGAAGATCAAGTAAAGATAGTTGAGTTGGGTGGTGAAAATAGAAAAGGGAACGCCAAGTTTCTCTCCATGTGTATATCCCAAAACCAGAAAGCTTTTAATGCTTCATCCTGACTTTTGTCATTGTTAATGGAATAGATGTTCTTGGTGTGGAGGGCCTTGATGTCACTCTAATAAAGAACATTTTGAGAAATGGTCCTTTAGTTCTTGGCCCTTTGTCATATCCAACAGACCTGTGTCCTGAATTATAGTAACTGTACAGCAACAAAACCTATCTTGTTGATGATTCTTCTGCCTTCTGTCTTCACCATTCGTCATTGTGTTGTTTTAATGTCCTTCCTAGTGTATACTTGGGATTTGTTTAGTCTAGTGTATGATTAATATACTTCTGGTATAATCAAAAAAGGGATTGAATTTATCCAAAAAATTAAGGGATTGAAAATGTCCTTGTTCCACACTCCATGTCATGTGCCATTCTTCTGTATGCTCACCAAAAGGGAATTCTGGGGATCTAAGTGTGGTTTACCCCTCCATCTCTCTCTCTCTCTCTCACACACACACACATGTTTGTGCACACACTTATCTTGATGATCTTAAAGGTTGTCTCTCTCTCTCTCTCTCTCTCTCTCTCTCTCTCATGTGTGTGTGCACACACTTATCTTGATGATCTTAAAGGTTTCATTGTCTATTTTTTCCCCCTCCTCTCTCTCTCTCTCTCTCTCTTCCCCCAGTGGGATGTTGGAATGAAGGAGCTTCACGCTGCTGGCATTATTCATGATCTTAATCTTGAGGGGGAAGGGCAATTTATCCACATGGTTTGTTGTGAATCATAGAAAGTATTGTGTAGTAAATTTTTGCTTAGTAGTTTACCCAAATTAATTTTCAGGATTTGATTTGTGTCTTCCCCGAAGTCATTGAGTGATTTACTCATGCTGCCTTTATTTTGTACTTCATGTTATGTACTTTATTTTGCTAGACTCAGATGCATGTAATGTGACGCTGCTAGTTTTTGTGATGAATGAACTGACGGAGACAAAATACAGTGCTGAGCTGTGTTCTTCACATATGTAATTGTGCCGCTTTCTAATGGTTCGTATTAGTTCTTTATTAAAATCGAAAGTATCTTGGAGTGACATTTTGGACTCAATTAACAGTGTGTTTGGCGATTTATGGTGAAGTAGAAATTGGTGGAAATACATGGAAATTGAAAAAAAAAAAAAATTTGGAGTTATTCACTTTTTGTTTGGGTTTTGTAATCTTAAGAGAACGAAATAGAATGGAAGGAAATGAGAAATGTAAATATGTGAGTATCCCTTGCTTTTTATTTTTCTTAAACTTCTCGTTCTTTGAATTTTTATATATCGAACTGAGTCGTGCTTATTTCTCTCCAATTTTAATTTTTATTTGAATTTTTAAAATTAAACTTTTTCAGTTGCTTTGCCCCATGAATTTTCCGAAATAGCACCTCAATAGATTGATAGGCAGTGCCTGTGGGACTGAGCGGTTTCGGCGCTTTGCATATCAAAATATCCCGTCCCTGGATGTGACTAGGGATGGAAATAATACCGAAAACAATCTTTTATCCTTTCTTAGGTAAGCAATTGAAAAGATAGACAACTCGGCGTTATGATTCTCTAGAAAATATTTGGTTTTCAAAATTGAAAGTTTGATTTATAAAAGTCACCGGCAGGCTCCTCTCTCTTTCACTATAGTATATATACATATATGTGTTATATAAATAAATAGATAGATATAGATGGGTAGGTAGCAAAAAATTTATCACTCACGTATAAGATCTATGATGTCAAACAGTGAGTTCGCCACACATGAAAATAGATGTCGTTTCATTACAAAAATAAAAAGACAATGTCATGGTATGGTTTGTTTTATTTAGCTATTGTATGATTATTCGTTAGACAAGCATCGCATGTTGCCGCATTTTTACGACCATATTCATTACAGCAATCAAAATGTGCGTCGTGGCAATCGTAATCTCGTGGAAATTGTATTCGTTAGTTATTGTATTAATATTTATTAGACAACACTAGCTGGTTGCCCACAAAACCACACACCCAACCCAAAACCACATCCACCCACCCCACAACCACCCAAAAAGAAAGGAGGAAAAAAAAAAAAAAAGATGAGTCCGTTTACCTTTTCAAAATAATCTGTATGACTAGTCAAATGGAGCTCTAAAATTTGTGGCCATATTTTCGTTGTTTGTTTACCGTCAGTAGTTACATTTTTTTCTGCCATCAAGGTTCGTGCAATAATTGAATTTTGAGACCACTCCTCTCTACATGGTAATAAAAATAAATTTTGATATGAAAACCAACAAATTTAGGGCCAGTAGCAATAATTATCATTCTATATTGAAGTTTGGGAAAATTGTAAGTTCACCTATAAACTATTGCCTTGGTCTGAATGCACTCTCCAAACCATAGGTTTTTCTTTTTGATTTTTGATTTTTATTTTTAGTTATAAGGTTAATGTAGGCTAAGTTTTTGGTGCTTTTTTCACTTTGATACCTAGCAACTTTCCTACAAACTGAAAAATGCCAGGACTTTGTCAACTAAGCAATGTATCTAGTTAATGACAAGTATCAATTACGATGTTCTTAAACAACCAACATAGAAAGGGTTCTCTCTCCTCCATAAGCTAAGCTGAACATGTTTGGATTATCTCTAGTGATTAAAAAGAAAAAAAAAGAAAAAACAAAAACTACCAAACTAAACTTATGAAATAGATCGTTTTGGATCAATAGATGATGCATCGTTCATGGTTTGTGATGAAATGATTAAAGTGGAAGAACATGTACTTGTGGCACTTGGAACCGAAAGTTGAATTTTCGTACCACTGGTTTAAACGTGCTACACATATCTAACGAACACATCGCAGGACTTCCAGCTCCATCATATGTTGTAGTAATAGATAGTCATATAGCATAATGACGATTACAAATTGTTAAGACCCTTGAAATGTTCAGACCAGTGTGTAGGACGGAAAACTGCCAAAAATTTTTGTCTTACTCATTGGCTGCATTTCATCTTCAGGGTTTCCCCGGCGCATAGCTGTGAATCGATTGAATTAACCAATCAGCATGATCAACTTTGTTCCGTCGTGCCGTAAGGATCCATGCTTTGATTTTTCAGTATGTTTAAAACTTCTGTGTATAGAGAAGTTCAATTACGGGAATGTTAGGACTGAGAGGCAAATCATCTTCCAATAATCCAATTAATTCCAGTTATACTACAATAACATAATTGTAAGACTCATGAATTCGAAAGCATAAAATGAGTTGGTAATACTAATACACTGAGCTTTCACTTGAAACCACCAAAGCTTAGCTCCAACATCTTATCCATGAAGCAACACATACCTATGTGAACCGCAATATATGGGATACTGCATCCATAGAGGGGAAAAGCAACAGTCGGGCAATTTTTTGCTCTTTACTGTTGGAGTGAAAGCAGTGACAGTTGTTCTTCAATAGAGCAATCGACATGACAAGAAGTTCGACAAGAAGAAGGGATAAGAACGAGACCAAGGCAGCGCTGTTCCATGGGAGAAGGTGAAGATTGCCGAGTACTTCGATATTCTACTGCATCTTGAAGAATGATATTTCCTTGCTTGTCCATACAGTGGAACGAACCCAAGAAAAATCGTCCATCTTTTATACCTATCAACATCCGATGAAACAACAGATTCCTCACCCACTTCACAGGATCCAAGGGCAAGTTGTGTGAATTGGACCCGTCAAAGTCCAATTTAGTCATAGATTCCACTGCTTCTTGTTCCATTGCTACAAACCTTTTCTCACGTTCATTATCAAACAGAGTATCAAGAAAATTGATTTGAAAGACTAAAATATATCATGAAACTGATATTTAAAGAAAAATGATGTGTTTGTTTTGGGGTAATCATTTTCCAACTTTCTCTGATATTTGTAATAAATAATTAATGCTTGAAAAATGTCAAAGGCTAATGTAGTAATATCAAGAGGTTTCAATTACTAATAACTTTTAGTGGTAAGTGAAGTTGGTAAACCATACCATTTCCTTAGCTTACAATGGTCATATTTGATAAACACCAAAATTTGATGATAGCAAATATCATCAAATTCCAGAGAACATTTTCTGTAAAACAAACTCAACCTAAATAACAACTCAAATTCACTCATGAAATTCCCTCTAGATAAGAGGGCATCCTTCTCAGTTGCAAATCATATTATTGCAAAGACAAAGGAACTTTTTACTTGCATACATGTAAACACAAAAAGTTAACATTGCATGTGACACATTTCTCAAGTGCATATTTATGGGCTATTTAGGGAGGGCAACCTTAATTTTCCATTTCCATTCAAAGTGCGAGCTCAAAGTTTACTTTCCTTTGACCAGTGTTATAATAGACAAAATTATGCATGGTCCAACATAACGCAAGATGTGTGGTCTAAGCACTTTGGCAATTGTTACATTCACAGTATCTACAACTACAAGCATTAAAATGCAAGCCTTACTGATTCAATGGCTTTAGGGTGGCTGGAGCATGCATCTTCTGTAATCATAAACCATGCAATGATTTCTCTTTACAGTTACAAATTAACTAAATTCATAACAGACCCAATGATATTTTCTTGACAAGCACAGCCAGTGATAGTTTCTTGACAAGCATCTGTAGATCTAATTCACATAGCTACGCCCATAACTCCTCAATGCTGCACTGTCTAGTGAAATATGTAAAGTCCACTTCCTCATCCCTTAACCCCCTGGTGAGTATAATAACAGAGGAGGGATTTGAATTTGGTCTATTCTATGAAGATACCAATATACATACTACTAGAGTATAAGGGTCTTGGCATAAACTCCAATGGTTTCAATGGACATATATTACAAATTCTGTAAATACAACTCCTGCGGATTTGCCCTACATACCAATCAAAATCAACGCACAAGGTTTCATCCTCTTTTGGATGCACATTTCCTAGCTCTATGCACATGTGAATAGTTAAAATTGACTAAAATTATGAGAGCCTAAGTGAACATGGACAAAGCATGCGAAGAAAGCTGTGGATTAATTCCATTCCCAGGATAAAATAACGGATATATCAGACCGGACATTACCGAACGAAAATTGGGGGAATGACTAAGAGAGGAATACTCATGTTGTGTGAGACTTTTTCATGGAAACTAGAATCTTAAACAATGCATCATAGGCCAGTCTTATTGACTTCATTCATGTCCAGCATAGCAAGCAACACAATGAACTCTCTTGAATCAACCCACACTGCATAGAATTTTATTGAAAGGAATAAAAGAAAGACTTTTTTTCCTTCCAATATTAAGCCACTTTAGATCAGTGACTAAGAGCATAGACACTCTTTCCCCATAACAGGGCTTGCTCGAAACCGATTCTGTTGACCCCAAGAGGCTGGCTTAAGATCTAAGAGCTCCCACGACAATTTGCATGAGCTCTCATTAACCTATATCAGCTAGCTAGTAATATTTTAGTGGGTTTAATTATAGCTGTGCCAAGCTGTTACTAGAAAAAGCATTGCATTAAATGCTTGGCCAATCCGATTTCAGTTGCAGCACCAAAAGTGACTTCTGGATTTATTTATAGTTCGTCAAAATCATTCATGTAGCAAGAAATAATTCAGGCATTTCATCAAACACTTTGCAATCAAAATGCTGACTGAATCGTTTCACAACAAAACAATACTGAAAGAAACAAATAGAACGAACATCGGAAATCGGAATAGGGTGAACAGAATTTATGTCATACCTTCGGCAGCGTTTTCTGGGTCGGAGGATGAAGGAGGAAAAGGTAGTGGGAGCTAAGAGAAGATACCTGATACGGTTAACGATTGATCCGGATAGAAAAATGTCCCGGTAATCAGTAGCCACTAGCCAGTCGACATTATTATGTTCATATATTTCGTGCTGTGAAAATCGGATTCGGTCTAATCCAATTAAAACTTTGGTCTAATTTCAGTTTGACTTTCAATTAAATCCAGTTTTTTCTTTTAATTTCTAAATTTTTCATGTGTCTAAATCACCGATTCAGATCTGTTCTAACAACATTAATTCTGCTTCCACGTATATCGCGGAAAAAGATAACAATTATATTAATTTTTAGCTAGAATATATAAAAATAAATAAAAAGAAGCAATATAGGTTAAATGGTTTATTTATTTTATAAATATATCAGATCGAAAATAGAAAAGTTATTTTTTATGATGATTATTATCAGAAAGGTTTAGAATTTAACATTATAGTATTTATTTTCCTCGTCCTTTTTTTTCCTTTTGACAAAGAAAGACATAATTTATTTCGACCCTTTAGTACATCCTCAATTCTGTAGTGCTTGCATTAATATCAAAATTCATAGAATCAACAATGCAATTAAATCAGTAATTTAGTGAGTATAAGCACAACTGACATGTCACAACTACCTTCAAAATCACTAACTATAATAGAATCAACAACGCAATGAATGTGCACTATGATAATATTTGTATGTACTTGGAAATTTATGGATATGATGAAGAGGAACCTTTAATGATTTATAAATGTTTCTCAAGTACCAAAATTTATAGGAAAGTAAAAATATTTATAGGTACCAAAAGTTCAAAATATTGAACTCTCAAGAGTATTGCAATTTACAAATCTCAATTCAATAAATTTTCAATTATAAAATTTTAGGTTTAAAGTGAAAAATATTATTATTAATTTTTCATCGAAAATGAGTCACTATAGTTCAATTTTCTTATAAAGAAATAGTTTTAGTTCTAACATATTTGTCTTTTCTATATGAATGTTTTTTACTTTTTAAATGTATATTTGCTTGATGTAACGAGGCAATATGTAAGGATATATATTTATATACGCACACATATACATATGTACATATATAATTGCTCTATGGACTAAAAAAATTATGGGTAGATATCTATTATTTAAATTACATATAATCATTATAAATGGTTAAACTCCTATAATGTTTTTAAATAGATTGCACATGAAGCATGTTCTTTTATCTTATACCAATTCACAAAACCAATGAAATATAATTTATAATAATCAGATAAAGCTCTAAGCTGAAATAGTGAAATTTTAATACTTTTAAAGTTATCAAGATCACTAAAAAAATTCATGTAAATGAAAATTTACTAATGCAGTTAGCATAATCAAGATAAAATTATGGAAAATAATAATGAAGTGAATTATTGCTTAAGACTACCCTGTATGACATTTTTCATTTAATATTGATAATATAAATAAAAGTTAAATAAGTATTCAAAAGTAAACTTAATCTCTTCTTCTTCTTTTTCCCTTAGATGCAAATGATGGTCAATAATAAGGCTTGCTCATTTCTTAACTGTTGAGTTTATATAATGATATCTATTTATAAAATAGGTTTTCTTTCCTTATTTATAAAGGAGTCTTAATATCATAAATGATATTCAAATTTTATTAAAATGTACAATTTATTACCTTTACTTTAAAACAACTAGTTTACTACCTAGTTGAAATTCTTACGGTCGTTTTTATGACCAAAACTAAATCCATCTATTAATGTGAATATTAGGGTGAATTAGAGATCACACATTTCGAACCCCCTAAAAATAGGAGGAACCATGCGACCACCTATTGGGAGTTATGCGACTTGTTGCTAGGTGGTTGCCAGTTACCCTTTGATCGTAGGGTGGTAAGAATGGCTACTTAAGACAATTCAAAAAGTGGTCATTTTACCCACTCGTGGCTATGGGTTTGTTCTTGCTTCTTTCTTTTATCCACTTAGTAAAGGACTTAACAAAAGTAGGTCGGTAGAAAAAAAATTATTATAAAAACATCAATTAAATAGCAAATTAATCATTTTGGTGAAGTTTAATTATCATTTATAACATTAATCCTTAGAAAGGATTAGCTACCTAAGATTGGTAATATCTTATACTAAACATTATACATATTGTTTTGAAAAAAATGTGATGTCATATGAGGTTGAAACTTTTATGTTTTTCTTGCTTTTTCCAATTTCCACCACAACTATATTTAGACAAGATGATGAGGATGATCTTGGATTTGAATTACTGTTGAAGTCAACTAATTACAATTGTATTAGTATTTGGTTGATTTAACTCTCCAAGCTTTTGTTGTTGAAACAGTCTACCATTAATAGCACTAAAATACATAAAATTAATCATTTGGTGTTGTTTTATTGATGTTTGATCTTGCTTGCATAGAATTTGTGAACATAAGCTTCTCAAATTTGAAAAAGGGTAGGGAAAAAAAAGAAAAGAAAAGTGTAAACATATTAGACTTTATGTTAATGAATTTGGTGTGCAATCTCTTTTTAATCTTTTGTAAATAAATTATATAAGATGTTAGTCGTGAATTGTCAACGAGGGGAGGTAGACTAAAGATTAGCTAGATGTCACTTGCTTAGGCCTGCATAAATAGTAAATGTGATATATTGAGGGACATTAGAGGTGGCTTTAGTATGTACACTCTAAGACTCAAGTTAGGAAGATAGTCAAGATTAAACAACCAATGAAGAGATTAATGGAGAGATGGTTGCTAGTTTTCAGATCCCTTTACTTAGAGGGGGTTTAAAGGTATATATAAGAAATGGAGATTTGTATTAATATTGTAAGTAAAATCTTAAGAACCTTCCATATCCTAGAATCTTTAGAATTGATCCCCTTATAATATCCGTTTGATACCTTTCCTTCCTTTCTTTTCTTTCAAATAAATGGTCGCAAGCCAAGCTCATCCTTAGAAGGCCTACGGTAAAAATGCACTAGTAACACTTGCCTCCACTTTCATTACTGAGAGGTTAGTAGGGCGCAGTGATTCATGGCTAAGCTTCAAAATGATGTGAGTAAGGGCCATCGATGTAGTGTATCTTATGGTGTGCTCAATTAAGGGAAGGGGAAAAGAAGAAAGAGGTGGGCGAAGGAAGAAGTTTGGAGGGGGGAGAGGGGGTAGGTGCGGGTGGGTGGTATGTTGGTGTTGGGTGGGGGGTAGGGTTTCGAGTAACATGACCCTAGTGTTAGTTGGCTTTCGATGTATTTAGGGGTCCTTCCTAGTACTTAGAGTTGCTAAGGTTATGGGTGAGCTGGGCATAGATATGAAGGGCTATTGTTTGCATCATGACATTAAGTCAACAACTTATACTAGAGGTGCTAATCTTCTAAAAGGGTACCCAAATAGTGGCTAAGTTAATTTGTATCTTAGGTAAGATAAAAGCTTTGGTATATAAGGGGAAGTCTTGCTAAGTAGTTAGGTTAGTTGATATGGAACTTACTTTGCCCCTATTATGATGTAATAAGAGGAACCATTTTGGGTACACCTTGTTAGCCGTTGCACTGTTGTTAATTGTCAAGTTATTTCTAACATTTTGATTTTTTGCCATTGAGACAAGGCTCATTTTGGTTTCATTTTGCATGCGTCAATATGCACATTACCTACTAAGGACACTTGTCACTTAAGGATTGAGTGTGTTTATACTTGTGTTATAGCCATAATGATGTAGTGGCAGCATGGGTGATCTTGTCCATTGATATTCTACTATAGAAATACGTGGACAACAATTGAGTGAAAGGAATTATTAGAATCTGTAGTGTCTTTTTGCATGTTTTTGCTTTCTCAAGGTCTTCTTCCTTTATAAAAGAGAGACTTATCGTATTTGCTTATTTTATTTAGCTTATTGTAACTCCTAATATAAAGCTTTCCTTTAGATAAAAATTCTAATTTTTTGTCCTAACATTCTTAAGGCTTTTAAATATTATCTGACTATGTATGAGAATATCCTTTTCTTTCTTGCTTCCTTTTTGCCCTGAGATCCTTATCGATATGAATCAAGTGATGACCTAATCCTTGGCTTGAAGCCTAACTACATTAGTTTGCTAAGCTCTCTTCCAACAATTTACAAATAAGGAGATAAGGCTGTTGAAGTTGTCCTACTTGTCAAAGTACCTAAGCACCCACCAGTATTATATCATCTCTTGGGTCTAGTCTGACTAGAATAGCTCAGCAAACTAATACATTGGTTTGCATGTAATGTTTCCGAGCTGTCATTGATGAATCTGAGATATTTATGAGACTATGACTTGTAGATTAGCCGTAATGATCTTGTTATTTTGCATCACCACTCTCATTGTGACATGCATCTAGGCATTCTCTAATAATGTACTATTTGTTAGGCATATTCCTTGTAATTACCTAATTTTCCCATTTTATATAGTTTAAGAATATCACTTTTGGGAGGACAAATTTGTAATTTTCCTTTTCGAATATTGCCTTAATTAGCACATATAAAAGGGCCCTTATGCACCGTAGTAAGAAATCATCTAGTGAATGTTTACCATTATATTTCGGCTTTCAAGTTTGAAATTACTCTTATCTAATCGTTAAGCAGAGTTAGTAGCGAGTGACCCTTAAGTTTAGTATTCATGCATCATATCGAATATTTACTTAGGTCAAAATGTAGCTAGCACAATGTGTAATATCCACTTAACTAGAGCAAGAGTTTGCTTACCATCAACTCTCATTTATTTTTTGGACTATCCTAAGGTTTAGACCCATTCTTGTATGATTGTTGGATCGTGTGTTCACCCATGAACCCATATCATTTTAGCATCAAAGCTTTAGCGACGATAGTTGTTGATGTTGGAGATGTTGTTGCTGTTAGTGGCATTGTCAAGGCTAAGTTATGGTTGTTTTGAGTGTGAGGTTGTTTTATGTTTATACTACAATTCTAGGTTTATAGTATTGTATGGATATTGAGTTATGGCGTAAAGTGTCTTGGTGTTTTAGTTAGCTCATGAAGTTGTCCAAGTAGTTATTTGAGGTGTTTGTGAAGTTGTTGTTGTTGCTGTAGAATTCCGGGTTTAATGCATCTTTGAGTCAAACTCATACTACGTCAGAACTAAGAATGAAGAAAAGCTAGTAAAATCTGAGTGCGATCATTTGGATATGACATACCAATTGATCTATACGGATATAACGCACAAGATGTTCATTAAGGTTACCCACCATTTACTCTTACTAAAGGAGCTAGATAAGAGTTAAAGAGAAAAGTATTTCTTAAGGAAACAAGTATATTTTGTATTAATGACTATATAATAATGTTGCAACCTATAAGGAGGCCTTATATATTCAACCACTAAGGTTACAAGAACAGAAAAGACAAAGGGTAAAATTGATTTTGATATATACAGGATTGCTAATACACATGTTAAAAGGGGAAAAATAGACAAGAGTTCATCAGAGGGTATCACCACAAGATCGTATGCCTAAGACATATAGCATCCTTTAGTTGACCACTTTGACAAGAATGGAAGATGATATGCTTGGTTGGTCCCTAATGAAAAGGAAACTCGATTCCTTAAATTAGCTCAACAATAGGTAGATCAGGTTGGGAGGACGAGTAGGATTACTTAATGTTGGACTTGCTTTGCATTTAGGCACGTTGTTCTAAGATCTGGTTATCCGGCTTCCCAGGGTCTACAATCCTATTTTGGAAGAGGTCGATAGCGGTCTTAGCTATGGTTAACATCCAATACTTAAGTTGAATGAAGTATAGTAGACCTTAATCACAAGAAGAATCCTCATCCCTAAGTGGTTCTCGAGTTAAGACATGTTAGTTGAGACCTTGGAGTCCTTGGGCTCGGCTTTTGGTCAAAGGTTTGGGATACTGTAGATTCTTATCATCTTCCTAAGAGTTTGGGAGATTTGACATCAAATCTGTAGGTTCTCCATTTGCTAGCTCTCTATGGTTCCCTTCTTCTTTTATTAGGTGGTGAGGGATCAAGTCAAATGCGTTGAAAGTTGAAGAAACATTATAGTCTTCTAGTGGTTCAATTTGGTAAACGTTGCAGTTGATCCATTTTAGCACCTTGAATGGTCTATCATCTTGAGGTCATAACTTGTTCTTTTGCAATTTGGGAAACCTTTCCCAATTGAGATAAATCTAGCCAGGTTGCCTAGATTAAAGTTGATAGTTCGGCAACCATGGCTACCAATTTGGTGTTGCCTCTCGTTGAACTTGGCAATCTGCTTGATTAAATGTAAAAGTTTAGTATGTTCTCTATATGATGATTATGCAGCTATTACAATTTGCAAGTATTTATAGTATCCAATTAGGGTAAGTCCTAGGTTATAGGAAATTACAAAAATGATTTCTACTAACTAAGAAAAGAGGGAATAATTTACATGGGTAACAATGTAATCTTGCAAAGAGAATATCCACTGTCAGAAAGGACAGTACGAATGTCAGATTGGACAAAACATGCATAATTTTGCTCATTCTATAGTCTTAATAACACTGCGAGCTGTGTAGGAGTGGGCCTTGATTAGGTCTGGTTGATGTCGGCAGTTTGACAGCTTTAATTGTTAGGATTAAATAAAGGTTGACTCAAGGATGACTCACAATCAGGATCGACCTCGGATGGTCGGCTCCTAACAGTTGTTACCTCAGCCTTGGCACTATAGAGATAGCTGTATCCAGATTTGGTGCTTGGACTGGTGTGTCATAGAGGGCTCGGCTTGATACGTCGTTTGGTTACTTAGGTAGCTTCTTGGATGGTGTGAAGAGTTAAGTGGCTCTATTGAAATTATTCTATTATATCAAAATTTCTTAACTCTCCTCAAACAGCTTAGTGAACCATTTGAGAAAGCCCTTGGGCTTGGGAACGTGTGATCAATCCTTGATATCTATTATTCCCTCCGGGTTATTTGAGACTTAGGATTAAATTTAGTTCAACTCCAGGTTGCTCGTCTTTAGGAGTATAAGGTTAGAGTTTAATAATGTTGAGGGAGTCTGAGACTCCATATCCTTCAGGTAATTTAATCTTATAGCCATTAGGATCAATCTTTTCAAGCACTTTAAAAGGTCTGTCAGCTCTAAGAGACAACTTGCTCTTCCTCAAGTTTGGGAATCGTTCCTTGTTAAGATGTATCTAGACCAAATCACCTAGTTGAAATTCTCTCTTCCTCCATCCTTGACTTTACTTCTCAAGCTTAGTATTAGCTTGGCTCAATTGTTCAATAACCTTTTGGTGTATGGCTTTGATGGCCTCAACTCTTTTAACGGCTGGCCAGTCATCATCTAGTTAAGCTGGGGTGCTTCGTCCATTGGGAGCTTGGGGTTAAACCTATAGGTGACCTCAAATGGAGACATGCTTATTATGCTATGGGTGGTCCTATTATAGGCGAACTCAATGATTGGTAGATATAGATCCCAGTCGGTCATGTTTCGTCTGACAATAACTCATAGCAAAGTTCCTATAGTTCTGTTGACAACCTTGGTTTGTCCATCTGTCTGTAGATGGCAAGACGTGCTATACAACAACTTAGTTTCCATTTGCCTCCATAGCATTCTCTAAAAGTAGCTCATGGACTTAAGGTCTCGGTCTGAAACAATGGTCTTAGGTACACCGTGAAGCTTGATTACTGCCTGTAAGAAAAGAAAAGGGATAATCGAAGCATCGTTAGTTTTGGAATAGAGCACGAAATGTACCATCTTGCTAAATCGATCAACAACTACCATGACAGAGTCCTTTCCTTAAGACGTCCTCAGCAATCATAACATGAAGTCCATACTTAACTTCGACCACAGTTTGGTTAGGATGGGTAAGGGTAGATAATGTCCTTGTTCAGTTTGGCTCTTTGCTTTTCAGCAGGTCGTACACTTTTCCAACATGGACTGTACATCTCTCATCATTCTTGGCCAAAAGAATCTGGAGGATAGTACCTCATGGGTTCGACGCTAGCCAAAGTGTCCAGTCAATCCTCCTCCATGCGCTTCGTATACGAGTAATTCTCTCATGGAACAAGTTGGGATACATAGCCTCCTCTTCCTGAATAAGTATCTATCTTCCTATGATAGTCATCCAGTGTCCGTCCTTCCTCACACCAGGCATAGATAGGACTAAAATGTGGATTGTCAACATAAATATTCTTTATCATTGAAAAACCAAGTAGTCTTGTTTGCAGCTTAGTCAGGAAGGTATGTCATCTTGATAAGACGTTAGCCATTACATTGTTCCTTCCATTCTTATATTTTACAACATAAGAAAAACCCTCTATGAACTCGACCTGTTTAGCTTATCTCTAAGACAACTTGAGTTAGCTCTTTAGATACCTTAAGGATTCATGATCGGTATAGATCACAAATTCCTTAGGTAGCAGATAGTGTTGCCATACCGTTAGGGCTTGGATTAAGGAATAGAACTCCTTATCATAGAAAGAATAGTTGAGCGTAACTCCTCAAAGTTTCTTGTTGAAGTAAGCAATAGGTCAGCCTTTTTGCATTAGCATTACACCTATGCCAAGTTCGGATGCATCACACTCTACTTCAAACACTTTGTCGAAGCTCAACGGAGTTAAGACAAGGGCTATAGTTAGCTTATCCTTTACTTCTACAAAACTTCTCTGCTCCTTTATTCCTGATTTGAATTCATCATTCTTCTTTGAGAAACTTCTCACATCCGTAGAGCAGTTTAGCTTAGGCCATTCTATGATCACTTTTACTATCTCATCATCGACTCGAATGCCACCTCCACTCATAACGAAGCAAAAGTCACGCTTCTTTAAATTGGCATAGAGCTGTTAAACTCGAAATTTTACAAAAACTCTTTGGAGATGTTCTTGGTGAATCTCTAGGTCAAGGCTATACACCAGAATGTCATCAAAACAGACTACAACAAACCTTCCTAATAATTCTCAAAGTACATGATTCATCAGGCGGATAAATGTGCTCAATGCATTGGATAGTCTAAATGGCATTATAAGCCATTCATATAAACCATGTTGTATCTTGAATGCAGTCTTCCACTCATCACCTTCGTGCATTCGAATATGATGGTATCCAGATTTAAGGTTGATCTTGGAGAACACTCTTACTTCGCTTAATTCATTTAGCATGTCATCAAGCTTAGGTATGAGATACCTATACTTAATGGTGATTCGATTGATTGTTCGGCTATCTACATACATCTTCCGAGAACCATCTTTCTTCAGTACTAACAAGGCCGGAATGGCATAGGGGCTAAGGGACTAGTGCACGTACCCTTTCTTCATTAGCTCATCTACTTGCTTTTGCAATTTGACGGCCTATTTAAGATTCGACCTGTAAGCAAGCTTGTTCGGTAGTATGGCTCCAGGCTATAAGTCAATTGCATGCTTAACGCTTCGGATTGGGGGTAGACCTTTCGGCAGCTCCTTTGGAAATAAGTCGACAAATTCCTCTAGCAATGTTTTCACTTTGGCAATTTGGTCCTTCTCCTCGAACCTCATCTTTAATAACCTTTAGACAAGTAGATAGTTTGGTCCTTCAAGTTCCATTTCTCTTTTTAGTTCCACTCGGGTCATCACCAAAGCCTCTTTCTTTAGGGTTCGGCTACGTTGGGATTGCATGACCTTTACCTGTTCAACAGTCATAGGACTCAATTTCATCCTCCTGTCTTTATGCTCCATAGAACATATATTCCTCCTTCCGCCATACATAACCTCTCGATCAAACATCCAAGGTCGTTTAACTAGAATGTAGGATGTACTCATAGGCAGCACATCACAAAACACTTTGTCTTGATATTTGCCAATGCAGATCAGCACAAACACCTATTTGTTCACCTGTAGGGCTCCCTTATCACTAAGCCAATGAAACTTGTAAGGTTTCAGGTGGGGTATGGTTAACAATTTCAACTGTTGGACTATAAATGCAAAGGCTACATTAGTACAACTTCCACTATCAACTATCAGGGCGTACATTGACTCATTCACCTTGCATCCATTATGAAAGAGATTTTCCCTTTATTCGTCTTCAGGTACGGGGCTAATGCTCATCGTCCTCCTCAACACTAGAGTGGTCAGCAAAAAGTTACCTTCCTCAGTGTAGATAACTTTCTCTTCAGATAGTTCGATCTGTCCATCCTCTTTCAGCTCCTCTGATTCTTCATCAATACTGTTGACCTCAATGGTTAGCATCTCGCCTTAGATCACCATTGTTCATTTGTTCAGATACTGAGCAACCATGTGTCTAAATTCTTAGCATTTGAAGCACTTGATCTCACTCGTCTTCCTCCCTAAACTCTAGCCCTTCTCAAACTTCCTTGGGGGTTCCTTCTCTTTAACTTGAGTAGTCGGAGTGGGTCGGGTCTCAGCAACCTTACTTAGTTCCATTCGTAATGGTCTACTCAAAACAGTTTGACTACTACTTGAGTGGCTAATTGGCAGTTGGAACCTTGCTGTTTGGTGCCTTTCAATCCTCTAGATGGCTCAGATTGCATCATCAAGCGTTCCAACATCCATGGTTTCCAAGACATCCCCAATCTCATACTTTAATCTACTAATGAATCTATATATAGTTTGATCTTTTGGCTCGATGACTTCACATCTAATCATTAATATTTGGAATTCCTTAACATAAGTGTTTACACTCGACTCTCCTTGTCTTAGCTCTTACAGTCTTTTGAAGGCATCTTACAAATAATAGCTCGGGACAAGCCTTCTCTACATAACCTTCTTCATTTCACCCCAACTCCTAATCTCTCATTTTCCTTCCCTTCTTCGGGTAACTTAAAAGTTTTTCCACCATAGGGTGGCATAACTAGTGAACTTCAACATAGCAAGTCTAACCTTTGCATTATCGAGCATTTTGTAGCATTCAAACTGCTTTTCAATCTTATTTACCTAATCCAGGTAGTCCTCGGCATCACCACTTCCAAAGAAACTTAGAATACACATCCTTAACCCTTCGACTCTAAGGGCTTGTACGTTTCTTTCTTGAGCCTTGTAGTACTCCTCTGCGTCATCATCTCTTCCCGCTTCTTCCTCAATCTCTTCAAGTATTAGCCTTCGTCTAGCATCCTTACCAACTCCTTCAGCTTAGGGTAGTCAAGCTGGGGCATTAACTTAGCCAAATTAACCATTGCCTAGCTCTTGCTGCTCACGTTCTCTAGTGGGGCTGTTCCTAGCTCGCTGCATATTTTCTTAGATAACAGTCACTGAACTAGCTATCAAGTCGGTAAGCTTATCTAAGCAATCACCCTCTAATTGAGGTGTGAAGCTTCCTTCTTACCCTTGGCCATGTCACTACCTTGGTTTACTGAAGTTCCTTGAACACTTGAGTCTGACATTGATGGTCACTTCACAAAAATTGATGTCTAATAATACCACTTGAAGATCAATAACCAATACTCTGATCACTACGACAATTACACAACAAATGAGCAGTCAACCATACTCTATTTTGCATATCGAAAACAAGGGAAAACAAAGCATAAAACACTTCTTAGCTACTAAACTTTAAGGTTAACAATATAACCGTTATCACATGAGAGCAATAACAGACCACTCAAAGAACACAATAGCAAAATCTCGCTTCAAACATAGCTAGGCTCTGATACTAAGATGATACAGATTCCGTAGATGAACACATGGACCCAATATCATGCATAACTAAAAGGGTGGGTTCAGGCTGCGAGATGGCTCAAAGAGTAAATGGTAATCAAAGATGAGAAGGGGTTGCCGTGCATTAATAATGGATACGGCGCACCAACGCTTCACACGAGCTCAGGTTGCACTTGATATGATGCATAAATATGGCCAGAGGTCACTCACCACTAATCTATGCTCAATGGGCTAAATAAGAGTAACTCAAGAGCAAGTAAAAGGACACTTAGCTCAAGAGGGAGTAAAAGTTCAGGGTATTCTCTATATGATGATTATGTAGCTATTACAATTTGCAAGTATTTATAAAACCCAATTAGGGTAAGTCCTAGGTTATAGGAAATTATAAAAAGAATTTCTACTAGCTAGGAGAAGGGGAGATAATTTATAGGGGTAACAATGTAATTGTGCAAAGAGAATATCCACAGTCAAAAAGGATAGTATGGATGTTAGAAATGACAACACGTACATAATTCTACTCATTCTGTGGTCCTAATAATGCTGCAAGCC
Source organism: Lumnitzera littorea (assembly GCA_024138015.1). Classification (NCBI taxonomy): domain Eukaryota; kingdom Viridiplantae; phylum Streptophyta; class Magnoliopsida; order Myrtales; family Combretaceae; genus Lumnitzera; species Lumnitzera littorea. The sequence goes on from JAMXBB010000008.1 coordinate 78,367,987, forward strand.
GTACAGGGGTAAGCCTTGATTAGGTCTGGTCGGCGTTGGTAGTTTAGTAACTCTAATTACTGGGACAGGACAAGGGTTAACTTAGGGATGACTCACACTCAGGATTAGCCTCGGATGGTCAACTCCTAATAATTGTTAGCTTAGCCTCAATACTGTGGAGATGGTTATATCTAGATTTAGTGATTGGACTAGTGTGTCGTGGAAGGGTCAGTTCGGCACATCGGTTAGTCACCTCGACAGCTTCTTAGATAGTGTAGAGAGCGAAGTAGCTTGACAGATCAGACTAGGGAAAACATTACTCCTCGGTGCTTAACTCTCCTTAAACAGCTCGACGAACCATTTGAGAAAGCCTTCAGGTTCGAGAGCGCGTGAATGGTCCTTGATCCCTATCATCTAGTACCCCTAACTAAGAGATTGATATGAAACTCAATCATATTCCTTCAGGTTGACTAACCTAGGCAAGAGTGTCTCTAAGGGACTAGCAATCCTAATTAAGAGATTAATTTGAAACTTGATTGTATTCTCTGGAACTAACTAACCTTGGCGGGAGCGTCTCTAGAAGATTAGCAACCTTAACTGAGAGATTGATTTGAAACTTGGTTATGCTTAGTAGGGCTGACTAACCTTAGAGGGGAAGTATCTTTAGGGCACTAGTAACCTTAACTAAGAAATTAATTTAAAGCTTGGTTATGTTCCTTTGAGCTGATAAACTAGGCAGGAGCATCTCTAGGGACTAGTAACTTTAATTGAGAAATTGATTTGAAACTTGGTCATGCTCTTTTAAGTTGACTGACTTTGGTGAGAGCATCTCTAGGGTAGTAGCAAACCTAACTAAAAGATTGATTTGAAACCAAGTAGTGCTTTTCTAAATTAATTAACCCAACTAGGAGCATCTCTAGGGGATTAGCAACCTTAACTGAGAAACTATTTGAAACCTAGTCGTGCTCCTTCGAGCTAACTAACATAGGTGGGAGCATCTTTAGGGGATCAACAACCTTAATTGAGGATTGATTTGAAACATGGTAGTGTTTTTCTAAGTGACTAACCTAAGTGAGGAAAACGCTCCTTAAGCTAGCTAAATCCTAAAAGTTGGTTAGAAAGGGGGGAGTACCTTATGGGTTGGCTAAGACCTTAAGATAATTAATGAAGGGAAAACACCTTAGCTAAAACCATAAGAGAACTTGGTGAATGGAAAGCACCATACGGCTGGCTAAAAGCTTAAGAGAACTTGTTGAAGGGAAAGTGTCGTACAATTGGCCAAAACCCTAAGAGAATCTAATCAAGGAAGAGAACCTGATGAAGGGAAAATGCCCTACAGCTGGCTCGAATCTTAAGAAAACTTGATGAAGGGAAAGTGCATTACGATTGGCTAAAACCTTAAGAGAACCTGATGAGGGGAAAGCACCCTATGAGTTGGCCAAAATCTTAAGAGAACTTAATGAAAGGAAAGTGCCCTATTAGCTAAAACCTTAAGAGAACGTAATGAAGGGAAAACACCCTATGAGTTAGCTAAAACCCTTAAAAAAACTCAATGAAAGGAAAGCACCGTACGGGTTGCCTAAAACCCTAAGAGACATTGATGAATGGTAAGCGCCCTATGGACTAGCTTATAACCTTATAAAACGGTGCAACACTTTATAAGCTACTTAGAACCTTAAAAGATAATTAAAAAAGAGAAAGCGCCCCATGGACTGGCTTAAAAACCTAAAGGAGATGGAAGATGGGAAGACACTCTATGAGTTAGCTAAAATCTTAAAAGATAATTAAAAAAGAGAAAGCATCCTGTGGGTTAGCTTAAGACCCTAGAGAAGATATAAGACGGGACAACTATCTATGAGTAGACTAGAATCCTAAAAGATAATTAAAAGAAGGGAAAACACTTTATAAGCTAGCTTAAGAACCTAAAGGAGATGTATGATAAGGTAGCTCTTTATGAGCTAGCTGGAATTCCGAGAGATAATTGAAGATAGAGAAAGTGCCATAAAAGCTGAATTAAAACCCTAGAAGAGATGTATGATGGGATACCACTCTGAACTAGCTAAAATCCTAAAAAATAACTGTTGAATAGGAAAGTGCCCTATGGGTAAGCTTATGACCCTAATGGAGATGTAAGATAGGATAGTGCTTAATCAGCTAGTCAAAACCCTAAAAGATGATTAAAGAAGCAATAGAGGTGATGTAAGCATTTTGGAAGACTTTATAACCTACCAATTTAGAGATTTTACAAAGAAGGAATTTGTTTATTGGAGGCACTTATGTCAAAACAAGCATTATGGATAAGGTCCCTTGATTTGAAAAAAGGAAAAAAATGATGGACCTCAACCATGAGGATAACTACATTAAGGAGGATGGCTCAAACTAGTAAGGCCAACCTAGAAGTATACTTGCCCCAATTTTAAAAACAACTTTTATTTAAGCTAAATTATTTCTAATGATCAAAAGAGCTTTTATTAAGTGTGGGAATGCCTTGTATTTATGGTTTAAGATGAGTAAAGAGCTTTTATGTTTGTGATATGGAGTGTGATTTGAAATGGGTATGGAGGGGTTGAATTTTGGGGCTTGAATTGTGATTCAAAATGGGTATGGGGGTTTTGTGTTTTTAAAGATGGTTAGGCTGATTCTAAGCCCTTTGATGAATTGGTTTTTTTTTTTGCTCCAATCCCCTTACAATATTTTCGTTATTGGGTTAACCATACACTTCACATGTATCTACAATGGATCCCACTAGAGCGCCTTCTACTTCTAAACCAGAGCGTTATAAATTTTAGGTATCTTGGCTAGGGGATGATGCGAACCGAACCAAGAACAGACAAGGCCAATCATTGGGACGGGTTCGATCCTATCGAAAGAATGAAAATAGAGTGGGTTTAGTAAGGGTTTTAGTGAATCCGTGAGCCGCTTAATCGAATATGACGCACCGCCTAGATTCTATATGGCCTAAGATTAGCTGGATGTTATGTACTGGTTCGAGTGATAGGGTTACCCGTCATAATCCTTACTAAAGGAATTGATAAGAGCTAGTAAGAGAGAGCTTTCTAAGAAAAAATACTTAAAGGGTTTTTCATTAATGTTGTAAATCAGTCTAAAACCCTATATACATGAGCTATTTATATATAATGGCAAATTTGTAAATAAAAGGGCTAAAAGGATGCCCTAGTGGCATTCCTATAAATATAAAATAAACATGAGAGTAATTTAGGAATAATATAAGAAACAGAAAGTCTAAATAACACAAATAAAAATTAGTAACCAAATAAGATATCCGGGCAAGGAGTATATGAGCTTGGCTTTAGCACTTTAGGTTCAGTCAGTACCCTGAGTCCTAACATTCCCTCTCCCTTAGAGAAGTTTCGGCCCGAAACTGGATAATTGGCGACTCCAAATCTCACCAAGATCAAATACCAACTTGCAAAAACCAAAGAGAGTGATATAGAGATAGTTTGGGTCTAAGATTAGTATTGGCATCATCCTTGACTCCTTCCATTCGTCGCGGGTACGATTAACCAAAATCTTTATTGAAGCTCCTTCTTTCCACTCATCATGTATCTGAATACATAAGGCCTCAACCCACTCCCTTACCTCATTTGCTTCCACTTTTTCAATTCTTTCACTAGTTAATCCTTCCTCTCTTCATCAATATAGTTCTAACACTTCCAACATAAGATTTCTAAGTAAAAGCGCAACATAACCCAAATACAAATATCCATCATAAGGACCATGATAAATATTAAGAAGTAATCTATAAGATCTCCTGGGCACAAGATTATTACGGCTCTTACCAATCTCAAATAATCCCATTAATAAATCAAGATAAAGAAGCCTAATAGATGGAAGACGGATGTAGTAGTACTTGGGGCCGTCCTCAATAGTATGGATGGTCGATAATGGAATCACATCGGGAACATGGAGGTTTAACTTCAACTCGATTGGTCTTCTTCCTCTCTACTACTTGCTTCTCCAACAATCCTCACCTCCTCAACTCCTCCTTCAATAGTCTCTAACTCGGCATTTCTCTATTGTCTTATTTCATCCTAGAACACTTCAAGCTGTTTTTCAATCTTCTTCAGCTAATCCAACACTTTGGAGATGTTAGCTCCATAGGTGGATTTTCTTTCATACAATTTGTTTTAATGATTTTGGGGTATGAATTTTCTTCGCATCAAATGTCTAATCCCGTCCCATGTAATGATCTCAATATTCCTCTATCAATTCTTTGATTTATCATTTTCTTCCACCAAGTAGCTGCAAAGCCAATTATCGAATTCTTTATAGTAGAGCTCTCTTATGTTCAGGATAAGAATAATTTTAAAAAATCCGATTTACTCAAAATTTCCAATTTAAGTACTTATTTGGAGTGCCATATCCATTAAATTCTGGAATTCGTGAGACTATGTCTTTGTAATAATATTCATAATCGCATTCAACTTCATATTCTATATTCACTTAGTTCAACGACACACAACTCGACACATTGCTAAGTGCCTCCACACCCTGCACTTTCACTTTACCTTGGCACTCTCACAATAAACAACCTCGGACAGCGCAAATAGTGTAGTCTCTACAGCAGCACAAAATTAAAGAAACAGTTAGGTGTATGTCTACTACCACTACAACATGCGTCCCATAGCTTGGAATTCGCTTCTCAAGGACAGCGGCTTTCGACCATGACCACAGCTCGGTAATTATTCGTAATAGTTTGGCTCTGATACTACTTGATCACATGCACAACAGTTCAGAAACTCGAACAATCAGGTAACTTGACACTTGTCACAAAACAATAGCATGTGGATGCTCCAAACAAAATAGCTTAGACACGCAATATCTCAGTTCATTAATTGAATAGCTGACCCAAGTTTAGCTCAGCTGAGATAATATGGACACAACAATTCAGCATTCATGGTGACTGCACAATGCACACCAACTTTACGAGCTTACAGTTCAGTAACAACTTAGCATTCCCTCTTTTCTCAATCCTCGACACCACACATCTGGCTCGATACCTAGGTTCCTTAGTTCGACGTACAAACACATGACTTAAAGCAGCTCGCTCCACCCCTTAGTAATTCAGCTTGGAAACCTTTTGACCACACATGCAACAGCTCGTTCCGCCTTAAATCGGATCGGATTTGCATTGCAGCAATTCACAATTGATCAGAGAAGTACATCAACTCGGACGAAGTACTTAGTCAGCTTACCTTAGCAATTAGCTCGGTATACACACTGTTTGGCAATGGATTGAGTTCACGACAGCTCAGATTGCATTTACTGTTGACTAAGCTCGAATAGGAATTAACTTCAGTTCGGCCTATACACTAATTCGCTCGGACACTAGAATCGACAGCTCGGTACAAGTTCAACAGTACTTGAATCAGCTTGGCTATTAAGTTCACTCAACTCGGTTCAACTTTCAACTGCCTAACGCGAAATGTTATTAGCATGGAAGACTTGCGTACTTGACACAACAGTTCGGATAGCAAGCACCTCGGACTTCAACTGCAGTAATTCTGATTAAATTAGCTCGGCACACTAATTCTCGCCTCCAATTAGCTTGGTAAGTGTTGAGTCACAGCAGCTCGGCAAAATTTAAGTTCATCATCTCGTCTCTGCTTCAGTAGCTCGGTGCGTCGGATCGTAGCGGCTCGGAGTCACGAGTTCAGCTCGGATAGGAACAGCAGCAGCTCGGTTCGGCTCTGAAAGTAAGACAACACCACCTCGGAAATTTATTAATTATAGCAGCTCGAAAGTACTTTCAGCTCGGCAAATAAGAATCTCAAAACAGCTTGGACAAAGCCAAAATCAGCTCAGCAACTTGTAGTTCGGTTCTGCAATTTAATTCAGCAACACGCAATAGTTCGACACGCGGACAGCTCGGTTACACTTCATCAATTGTCTAACTCCAATTGCTATTCAGCTCAACACCAATTTACTGACTAAGTTCACTTCGATACTTCAAAGAAACTAACTCGGCAATCATGCAGCAGAGCTCAGCCTCGGCACTAATTATACAAAGTAGGACGCCACTTCTTCAGTTGTGCATTCATAGCTGATCGCAAACTTAGTGAAAGGTAGACCAATTCGGTACGTGATCAGCCACACACAACAATATGATCGACTATTCGACAATCTTTAGGGGACAGCAGTTTGGCAAACTTGAAGTTCAGGGCAGCTCAGATAGGCACGTTTAAAGTAATTCAGCAGTGGGTTGAGTTCACGACAGCAGAATTAAATCAGTTCAGTCAATACCAAATAGCAATGCGGACCTCTCAAGCTCAGTACGCAATCATAACAACAGTTCGGTAGCGGTTCTTAATGGCTCGAAAATTTGCTCACACTTTGGACACAAATCGAACACAACTAATAGCAGCTCGGAAAAGTAATTTACAATCCGAGAGTTCACAGTAGCTCGGAAATAGGTTCACTCCACTCCGATACTTCTTACACAGCAGCTCGGTCTGGACACTTCCAGTGCTCGGACCCTCGATAGCATGATAGCTTGGTACTCCTTGAATTGCAGCATTGAACTTGGTCAACTCAGCATAGATGGAGCTTGCAGCAGTTCGGTAAGTGAGCAGCTCGGATTAAGAGTATCTTTAGCTCAGCAATGCAACAGTTTGGCAGTTGGGCACTTGAGCTGTCAGCTCGACAGGTTCAATAAAGTTACTCAGGTCGGCACTTCGGATCGCAGTAGTTCGAAGCTCGGATCACTACTCCAATTCACTTCGGCACTTCATTTTAGTGGACACAGCAGCACAGCACAACACACCAATAAACAAATACACAGTCCTTCTTACAAAGATTGGGACAATCTCACGACTACTCCAACAAATTTCCCAATTAGTTACGATGAACAACCCCAATCACTGTCCCTTGCCGAACACCACAATTACCTACAGAACTCCCAGTAGCCACTGCAACCATTGTGAAACAACACAACGACGAATCCTCACAAGCCCAATCCTTGACGCGAATCCCAGTTATAGCCCACTCAAGTTGTCACTCGCTCCGCTTTTCTTCTCCGATGAACACCTATAATCTACGAACACTGCACTCTCAATTTACCCTTCTAATTTTCAAAAGTAAACAAACCCTAAGTAGTGTTACAACATTTTTACGCACCATATACCACACTTACTCGTAGGACACTTCACGACTAACACCTAAATCCAGAGATCTATTCTTGCAAATAAACACAACTCCGTTACTACAGCTACAAAACACTAAATGAGCGCATTTGGTCCACAAATGGACACATACAATCACCAACCGAGTGCCTGAGTAAGGAAATTCGAGTGCCCAAAGTGAAATCCTCTGTGATTTTAGCAGCTATACACTCTCACGCCAAACCTTAAGCTATCGAGTTTTGAGTCGGTAAAAGATTCCCAATCCTCAGACCTTAACTCGTGGGCAATAGAATGGGATGTTCCTGTAGGGCACCCTTCGTAAGCAACAGAACAGCTTAATAAATCAAGTTCATGTTATTGCACATTTGCCCAGATACCAAGATAGATGTGAACTGAGATAAGAACAAACAAGATCAATTATTAAGGTAGGTCCAATCCTATCGAATCAACGAAAATAGAGTATATTTTATGAGGGTTTTAGCGAATCCATCAACCCTTAACTAAATATAATATACTAGTTAAATTCTATATAATCTAAGACTCGCTAGATGTAACATATCGATTCTAATTATAGGGTTACTAAAGGGATTAATAAAAGCTAATAAAAAAAAACTTCATAAGAAAAAAGACTCAAAAGGTTTTTTATTAATGTTATAAATCTATTTAAAACTCTAAATATATGAGCTATTTATATATAATGGTAAACTTATAAATAAAATAGCTAAAAGGATACTCTAGCGGCATTCTTGTAAATATAAAATAAATATGAGGATAATTTAGGAATAATATAAAAAATAAAAAGTCCAAATAACACAAATAAAAATAAGTGACCAAATAAGATATTTGGGTAAGGAGTAAATGAGCTCGACTCTAGTATTTTGGGTTCAATTGAGTCCTCTTCGGGGAAAAGCTACATCCAATCTTAAATAAGTGATTTGAGCTATACATCCCAGGATTTTTTTTTTTTTTTTTCAAGTGTTCCAATAAGAAAGTGAATCAATTTATTCTTGAAATAAACAACTTGAACACACTCCCTTTAGGTTTTGCTATGATCTTTTACTATCGTCTAACTATTATTAAGGCTTTTGCTTCTATTAAATACACAATGACTAAAGTTAACTTTGGTTGGTTTTAGGGATTTAGGGGGGGGGGGAAGGGGGAAGGGTGGGGTGGATGGTGATTGTAGGAATTATGTTTAGTTTTGTTGTCCTTATTGGGATGGGGTATACTTTAAGGGCTTTTTCATTACATTCGAGCCCAATTTTTGGGCTTCTATCTTTCTTTTGTTATTTTTTTATTTTTCCTCACTTTCTTGTTGTTTCTTACCCTTTTCTCTTAGCCCAAAAACTGACTATCTTCTCAATATGTTTGGATTGTATGTATGAAGTTCTTGTAAGCTCTTCTTCATTTCAAAGAAAATAAATTATCAAAAATAAAAATTATCTTTGGACTGATGTCATTAAGGCAAGCACAAACCAATTTTATCCTTTTCTCTTAATTAAATACCTTAACATCCAAATTGCCCCATTAACATGGTTTAGTTTTAAAATCCTCTTTGAGTAGGCTTAATGGGGTTAGCAAAAGATAATTATATTTGGGATATTACAAATGAATAACTAACTTCATTTTGATTTGCATTTCAAGTTCAAAATACACCTTCTTTAAGGAATGAGTCCCATAAATCTTTATCATGATGTCAATCATCTCTTTAAGTCTTTAAAGGTTAGTGTATGAGATATAGTTCACCTTTCATTTCAAACCTTTCAATAGTAAGTTACCATTTCCTTATAGGAGTCTATATTGATTTTCCTTAGGGTGGAGATTGAGTTTGTCCTCTAGTTTCTTGAAATGTTCCTTGAAACATTTCCCAGTGTGAAATGATACTTTTAATTCAATTTGATTTCAAAATTAAATTTCAAAGACCAAATGCTAATGGCACGTTCTTCTTTGTGATGGCTTTCTCTTCTGTTTACATGTCTCGATTTGATTATTATGCCCTTGAAGCATGTTCATGTCCTAATAGACCTTTCATGTTCTTGATGACTTAAGAAGATAATTGCCCCAGACTTATAGGTCAAATGCCCTTCGTCTTTTGTGTTTGCTTACCTTCTTTTGTGCTTGGACTTAGTTTATTCCCTAAATATGGGCCTAGTTCTTTAGAGTTGAATGGGCTAGTATTGATGTCCTATAAACTTCATGTTTAAGGTGGAGGAGTTTCGAATCGCCTTTTTGTCTAGACTATAGGTCAAACTCAAAATGGGTTTTCCTTATGTTCAATCATGTCAACAATCTGTAACAAGATTGAGGTTATATTTAGCTTTGTGTTTTGACTCAGTTTATTGTTAGGCTTGGTTTTCTTAATGAACTAGGGTTTTAGGTTGGTTTAGTTGCCTTGATAAACCAAGTTTGTGTTTGGTTAGCTACCTTAATGGATCGAAGGTTTGTGTTTAGGTTAATTGCCTTGACTGGATAGTGGTTTGTGTTTGTGTTTGTATTAGCTACCTTAACGGGTCGAAGGTTCGTGTTTGGGTTAGCTACCTTAGCGAACAAAGGTTTATGTTTAGGTTAGTTGCCTTAATGGGCTAAGGTCTTGTATTTAGGTTAGTTACCCTAATGGTTAAAGGTTTGTATTTGGGTTAGCTACCTTAATAAGTTGAAGGTTGATGTTGGGGTCGGTTCCTTAATTGGCCAAGGGCTTATGTTTAGGTTGATTGCCTTATCGAGTCAAAGATTACAGTATGTACATGCGCTTAGTGATTGCTACTAAAGATAAAACTTTCAGACATAGATAAGGTCCTTTTTTAAAAAATAAAAATTCAATAAAATATGGAAATGCTAAATTACTAAAAGAAGGTGCTTATTCATTAATAATATAGATATAACAAATTAGATAAAATGCATAATAAATTTATATTAGTTTCCAATAGTAAATCTACATTATAATTTGTAGAAGGCCACTTGATAATTGGGCCTTTGACCAAATATAATACTATAGACTAACTTCTTAAGCTAATGGTAGGCTTAAAAGAGCTTGGCCTAATTCTAAAGCTATCTTAGGGAGATTCGATTTTGTAAGTTAGGAACGAAGATTATTGGACCAGTTCATCTACTTATAGCCTTACTCAGTTGTCTGACACATGAGATAAGCCTTGCATCATGTCTTTTGTTTTATAAAACATGTGAGGATTTAGGCTTAACTAGGCCTACCTTCTTTTAAAAGTCCATGGAGTTTTAACATGATTAAGGAAGCTTCATCTTGTTTGTTGATTTTTAGAGTTGATTCAACAGTTGCCATCAATATCTCATCTCATTCATCCATCTCTCCAAAAATTCAAGATTAGGCATCAACATATGTAAATGAAGGCTTCCTCCTCCTTATCTACAACATTCAAAACATTATTAGCTTTTCACAAATGTCAACACTCTACTTAAATCGCTTTATGAAAGATCAAGTAGCTAATGGATCAAGAAAGAATTAAGAATAAGTAAGAACGCTTGACTCAATTTATTGTCACATGCACTTTCTTGAGAAACTGAGTTTGCTTATTCCTCCTTCAAGCCTTAACATTTCTACGCGTGTTATCAATTTGAGATTTCTCAAGATTAAATATCATACAATTCATACATGATCGGATTATCTGTAGTAACTTCAGCTTATGTAATTAATAATTTTTTTACTGGTATAATTTATATGTATGAGTTATGAATTTTATCAATTGTAAGGGGCTAGCAATTTGGCGCCTGATATGCGAACATAGATACCATACGATTATAAGTAGGTTTTGTAAACTTGACATGACAAATAGATGAGTCAAACCCATTTAGACATGTATAAGTATGGATCCAGCATCCAAACAAGTCTATGGCTCGTCTAATAAACAATTTAAGTATGGTTGATACCAACTAATTAAACCCTTTAATTATGTAATTTGAAACATGTTATGAAATAATATCATTATTTTTGGATGAGAACAGACACAGTATAAACAAATAAAAAAAAAAAAAAGAGAGATCAACTATTTAGACTTATTTGAAATTGATATGTCTAATATATATTGTTCAATTCTATATTCTACCATTTAATCACTCTACACAGTAGATTTAGTTGACTTCATGAGGTTGGAATAGAATAACTATTCCTCCTTGAAGGCCTTTTCCAATATTCAGTTGGTGGAATTATTATTATGTGAAATCATTAGAACAAAATGAGGAATAGCATTTATTTTATATAGGAGTATGAAAATAACTATTATTTGATCTTTTCAAATATATTTTTATATATACTCATGATTACTCAAATAAACTATAAGAAATAATTATTACTATTATATTTTATTTCTTAAAAATTAGTATTATATTTTTACCTTATTCCATACACTTATCTTTTCTCTTGTGTCTATCTCTATATACTCTCTCTCTCTCTCTCTCTCTCTCATGTGCACGCTTCATCCACTATTATTACTTTACCATTAGACTTACTAAATTTACTTTAACTCTAATGACAATAAGAGTAACACTATTGGCTTTTGATTTTCTTGTAAACTTCAATTTCTAAAACATTAAAACAAAAGAATACTTTTATATAGAGAGAGAGAGAGAGATACATACACATACATAGCATAACTTATTTAACACTAATTAAACTACTTAATACCTTGGTTCAAGTTAGTCTGCGTTACCCCTATAGAATAGCCATGCCAAAAACTTTTATATATTTTAGTGATATAGTATGCAAATTTTTTTTTCTTTTTTGCCAACGATATGGTATGCAACATTTGAACTGAAAATGTTAGTGATATCAGTCTAAGATTTTATATATTTATTTGATTTATCCATATATTTAGAGCAAAAAATGAAATGTATCCCTACGAATAATTTTACATAGTTTTTAATATAATTTCTTATTATGAGCATTTAGCAAATTGAAGACATTTCTAGAAACATGATTCTTTAGTAAAGACTTAATAATTATGATATATTTACTTCGAAGTTTTTTTACTCAAGAAACATGTTTAATCAAAATTCAAAACACGTTAATTAAATAAATAGAGGTACAAGTCTAGATTTTCAAACAAGATTAACGAATCCATTATATTACGAGTTGAACTTTTCAAACATAAATTTTTCCTTTTTTTGGACTTCAACACCGAATACCACGCATTGGTATAATATGCCGTTCTTAGTGTTGTAACGATTGTTTTTTTAAGCCATATTACCTCGTCGAAGAATCTCATAATTCCAGACTAGCCAGTAGGCTGATATCCTAGCATACAATACAAATAAATCTGTGGCTTTCAATCCCTACTACAGGTCCTTTCTTTTCTTTTCTTTTTTCCCCTGAGAGCATATTACACCAGTATCAAGAAATTGGATCAAAAATTTTCCTTTTCGACCAAACCAATCATAAGTTTAACGTGACCCATATAGCTTGGCGTTTCATGATTTGAAAATGATGGGGGCAAAAGAAAAACGCACGTATTTAGCACAAAAACCTTAGTAAAACAATTGACGGGAGTCGGGAATCAATTTTGTTAGGCCATTTGAAACCAGATCATACGATGCGAAGCACTTCAATACATTATTCCATCTAACTCTACAATCAAATGGGACCACAAAACTGTCTAGTGTACAATTACAGCGTTATGTGCGTAGTGCCTCTATTGCTTTCACGTATCATTTGTAGACCGAACCTATATAAGAAAATTCTTATAAGCCGAAACTGTTCTGCGAAAAACGTAAACGGAACAATTGATAAACAAGACATAATCTTAAGAACGGTGAAAAATTAATTAACAAAAAAAAAGGACATCTTTAAGTGAGGAAAAAAAAAAAAAAACAATGGAACCAATAAAGTCCAGGAGAGAAATCCACAGCACAGAAGACATGTAATCCTGTAATATTTATTCAGAAGAGACTATCCTTAAGCTTTCCTTCAGTAAGCAAATTAAAGAATGGATCTCCCTTCTCATCATTTTTCTTTTGAGTTTTTTGGACAGGAAGATCTTCGACGTTTTGTGTCGAGATAGGTCTTTTTACAGAAACAAATGCTACCTTTTTAGGTCCTGACTTGGACTCCAAGGTATCAGACTTAATCGATGAACTAGAAGGGAAGGCTCGATCACCCTCCATAGAGCACGTTTCCTCTTGGAATTGTCTGGTGCACAGCATAGCTCCAGGAGAACCTTCAAATTCCTCCTGCTTCCCACCTGCACCACCCAATAATTCACTCTCATCCTTGATTGGCATAGGCAAAACAACTTCATCACCTGTACAGCAAGTATGTCAGAGGCAAGACTAATCACTGAAGATTGTTATTATAAAAAAAAAAAAAAAAATGATATTTGATAAACCAATCAAATAAGAGGTTGAGCATGTAAAGGTAGCAAAGTTCCTCTCTGAGTCTCCAAGAAATCGGTAACAAGAAAGTTTAGGAGCAAAAGGAATCAATATTAGTAGTTACTAAATTAGGAAAAGGGGACCATTAACAGGCTTTCACCATGTTTCTCATTGTTGGTACCTTGAGCTAGCATTAAAGAAGAAGGCATCTAATGAACCATACAAGCTATTTATGAGGTCTGACAGAGATACTTAAATGTCAGCAAATGCATGCAAATCATTTTTTTTTTTCCTTTTTTTCCAATTTTAGTGAAGCATTGTTTCACTCTCTCATCAGTGCAGTGCATTTTGATGTGCATAATGGAACTAAAGAAATATTCGCCTGGAGTGGATTCTGTCCATTGGAACTGGAAAGAATTGAAGCAGGTTACATGTAGGAGTTTTCCTTTTTCCCCTTTGGTAATTGAATTGTAGAACAAGTTACTCCAATCGATGAAAGAAGCTTTCTTTCCTGGAGCTTTATAATTCCACCAGTAGGATTGGTAGACATAGATCTGGCAGGATATTTTGGGATTAAACTTCCCTGTCCCCAATCAACCCCACGACTGTGCCCATTACAGCTAATCACATGCTGTTATGTATGATGGATATTTATTTTCCCAAACTTTATAACTTTTTCCATCCCAGTATAAGAAACTTCTAAAGCCAAGTTATCTTCAGAAAAAGGGAAAATAGTAGAAATATCATAGATGCAGAAGAATATAAGACAGCAAAATATCATTCGTATCATGTTTTTTCTCATTTCTTCAAACACAATTGCATATATCATCTACTCAATAATATCCCAGTCTCCTCTATGAAGAATTACTATGCAAAATTACTTATGTAATTTTGTGCTCATTCATTATATAAGCTTAGAGTGAAAAAGCTACTTAATCAGGGTTGGCAGTGTGGGAAGCTACGAACTGAAAAGGAAAACTAGAGCATATGGCAGAAAGAAACCTTCCAAATAATAATGATATGCTGCATCAAGGAATGCTACTAAGAAATTTTATACCTTCAAGAAAAGACTTCAAGTGTCCATAGCGCACTGCTGGGACCTCTGGCAAAACGTCTACAGATTCCGCAGCTTTGCTTTCTTGTTCTCTCTTGCAAGTGCTCTCAACTAATGTAAACTTATCTGTTTTCCACACGCACTCCAGGATGGTGTAATCCTGCTTTTTTGGGTAAAACTCCCTAAAGACCTGAATCCATTGCGTGAGAAAAGGAAAAGGCCCATTTATTAATGAAGATTCATGGACTTAACTGGAATTTGATATGTATATTTGAACAGACCTCAACTCCTTCCTGTGTCAATTTTACAGACTGCTTTTGTTGAGAAAGAGTAGTCACCATGTTAAATATTGAAACAACATCAAGTAATATCTGTAGAAGAAAAACCACAAAGTCAACTTCAAAAGGAGGCTCAATGCTTCAAAAAATGAGAAAATAAATTACAAGCCAATGCAACCAAACCCCATTGGAGACTTCATGGACTTGGAGGAAAATACTCCAAGTGGCGAAGAGCCTTCTCAAACAGAAAATTGGGGACGGCAAGACAGTTTGATGGGAATCGAGGTTTGAAAGAACATCTAAAAAGGTCAAGAAGGGAAGGGCGACAAGAGAAGAAACCAAGGCATCAAGGAAATTGAGACCAAAAACTAAGAAGTGAAGTAACTGTGATGGCCAAGAGAAACACGCCCAAGGAACACGGCTGTGTTCCTAATTGAGAACCCTACTGTTTGCCAAATTCTTGTGAGAATCAAAGGATAGCTTCCAGACATGAGAAGCACAGGCTAATTCATGGGTGAGAACTTGTACAGGCTAATTCACAGGCAAGAACCTAGCCGTAAACATGCTAGACGACTTACTAGGACTTTTATTTAATATTATTTTATTTACACGTTTTTCCTTAGCCTAGAGTTTGCTGTTTAAGGATTCTTTTCTTTGTTTTAGTTAGTCTTTAGTTTTGTTTTTATTTATATAGAACTCCTTGAGAGTATTTCTTGTAAGAGACTTCTTTCTCAATTGTCTTATCAATCTATTTTGATTGGCAATAGGTTGTGGCGACATTATTCCTTTCAGATCATAATACACTAAGAGTTGTATCAATTTATTATTAATCTGAACATTATTGTGAGTCAGATCAATCCAATTGGCCAATTCATTCTTTATTAATCTGAAATTCCATACCAAGATTTAATGTTTATCAAGTGAGCAACAAGAAACGAGAGCAATCTGTAGCAAAATTCCTCTTGAGTATTCAAAGACAAGGGTCCCTTTGCATTATGGTTCTCTATAAGGATCATTCTACCTACAAATGCATTTTTTGCATGGGTAATTGCTAAGTGGAGGCTCTACATTTTGGATGAGCAAGGACGGGGTTTTATTGACCCCAATGTTCATTTCCACTAAGTGAGGGGAAACAAACTATGACCACCTTTCTTCAAGTGTGACTTCCTCAAGGAGCTCTGGACCTCAATCCACTCTCAGCTTAACTAGCTTGCCAACTCTCATTAAAACTCTTAGGCACTCTACTTTCTTCACAAGCTTTCATGCAAACCTTTGCAACCTTTTGGAAAAAGTGTCTGCTGGGGGTTTTATTATGCGTGGAAAGAACAAAATGACAGAAAACTGGGCCAAGCTACTCTTGGAGTCAGAGCCTTAATTAGAAACATTCTTTTTTGGTATTAAGCCTCTAAATAGAGTCTCTTGTAAATGTTCAGCTTTTTATCAATACATGCACCCTTGCAATTGTGATGCAATGATCGAGAATTTATGATTCTAAAGGAGACTCCTTTGTGATTTCATATAGGGGGATAGAGGGATTCCATGTGTTTTTATGTAGGGGTATACACCTTCTTACCTTCTGTCTATAATTAATGAAAATAAAAAATAAATCTAATTTCACATCCCCTTCACCCACCCCTGCGAGGACAACGATAACTGGAAAAGGGGAAAAAAAATGACCATGGTCCATGCTTACCATAAATGACTACTTTGATGATCACACGTTCATTAACAATGACACGATGAGAGCAATTTATGTACCATATCAAACTGTTTCCTCCATTCACTCTATATGAAAATATTAACTATATCAACTCAACCATGATTTTATCATTGAATACCATTGAAACAAACAGAGAACATGAGAAATAATAATAACATAACACAAGTACAGCTAGAAGGTAGTTGCCTGACCTACATAACTCACAACACAGAAAAACCAATGGATAAAACCCTTACAGTTTTATTCCTTTTTTATTTTTATTTTTGAATTAAACTCTTGCATTTAAGCCATAAAAGATATGAAGTCATGCTTAATCAACAGAATATGAACCCCCGATGGTTGATTTCACAATTAAGAAAAGCATTCCTCATAGCTTATTTAGAAGTATCTGATCAAGTGCTTCTGCT
Organism: Lumnitzera littorea; assembly: GCA_024138015.1. Taxonomy (NCBI): domain Eukaryota; kingdom Viridiplantae; phylum Streptophyta; class Magnoliopsida; order Myrtales; family Combretaceae; genus Lumnitzera; species Lumnitzera littorea. The sequence goes on from JAMXBB010000008.1 coordinate 78,384,903, forward strand.
ATCAAAGTCTAGTCGCAGAATCACTACCCCATGATCAAACGATGCATTGCAGTGTCAGGCACCAATTGTTATTTGTTCAGACGTCACTTTCTCTTATAATACAATGACCTTCAGTCCCCATGATGCAACAACAGTGATGAGTAAATCAAAACTTTACATCAAGGCTTTCCTATAAGCATGCTATGAGAAGGAAGACTTACTTGTTGAACAAGCACACGAAAACGTGCAAGCAAGGCTAAGACCGTTAGAGCAAATCCCATGAAAAATGATTGAGCCAGTAAGACTGATATTTCACTAGGAATGAGTTAAGAAATGCTGAGATGAAAGCAAACAATAAGAGAAGCACAAAGAATAAATAGCATCCATGCAAGCCATGGAAATAGCTCAACTCCAAGCATGAGAAGAATAACAAATAAAGGAGCACTGCTTCCTTGACAAATCTATGCTTCAGCTTAAATTTCACCAAATTCAAAGTAAACAATGATGCCACATTCCAACACTGGAAGGATACCAAGCTGCCTTCAAGATTGGTTCAACCATCTGCAGGAAAATGAGGCATGTATCATCAGATTAGAGAAAGCAGGTTTCTACTTCTGCTCTGTAAGGTATCTTTTATTTCACTTTATGATTTTTGTGATATTTACCACCAGCCCAAGAAAACTATACAGAACATAATAGCATCAGTTTGGGGGGAAAAGTTCCAAGCAGCAGGTTGTTATTCTGCAATTACATAAAATAGCTAATGAAAGACAACCAATCTGATCCTTTGATCTGTAGGTGCAGAGGTGGTAGATAAAGGTTCAATGTTAGGAAGGTGAAAGCGAGAGAATGTATAGTTCCATGATAGCATTGCTCTTTGTTATTTTATAGTAGCTCACTAGATCAAAGGTTGAAAACTAGACAGCATTATGCAGGCTAGAATAGCACTTACTCAGTAGTCAATAGATTTTTTTTCTAATATTTATACTTAGCTGTTAGCTCATTTTGTAACTCGTTAAAACCATATTGGTAGCTGCATTAGGATGTTTATATAATAAAACACAACTACCTCCCTACCCCAACAAAAGAATAAAAAAAGGAAGAAAGAAGAAAAAGAATCAGTGCAACTTGGTTGAAAAGGAAAAGAGCATGACAATACAATCAATTATTCCTAAGTCAGGGACCAGACTGAAGCTGCATGCATGATAGAGCTACTTTGACTTCCACACTGAAGAACCCACATTGCCAAATCAGAATTTATCTATCAGTTGATACAAGTATCTATAAGGTCAATATCCTACCTCTGCTAGTAAACGTGCAGCTCCGAGAAGTTGTTCCATGAAGTTAGGCCTTCCATCCTCACACTTCCTCCTCTTAAGACTGTTGTAAAGGAAATTAGTCAGGTACAGTAAAGGTTACAAAACAAGAAATCAGCACAGTGGATAACAATTTCATGTCAAAGGCATTAAAATTAATTAAATGTGAAAAACATAAGCAAGCCACTAGAAAGAATAGGACTAAGAAGAGAAGAAGTCCCCCCCTGCAATTGCAGTGAGACAACCAAACATCCTAAGAGCAGCCATATTTTTGCTGATAATAAGAACTTATTTATTTATTTATTATCTTTTTTTTTGGGGGGGTAGCAATTCTAGCTGATAAACTTGCATTTAAATCCTCAGATAAATCATCGAGCAGGTTCAGCCCTACATTTCTGGATATATTGTTTTCATACAAACTAACAAACCATGCTTCCCTCCCATAACTTATTGTAGGCCAATCATCCTCTCCAGCTTAGTCTTAAGTAATACTTTGCATGAAATACCTTGGCACAACTATGTTGGGCTGTATATACCTATCTTTGAAGTCAGTCAGAAAAATGGAAGGCACCTTTCTAGGAGAAACACTTTCTGTTTAGGCTTCTTTCCAGTTATCACTTGAAAGCAAGAAGACAATAACTCATCTAGCTTTGTTAATTGTAGAAGCCGCAGATCCCTTCTCACCTGAAAAACCAAAAGAAGCAAAACACATATAGTAATACACCAGAGGAATTGGGGGCAAAACCAGACTAATTCAGATGCTTTCTGACAAGAGAGGAAAGAGGTACTTCTACAAACCAAATTAAACTAAAAAGGATTGAACTAATGTAACAAAGCAATGCAAATGCATTTTAGCATGAACTATTAACCTTTAAAAGATACTGGAAATATGAGCTACGCCTATGTTGATTCTTGTTTTTATACACAATTCTTTCAAATATAGCGCATTCTGCATGGAGCTGACTCAAATAAGATTTCAGTCTCTCTTCAACAATTTCAACTTCAGAATTCATCGGATCCTGCATATTATTATCCACTTGCCATAAGAACAATATCGTGTCAAAAGAAGATAAATGATTCAATGAAATACCCTTGCCAAGGAACTAGAAGTATGAGTAAAATCAAGTTGATACATAAAATGCCAAAGAAAGAATATAAATATGAAGCTCACTAGCTAATTTGAGTAGCATGACAACAAAGATGGAACTTGATCAATATGTAAATTAGATTCAAAAATGTGAAACAGGGAGAAGAAAAGGTGGCCATCACACAAGAGTTTACTGAAAACTAAATCCAAATAATCCACGACATTCTTGATGTAACAAATGTGGGAAATTTCATATATTTTCACGACATTGGACAGGAAATCATGTAGACCAGAGTTGAAATAATAATATTTGGCAATATGGTGATGAAACAAAAAGTTTGACTTTTGTCACCACCTACTTCATCCCATTGTATCCTGCTGTGATACCTTTTTTCAAGTTGCACTTCTCACAAACACAAAGTTAAATAATAGTGTTAAAAAAAAAAAAAGCTGCATCTCTTTTTTTGTTTTAAATCTTGTTGCAAAAAAAGCAGACCTTTTCATTCTAAATAAATTTCTCACTTTTCTTACAAACTATGCTCATTAGAGAAACTCTATTCCCACAACTGTTTCATTATTTGACAACATAAAATTAACTGAGAAACACTGTATTTTACTTGCAAATCAGTCTGAGCAAAACCTATAGAGCTTAGTTATGTATATTTTCCAATGTTTGTTAGAGAAAGTGCTGGAATAGTAAAAAATTATTACAGTATTTGCAAAAGTTTACAGTTATAAGTGGCTTCTAGGGGAAAGTAATAGAAGGAGACAAAGGTGGCAGCCCATAGCCACCAGTTGTAATTATTAATCATAAAAAATTTCAATGGAAACTGAGAAATTTGGTTTCCAAAGAGGAAAATCATTTTCCACAGTGGTTGCTACTGCCAACGGCTACCTTCATCTTCCACCACCACTTGCCACTGAATAAAGCTACCAATATAAGCATCCACTTGAGATTATTACTATGATTATATGAGAATTGTGAAGTTCGAATTATAACAAATGACCCAAAAAAGTTTGAAAAGCATTTCACGCAAAGTAAGCCCTTCCCCAGAACCAATAACCAGTTCATTTACCTTCTACAGATCAATTAGTGCACGCTAAAAGCAGCTCGGTAGCCCCAATCATAGTCCAAATACAAGCGTTTATAAATGTAATAAACTAGTGGAGTAGGAATACTCTAGCTGCAGGCACCAGGCTTGCCCTCAACGAATCCAGATTTAAAAGTATACTCATTCAAATCACTAAACGAGATACGAGCCCTAGTCACATACCGCCATGTATCGTGAGTCTTCTTTGAGATGCTTTTCTATTCATACATAGCAACATGTGATTGGAGAAGCACGACCAATAAAGTAATTGTACGAATTGTCAACTAAGAGAATACTAATACACCAATTCCATAACTAAATAACAATTTCAAATCTCCATCATCAACATTATCTCCCCAGACGAAAAGCACAGACATTAAAAAGAGGAAAAAGAAAAGCAAGCTAGATTAACAAAAAGAGCACTTGCCTTGAAGAAGCGTCGATGGATGGAAAGGGTTTGGGGACTAACAATGATAGAAGGAGAAGAAAGACAGACACAGAGAGAGCGAGACAGAGAGAGAAGAACGGAGGAGCGGGATGAAGGCCAGACAGAGTGAGAAGCAGCAAGAGAGTGGCGGCCGCAGTGCACAAATCTTTTCGAGCCGAAGGAAACTTGTGTTATGCTACAAATCTGGAATAATCATATAAGAGCATATGGATAAGAGGGTATCGATCAAACGGGGATCAAGTTTCAATAAAAATAAGGAAACGTGTTTAAAACCGAGGATTATCGTTATAACATTATTATTATTATTAACTAATGTAAATGATATCTACCACGAGGTACCGATGTGGCATCCGTGTAATAGACAAGTAGTGTTTACATATATATACTAATAATAAATAAAAAAAATTTAAAAAAAATACAAACAAGATAAGAAAATTAAAAAATAATAATAAAACAAATAAATAGTGAAAAAATCTGAAAATTTTAAAGGCATATAGTTTAATAGGCATAGTATATATAATAAGTATTATATATAACATATATAATTACATAATTAATAGAGAAATTACATTGGGAGGTTATCAATATTTGGAATAAGTTCAAATAAAAAATCAATATTTTAAAATATTTAAATAAATAATCAACATTTTAGTTTATAGTTAAAATGTAGAATGCTGTTATAATACTATTAACTTTATGCTAATGTAGTTGTTAAATAAATAGAAAAATGGAAAAAAAATAAAAATTAAAGAAAAAGTGAAAAATTTAAAAAAATAATAATTAAATAAAATAAATGGTAAAATTAAATATAATATGTATGTAATATATACAATATATATAATATATATTATGTGCAAAAAAGTAAAACTAGCCATCCAAACAAATAAACACGAAAAAAATCTGAAAATTTTTGAAGGCATATAGATTAATATGTATAGTATATATATAATAAATATAATATATATAATTACATAATTAATTTAAAAAAATGGGGCGGTCGATTTTATTTTTTATAATTTTTTTCAGTTTTCACTTTTTTCTTATATATATATTTTTATTTTTTAATTAATTATGTAATTATATTTTTTTTCAAATTTCCTTATTTTTTGGTAATTTTTATTTTTAAATTTTTTATTTGTTTATTATTAATATATACATGTCAGTGCCAAGTGTCTACTACTCGTGTGCCACATCAATATTACATGACAAATAATAACCACAAAAATTAATATTAACGGTGTTATAGTAACAATTTTTTATTTTAAATGTTGATTTTTTATTTGAACTTGCCTTTAAATGTTGATGCTCTTTGATATAATTCTCCCTACAAATTTATAAGCACATTTAAAGAAGTTAACTCTTTTGTTAAGCTTTTTATTAACATGTTATTAGAGAAAAGTATTAAAAAACTTTCAACGTTTACCTTTCTATTTATTTCACTCCTTAATGTTTTTAAAGTTTTAATTTGATTATTAATATTTGTAAATATTTATAAATAAGCCCTTTCGTTAGTTTTGCTGTTAATATTAATATGTGGTACAATTTGATTAGTTTAAATAATTGATATAATTAAATAAATTAATAATATATATTATATAAGTAAAATTCATAAAAATAATAAGAAATGCATATAAACGATTAAAAATAATAAAATGAAAATCTAGAAAATACTAAATATTATTTAGTAATATATATTTACAAACATATATATTAATATTTATTTTAAAATAAATTAATAAAAATTTACAAAAATTGCAAAAAAATAAAAAAAAACATATTAAAAAAAGTCAAATCTATCTCCAACAAGTGATCGCTGCTCCCCAACCCCCCAAAAAAATTAGGGTAGCCAAAAAATAACCACAAAAATAAGTAAGTCATACGACTGACCAATCATTGTAGATAGCCATCATCTACTAAGGTTAGTAGTGTGACTACCCACAACCATTCGAAATTAAAATAAATAAATAATAAAGTAACCTTGCTCTTGTAGCCATTTTTTGGCCTCCTTATAGGGAATCACACGGCCTTTAGTGATTATTGGCAACTCCTTACCTTTTAGGTAACTAAATTTGATCTTTTTATATTTCAAATTTATGTATATTTTTATTTATTTTATTTTCTTTTTATATGTATGTATATAGGAATGTGTGTATATATATATATTGTCTTAGTATTTTTCTCTTTCTTTCATTTTTTCTATTTTTAATTAAATTTTCATTTAAAAAAATATTTTTCTATATGTTTTATTACTTTGTTCAATTTTCTAATATTTTATTATACTATTTACTAAATTAAAATACGTAGACCAATTGAATAATGATATATGTGATTGTACAATTTAAAATTCAACGCCGTTAATTAAAAGGACCTGTTTGTAAATTTTTGCAAAAGTTAAGGATTTAAATGAAACTTTTGAAATGTTAAGAACTATAAGAAAAAAAATATATATATAAAAGTGAAGGAATTTATTATTATTATTATTTCATCTATATCTTGTCATAAGATAGGAATAAACTTAAAATTCTTACAAAATAAAATGAAGTTGTAACTAAACTTTTAAGTCAACGATAAATATATAAATATGCCAAATGGGACAAAAAATAATAACTATTACTTTAATACGTAAGTACCCATTTATTGGGAGGTAATAAAAAGGGAATAAAGTAACTATTCTCTTTCAACTTTTTATTATATTATTTACTTGAAAAATTGATAAATATGTTAATTACTTGAGACTATTCTATTCTCGTTCCATTAGAAACAATTCTTACCTAAGAAAAGGTGAAATTTTTTATTAATAAAAAGTTCAAATGATATGCCATTGAATCTTTGTTAATACTATAATTAAATAACTTTTTTCTTATTTTCCAAAACATTAATTTTCCATTCCTTGTCAATTACATTCTAAAAAGTAAACATACCATAAAAGAATGGAATTTTTCATTTTAGAGTGATAGTAATTTTATGGAATAGTTGCTTTACGAACAAAATAAATCCGTAGAAAAATAATAGTTATTCCATTTCACCTTTATGAAGTTAATTCAAACATGCGTTAAAAATACCTAAGTTTTTTCTTTCTAAACTCACTTCATGTTCGCTATTTTCAATATAATCTACTATAATATATGATTCTAGAAACTAAAGGAATGATACCTTAATCTAAATAAGATTTGGTCGAATCAATTTTTAATATAAATTCATCAATAATCTCACATATCATAACTTCAATCTTACATAAAGATGTAATAAATAATATCATTTTTTATTCATAAGTAATATCATTTATGCCTACCCTTTATGTAAATTTACTGTTATCCAACAAGATTGTATGATGACTAGTATAAGAGCTTCAAAGTCTGAATAATAGTATCATTTTTTTACAATGAACTTCCTTTAATTTTCTCTTTGTTGTAGCTTGTGCTTGATTTACAATGTTTTAGTTTGCTTTCTTTCTCTTTACAAGTTTTGTTCGTAGAAGCTATAGATAATAACAATATCTTCGTATTATACAAGTCTTCTTGTATGCCCTTTTTTTCTTAACTTTTTAATTTTTTTATTAAAGAAAATATCATTTTTTGTCTCCAAGTATTGTATCAAGTGACCATCCTCTCTCTCTATCTCTCTTTTCGAAATTTAGTTTTCTTTATTGAATTCGATAACTAACATAATTCTTTTTCTTTCTCAAGATTTTTTAGTTATTTATTTTTAATGACATTTTGTAGTGATTTTTTTGTTACTATTTTATGACATTTCGTAGTGATTTTTTTTTTGTTATTATAAATTTATTCAAATAAGTATAGATAATATACTTTATCAAGCTCAACTTCTTCTATCCCATGGTATTACTAGTTTTGGTTGAAAACAAAGTACAAAATTTAGAATTTGAATTATGCTTAACATTTTATTTTTTCTTATTGAACTATGTTTAAAAAAAAAAAAATTTGTCTTCTTATTTGTGGAAATTTCTTTGTGAATTTTTTACCCTATTTTTTATTTATTTTGTTTTGTTTATTCTTTATTTGCTGATCATTATTTTATATCCTTGGATGTTTTATTATTAACATAATGTAATGTGTTACTTATAATTGTGAGGGCATTTAAAGCTAATCATAGCTATTTTTATCAACTAAGTTTGTTTATAATACATAATTCTAGAATTTTTTTATTTTATTATGGTATTTCTTCGACATTACCTTTTTTTTTAGTGATATTTCATTTATGTTAACTTTTCATCATTAGTAACATCTTTTAACTATTAAATTTTTTTTTTCTTTTAACACATAAACATTTTCACTAATTAAAATCACTTTCTTTCAATTATATATTCAACATACATGTTATTTATATAAAATGGAATTAATATAGAGGGTTGAACATTTGTATGATAAGTTGCAACATTTGCATGCTTAATATTTAACAACATAGTTTTGAGTATATAAATTGCATTTGTATAATTTGAAGGGTTGTCTCTCCTTCTTAATAGGATAATATTTCATATTAGAATTTCTATATATATTTATATATATTACATACAATATAATAGGATTTATTATAATATGACAAAATTTATTCTAATATAATTATATAGAAAGCGACCATAAATAGTCATATACATGAACATGTAATATTTAATCATATAACTAAATAATAGTATCTACACCACTGTGAAATGTTATTTATGATAATCTTTGAAGTATCTTTTTAAGTAATTTTGCTATTTTTTAATATTGTATATATTTATTTTTTAGGTATGGTTTCACTATTAATGCTTTTGGCCATTTGTATACTTCATTTTGTATTAAACTTTTATATATTGATAATAATATTATATTGATAATATCTTTTGATTATTTGTAACTTCTTGCTTTTATTATTTATAGTTTTATATCTTTTCTACTTGAGCCTTTTAAAAATTAATCGGTTTTTAGTTGAGAATTGAGGAAACTACAAATTACATGACTTAATGCAAAGCAGTAGGATCATTAGTACGTGACATTACACTCTCATAATCTCAAAAAGCATATATAAAACTATAAAGGTATATATATGTATATGTTACAACTCCGAAGACAATCTAATGGTGACAAACTGTCATGTATGGATTAGAAATAACTATTTATATACTTGTATTACTTGCTAGTTAATTCCAATAGGTACATAAAGCTTCAACACTAGAGTTATCACAGAATATCACAGATTTCATAGTATAAAACAAAACTTAATATCATCACTTAATTATAAATTACAAACTTGATAAAGTTGTAAGTCTTTCAAATAAATACTTATTACATATTAAACTAACATAGTTTACACAAATTAATTTCCTTGCATACTCTCCCTAAAGCCCACTTCTAAATCTTTAATCCTTACCAACGGCCTGGATCATTCTGGATCGACCTAGTAAGGTTTTTATAGGAAATCAAAACTATAAGGGTGTAAGTTACAGTCAACTTAGTGAGTTACCTACTCATACCCCCTTTCAAGCAAGTTTATTAGACAAACATATGTTATGCGTTTAAACACACACATGCAACAATATACGTAGCCTTTTGGTATTCGACGTACAGTCTTAGATTTACTTCCCCCTTGACCTTGGGTTGAAGATTTCTTAGTTTCACCAATGTCTAGACATCCATATTAATGCACAAGTCACTAGCATGACATTCTTAGCCTCCATACAATAGCCGCAAAATCTCAATTCTCAGCTAAACCCATGTTAACATAATGATCAAGAGATAATGTCTCTTGATTGGTCTTAAGAGAACTAAATGGGCCCATTCTCCTTGACTTCACAAAAGAATTAATCTCTCGATTATTTAAGAGAACAAACAAAATATTTAACCTAAAATCCTCATAATCCTTAAGAAGGATTTTCATGTTAGCCAAATGAACCAAAAGAAATGTTCATAAAGGCTATATATATAAGCTACGAGAGAAGGATCTCTTGATTTGTCCCAAGAAGGCCCAAACGAAAATAAAAAGAAAATGTCTTCCTTGACCACCCAAATAATCAAGGAGTGATCAAATTCTTGATTGGCTTCCAAATGTATGCAAACCCAAAACATAAGAATGGATGCGACTTCATTTAATACACGGTCATTCTCAAAGTCACTTAGTTTGTAATAAACAAGAAAGGTTTTAGCCTTTCCATTACATATGTGATAGTGATGGCAATAAAAGAGATTTATGCAACATGTTATGGATAATCACTTTAATATTCAGGTTTTGATATACTTAACTTTCATTTATTTTAGTGATCACCTAAAACATCATACAATTACAAGAATCGAATTGTATCACATCACAACCATTAACTATATTCTTTGAAAATAATTCTTAAATGTCTTAATAAACAAATCAAACACATACACTTCCTGAATACCCTATGCAAAATAAGTTAAGTATAAAATTAAAGGTACAACTATTCTACAAGTACACATAAGTGATAATTATTGTAGACTTACCTAGCTATTGGTTATTCGTCATAATAATCTTTCAGTAGGTTAAGTCAAAAGTACCTAAAAAAATAAAAGTAATTAAGAACATTTTTGGTCATTAAGCTTTTAAGTTTCCTTCCTTAACTCTTTTCTTTTTAGAAGTTTTTCCTTTCTTAGATGTTATGCCTAAATGGTCCTCATTCATAGTCCAAATAATTTATATGTCCATAAGATCAATAGTTATAGAAATTTTAGTCAGTAAAATGTTTTACGACATGAATTTATCCACTTGTCTTAATTTTTTACTATTTTAATCTTTTATTTATGAAAACTCTACATGAATTTATCCACTTGTCTTAATTTTTTACTATTTTAATCTTTTATTTATGAAAACTCTATATCTTTCCTTTAACTTCTTTGAAATGAGTAAAGACTTTTATTTCTTGAGTAAACTTTGGAAATGAAATTGTAAATTAGTTATAAAACAAGAGTATTACTTATTTTAAGGACTTATGAAGAGAAATTGTTCTTGAAAAGGACTTCTTTGTTGGAAAAAGTTTAGACAAGGTCTAAACATCTTTTTGGTAAAGAATCTTACCTTTTTGGAAAATATTTGAAGTTAGAAGGCTTACCTTATCTTCCTTAGAAGGAGTTCCTAATGTTTGAAGAGAAAAGTTAGAAATAGCATTTACCTATTAAGAAAACTTAAAAGGTAAAAGGGTTTGATAAAGATGTTTTGAAGCTCACTTTTTAGAATGTTGAAAGAAATGGTTAAAGAGCCTTGAAGAATGAATGTTAGAACTTGATTGAAAAAGAAAGTTTGTTACGAAAGTTGAAGAAAATGTTGGTGGTCCAAAAGTAGGTGGTGGTGCTATTTATAATAATAGGTTAAATTAACTTATTTAAGAAGATTAGGATTATTTAAGCAAATCAAATATCTTTATGGTTTCTTGTAAGGATTACTGATTGACTTACTGTTGGAAAATGTGGTCTTCTCCTTCTAGAAGTGGAGTTCCACTTATTGAATTAGTGGACAACATTTTTATCATATGTTAATGCATTCGATCCATTTCATCATCCATGGTATATTCATGAATTATTTAGTAAATGGGTTAGCAAAATCATGGTTTCTTATGGTACCTCTTATAATCTTTAAGTATCTAGTTAAGTTAGTATGTACAGTGAAGATTATAATTTGCTTATGATGACTATCTCTTAATTAAGGGTCTTAACTTTATTATAAGATGTTAAGTTATATTTGAGTAATAATTGGATGACATAAAAATTTGTTGATTTACTTCATTATTTGCACCATCTAGAAGAGTTTAAAATATATTTCATACATGTTTCTTCCTTATACATCATCCCTTACATCATCATTTTCCTTTGTTAATTTCTTCTCCTATTTTGCTATCTACCCTTCTAAATAACCGACTAATTTTCTTTAGTCTTTATATCATGTGTAAATTTAGGAATTTGGAAGACAATCTAGGTGCCACTTAGTAGATGGAGACTAGTTTTCTTTTGTTTTGTTTTATTTTTATTTTTTCCAACACATTAATGTAATGAGAATGTTATGTCATGGCTTACATCATTTTTCTTATTTAACTTTGCTTCTTCATCTTTTTAGTCTTTTTCTCACATGTGACAATGTACACATGCAATTTGGCACCAAACATAGTCTTATTAGGGTCTTTTTAGTTTGTTTCATGTGTTGGTTATAAAAATCCATTTAGTTATTTTGTTAGCTTTTCATAAGTCTTTTAAATTAATTAATAATCTTGTTTTGACTTTAGTTGACCAAATATCTCTACTATTGGCTTAGTCAATTCTATGGGGTTTTATAAGAAATAAAAGTAGTTCTTAACTTTATTTATAGGTATGCTAACAAATCTTGATCCTTGAAATCTCTCCTCATGATTTTAGTATATCCCTTAATATCTCTTAGCAAATAACTTAGCGTATACCAAAGTTTTTAAGGGTTTATAATATATATATTTTTATATGATTAAATTATAATATGAATAAGATATTCAAAATAATTGATAAATATACATTACTAATATATTTATTGTAATAATCTTTTAAGTAGATATATTATTTATATTAACATAAATTTATTTTAAACTAAAATCTACATATTAAAATTCTAAGAATGAACTCAAACAAATATAACAAATTACACACACAAAATGTATTCAGATCAAATAATTTTCTAAACATCAAATTTTAAATAGATGTGGCACAAAGAAATATATAAGATACATATATAATGTTGATTAGAAAATGATGTAAAAAGCACCCTCAAGTAGATGAGATGGTAAACTAGATTACCTATTTCTTTAAAATATTAGAATAATGACCATATTAAGAAAAATGAATAGATATAGAGAGAAGGGGGATTAGATTGCAAAATTTACTAAATTGATAAGATTAGTTATGGCTAAGCCTAATTATTTAGATTGGTTAGTATATTAATTTGGAACAATTAAAGAGTTCTTTTTTTTTTTCCCTAAGGAATAATTAGAAAGTTTCAAATTAGTGGAGTTGCACTTTTTGATGTTGGTCCAATCAATTATGACTCTTCTTAATTGTTCTTATGAATTAACCTAAAATGTTCTATAACTTATAGTTTCTAACTTTTTTTTTATTAATATCTATTTATAATATTAAAGAGAATGATTACCACTTTAGTGTGTTTAGTGTTTCTTTTTTTATATACACATATTTTAACATTTTACATGCACTTATTTTACATTTTCATATTTCATGCTTTAATTCTTATTAATATTAATTCTCATTAATAATTCAAAATTTAAATAATTTTTATAGTGAATATCAATTCCCATAAGTAATCTATACTATTAAAGTGTTTATGCCTACTCTAGTTGCTTACTTATATATATTTTATTTTAATTAAATAATTAAAACCTCTCTTTGGTCATTAATAATACATTTCAATTAATATGATAGAATTTACTTAAAAAAAGTTTATTGATACTTTTCTTTCATTAACTTGAGATTAGAGTTAATTTGATTTACACTTACATATGTTTACATCCATCTCTTTCCTTTTTTTTTTTTTTTCCTCTTTAAGCTACACCCTTAACAGATTTTTAACTTCAACTATTTCCTTCTAATTTAACTTGAAATTTACTTTTAGTTGTATATATGTAAATAGATTTAAAGCTTAATGGTTAAGCTGCAATAATATGATGGAAAGTTTTTTTTTTTTCCTAAAAGTGAAAAAACACTTAATAAGTATTATAAATTTTTATGAAACATTGGAATCATATACTTTTTTTTCTTTAGTTTACTCCACTGATTAAAGTTGTTATTTGATTTTTACAAGTTTTGCGACTTTAGTTTGAAGTAATTGGAAATTTTGGTTATTTAGATCAAATCTCTTTTATGTAATATGTTCTTTTATGTATATCAACTTTTGTGAATCTTTTAGCTTTTAATTTACTTTGCATATCTAATAGATTTAATATATAGATATGATTAGCATATAGCAATATTGATGTTGATTTATATTATATTTTAATATTTTTTCATATAATTTAGCCTTTAGTGTGATATACAATTCATACATAATTAGGGAAACAATGATAAATTTATATTAGTATTTAAACTGTTATAAAAATTTTATGATTTGAATATATGACATGAAAAGCTTTAGGACTTAACAATTAAAACTAAAAATATTTTCTTGATTGAAAATTTCCAAAAGGTTCGAAAATAAATTGTTGAAATTGAAAGTCTTGAAATTTGATTAGAAAACTCAAAAAGCTTAAAGGACTTTTAATAGATGTAATCAGCTTTTAGCATGTGCTTCACACATGAAAATATTGGGGCAAATTACAAAAATATGTCTAAAATTATTGCTCATGTAGAGTTTTATCTCTCAAACTCTCTAGCATGCTTTTACTTTTTTATAACTTTCAAAGATATGCACATATTCTGAATAACGTTGCTAAAGTCCTAAAATTGTTGCGATTTATGATTTTTTTTCAATAATAGTTTTGGGGTTTTAGTAATGGGTATGTGTATATTTTTAAAAGTTACAAGGAAAAAGAGTTGCACTTTAAGAGTTGAGAGAGCATAATTATATTCAATCAATAATTTGGGAGTATGTTTATACTTAACCCCAAATACTATTTATTTCATCTTCTTCTTTTTTTTTCCTTACCTTTTGTTATACTTAGTATATATTCAAATCACATGTTTGCCAATAATAAGATATTAAAAGGATGAAAATATAAGTACATATATATACCTTAAAAAAAATTAATTACCTAATAAATACTTATAAAATTAAACTTTATTTTATTTAAATTTACAAAAATACCCATTAAATTTTTCTTTTTAATGCATAAAACATATATATTTTCATTTTCTTAAACTTTCCAATTAAAAGTCCATGAATTTTAACTTCATAATTTTCATATTCCAATCACTACCTTAATCACAATTATTAATAAAAAATAAATAAAATAAAGATAAAGATAGTTTCTAAATACCAACTTTCAAATAGATGTAAAAAGATACAAAGAAGATACAAATTAAAAAACAATATAATCTAAATAGGAAGCTAAAGGATACGTTACTTTCATATCTTCTTTTCTTTCACGTTTCTTCTTCTTTTTCTTTCTTTTTTTCTTCTTCTTGATTATCTCCAATAACATTTCTTTTTACTTCCCGTGCCTTCTCCTTTATCATTGTCCAATTGATGATTCACTATTATCACTCAACATATTAATCTAAAGACATAATTTGAATTGATGATTCAAATACTTATTCAAAATTATCAACAGCTTCCTCGCTTTTTTTTATGAAAGAGGAAAAGCGGGGAAGTTGCTAATAATCTTGAATATGTGTTTGCTATTTGCTTCCAATGAACTCATCTTATGCATGGTATGGGTTGTTTTAAAGAAGTCCTTCATCTTAAAAAAGGGGTTAGATTTGCAAATTGATGATCTTCTTCATATCTGTAATATTTTTTTTGAAATGTACCTAATTTGCATAAATTTAGGGTGGGCAACTTGTTATATGAGCATAAACTCAAACATCATATGGTACAATTATAAAACGAGTTGATGCAAAAAAAACTCAACATAATTAGTAAACGAGTTAGACCTATTTGGATCTATTTACAAATGTGTTTGGTTTTGAGTTTAAGGCTTAAACTTGTCTACAAAATCGCCGCCCATTTAAGACTAAGGTTCTTAAAATTCTTAACCTAAATTCTGAACTAATTTTTACAAAGATCTTATAAAATTGATGATTTGGTGCTTTACTTTATATATATGTTTGGAGCAATGATATTCTTAAGTGAAAATTTAAGATCTTTAATGTTGTAAATTGTTTTCTTTTTAAGCCCATTAATAGGTCCAAGGTATGGGCTCATGGGGCCAAAGGCCTACCTTCCCCCACCTACCCCCCTCCCTCTCCTTCTCTCTCTTTTAGCATAGAAAGAAAAAAAAGAAAGAAAAAGAAGAAAAAAGAAACACTTACAGTTACATGTTTATGTAAATGAGTTTTGGATCGGACCTTTTTGTTTCCTTCTGTAGTACGTGAAAAGATAACTCTTTTATTACTTTCTTTTCTTTTTATAAAATAAGTTTCAAGGTCTTTGTGTCTAATTTCATAACCCTGCACCACATTAATTGCTAAGAAATCAAATTTAATGATTTCTCTTTTTCCAAAACTGCAACATGGAATTGACTGTAAAGTATTAGTCTTAAATAATAAAAATAAAAATAAAAAGTATACAAGTACTTTACCTAATTCCTTATTAATGGCTTTTTCTTTTTTTGCCATAGTTATTAATGGTAGTTGCATTTACTTATTTCGTATATATTTTAAATGTTGAAAAGAATCATCGATTCATTCTTGAAAAAACAAATTTTCTTATTAGTGATAGTTGTCGATGACTCTTGAGTACTTGACCATTTTATTATAGGAGAATAATAAAACCAACCTTATTTTTCTTTTATTGATAAAAACAAAAAAAAAATTGAAAATATTAAAATCCGTTTTGAAAAGTAAAATTAACTATAACTTAATTTAGATTGCATTGTAGGTTTATAGTTGATGATTGATCACGTGCAATGTGCATATATTCAATCTTAAAGAAGTTTTGATCTAATGACATGTGAATGAATGATCTTAGTGAGAGGTATAGGAGAAAGAACAAGCAAGCTCAATGTCTTGTTATGTGTACGTGTGATAATGGATTGAATTTTGTGTTCTTAGGTATTTTTGATATGTTCTTAAAATAGTTGATTTGATCTTTTGTAGAGTCATTCTAACAAAGTAACATTGTTTTTGTGAAGTTTGTAAATGCTTTGAATGTTCTAGATGAGGAGGGGAAGTCTCTTATATATAGATTTCAACTCCTAATCTAGATCATTAACCGAAGATCGACTCTTAGTGATCAATAATTTAGATTTAAGCCTCCTATTAATGTATAATAAATGGGCCTTAGGCTTGGGATTACGCTTTAGCTAAGTTAGCCTAATTACTTATAAGATGAGCCTATCCCTTTCTAAAATAAGCCTAAGGCCTATTTATGACTTCTAAATGCTTATAAAGGCATAATAAGGCTTAAATGGACATAAAAAACCTTTTATAAGTCTACTTTTCACATACAAAACAATCGAATAAGATTGGGAGTGGAAAAAAACCGGTCCAGTGATCCCTGTTTCAAGCCTGCCAAACTAAATCTCCTGAAAGCATCTTTAACTAGGGCCGATTTCCTAAGTCTTGTCATTAGCAGATTAAATCAATCCGTGATTATAAGTTAGGCTAAAAGCTTAATTGCCAAAATAGCCTTCTATATAGATATATCAATAATCTACTCTACCTAATTTATTAGCAAAAAGAGAAATATCCTTTCCACTGATTTCCTCTCCTTTTTTTTTTCCCCTTTTCTATATAGAAAGCAACTTATCACAAATACCATTACCATTCAAACATAAAAAAGAAAAGAAAAAAGAAAAAAAGTATCTTCCAAGACAAAGAGCTACAATCAAATTTCATTAGTTTTCTCATATTGGAATATAAACTTTCATTCTCCTTATCACATGTGTGCAAAGATTACCGATTACTATTATTGCTCTTATCTACAAGTCTCTAATTAGGTTAGAAATCTTTATTGTGTATGGGGTGTTGCACCTTCTTTCACTTATAAATTTTCTTTTTTAGTGTATGACTTTTTTTATATTATATTTATTGTTATATTATGTTGTTTTTTTTATTTGTCCTTTCTATAGCTTTTTTTTTTATCTAGTATTTCGTGATTTTTTTCTTGTATTCTTTCACATATCAATTATTTGTAAACACTAATGATAAATACTTTATAAATTTGTATAATAGAATATCTTCTAACTTTATATAATGTTATATAGTTAACATTTATATCTTATATAAGTTAATTTATCTAGTAAATTATATTATACACCATATGTAAAGTTATATACGTATGATATATACAATTTGTAATATATGACACATATATTATATATATATTTATTTATCTATAACATGACATGTGTTATATATATATTGTATCATATATTACAATTAAGGAATTTAATAAATAAAATTATTGTGCTATGTCTATCCTAGGTTTTACTTGAAAAATAATTATTTTTCCAATCAAATATTTTTAAATCTCTAAACTAACTTATTAATTCTAATTTCCATTATGAAAGATCAAATACTACAACAATGCATGAACTATATCCTAGTTTTAAGAAATAATAAGGAGGATGAATATCTTGCTAGTTGCCTTCTAATCTACATGAAAAGAAATATTACTAAAAAATCGATATGGATTCCATAGATGAATTTTACATTTCAAGGTTGGACTTTTTCATTATAATGATGATGATATGAACTTAGTGATCCTAGTAATGGTTTTGGCCCCTGCTATTATTTAATCTTGCATTTGTCCCCGTAGTGAAACCCAATGGTAACTATTGATTACAAATTTGTTCAAATACTACTAAAACCTTCTCATTAGCACAATACTTATGTATTCACACTACTTTTAGTATCACTAAGTTACATATGCAATATAATACTAATGAAGACCAAGTTGTTCCCATAAGGATTAGGACTAGCTCTTAGCTATATTAATTCTACCTATATCTAGGCAAACCGAAATATACGAAAATAAAAGAATGTAAATTAACTCTTAAATAATATAAGATATTAAATCTACTTCTAATTAATAAAGAAAATATAAAAAATCAACACTTGAAAGATTAAACCAATGAACCAGTATATTGGATTCTTTGATTGATGTTAATGATTATGATATTAAAATATACCATATTTGACTATTGGATCCTTAAATGTTTTAGATTATTTTATTTGAATTCCCTTTCAAGTCATCAAAGTAATCAAGTATAGAATCACCTTCTCTCGAAGTGTAAATTACCTTAATTAATTAACTAAGTCTTCCTATTTCTTAAAAAGATTATATAGTTAGTTAACTATTTTATGTTTTAAACGCTACCCTAATTACAATACATTATCTTTAACATCTTACTTGTAATTTGATGTTACTTTGCAATGGAATTGATTGAATTAATTTTATTCTTCTCATATTTTTACCCAATCTAACATGTATTTCTTTAATTATAAAAGACATGCTTGATGACAAGAATATCAAGACCACCAATATTTAAATATTTAATACAGAAATATCATAGATCCATCAATCTAATATCCTAATAAAGCAAGCTAATTCATGATTATAAGATGCATACAAATCATAAGTGGAAAAACGCAATCCATTAACAAAGATATCAAGAAAGAAAGAGAAAACTTAACTCATATAAAAGAATTTAGAATTCCCAATCCTTCGATCTTCAAATAAATTACGTCACCGCTTGCGATCTGTATTGATCTCGTTAATTAAAAATTATAAGAAATTAAACAACTACTTTATGGAACTACAAAAAGAATGGGCTAATAAATGTGTATTTCTTAGTGTTCATCTACTACCGTCGTCTAGTGAATGTCTCTCTTTTGTGTCGCAGCATGAATGTGTGTATATATATATATATTTCCTCATCATGCCAACTTTCCTTTTCTATTCAAACCTTAGCATCATGGACTTCATTTTCGTAAGATGTGGACTTTGTTGAACTAATGTCTGGACATATGGCTGGACTTGGAAAACTCTTGCATGCATGGACTTGTAATTAGCATCAACTTTAACAAGTGTGCTTTTGATATCCAATAACGAAGAGGGCTAGGCATTGAATTACTAACATGGGTCAAAAATAATTGTTAGGTTAGATGTATGCTTGCATGAAATGTGCTTAGAAAATCTTCAATTAATTGTTTGTGACAATCAGATATGTGGCTTTGTGTAAGCTTCGATAATTGCGAAGGACGGTAGATGGCCTTGATCTTTACGTGGACTTGAACTTGTAGTTGTTGTCTTCATGTGATGGACTTGTGAAGATTGCTTCCTATACCTGACGCTCATCATAGATTTTAGCATGGACATAGGATGATGGCTTCTTGTACTTGACATGGGCTTTGGAAATCATCGATAGTACTCGACATATAATTGAAGTCTTCGATTCAATGTTTCATGTGTTATGGATAATAATTTCAAATTAGTTGCTAGTCATAGACTTGATTCTGAAATGTGGGCTAGCTCGGAGACATTGGGTTTTGATGAATAAAATGACATGCGTGAATTATTAAATGCAACACACAGGATCGATCTTTGAAAGCCTTAAACACTTTCAATTTAACTTGAAAACAAGTGAAACTTGATTCAATATTTTCCTTTTCATCTTAATTATTCATCAGACTTGAAATAAAAATATTTTTTAATTAAGTACCAAATATCTATAAAATACCTATAAAAATATCAAAAGTATTAATAAAAACCCATTAATAAATATATATAATAAAACACTTATCAAACTCCTCTACATTTAAAAATTTGCTTGTCCTCAAGCTAAATAAATAAAAACCAAGAAAAACACTTAAGGACAAGAATTCTTTAATCACCATTACAAAAAAAAATTAATCATATATTGCATTTAACCAAAGCTATTATCATTTTCCATTCTATTAATTAAAAAAAAAATCCAATTCCTTAGCAACTTTACTTTATAACATCACTTAGTCATATAACTATACCCTTAAAACACAAAATACTTAAGTGCTAGGTAATAAAACCATAATAAAGTTCAAGAGCCAATCCATGTAAATTAAAGTATTACCCATATCATTTAACCAAAGATTAACAAACTTAAGATCGGGTTTAACATTTCTTCAATTAGAAAAAAGTTATTAACATTTTGTACACTTTGCTAAAATGTATAGACTCCCCTCTTCCATCTCTTAAAGCATCATAATCTAAAGTAAATGCATATTACATCTAGCTATCCCCCGATCATCCCCTTAGTATATATTTTCATTGCAGGATTTTTTTTTTCATCTCTTGTTTTTTTCATTTAATTAGGTAGAGCAATTTCATTGGTTAATAAGTTCTAAGCTAAATGAGCATACGTTACTAGGCATGAAGACTCCCCTTCGAACCATCAACTTACTCCACTATTCATTTAAGCATAATTATTTGAGCCCATTGGCAGTGGAATTCAAACCTCGCTCTTTTGATGGACCAAGGTGAATTCTTACCAACTTATCCTCACATTGGCATTGGAAAAGGACTTTACTCTTTTGAGGGACCAAAGCCGATCCTTACTAATATGATAACTTTATTTCATTTCATTTCCTGTTTCTCTCTTCTTCTTCTTCTTCTTCTTTTTTTTTTTTTTTCTAGCCTCCAACTTAATTGATTTTTCAAGTGATTTTAAGAAATAAGTTTCATTCATTCATTTACTATGAATTATAAGACTTTAAAAACTTTTAAGGAATGACTATACACTAAAGTGAGCTTAAAAATAAGAATGACTAACTTCTAACTAGTGACATTGCCCTAATCTCACGTCTAAATAATTAAGAAAATTATGTAGAAATCAAAAAAATTTATTCCAAAAAGTTGTCATTTCTTTAATTTGAATGCAAATCAAATTTATGCAATATAATGGTTAATAATTCTATGTAAAAACAAGTATAGGTAATTTGAACCATGAAAGATCAAAATGCTTTATAACCAGCATCACAACAAAAATATCACTTTTTCCCTTCTCCTACACTTAAACTATACATTCTCCCTAATGTACACAATAAAACTAATGAAAAGCACAAACAAGAAAATGAGTAAAGAGACTGATACTTCCTTAATTAAAGTGATTGTCGATTAGTATGAATTACTTTGCCTTTTGCCACATCATCTCATATCTCTTAGCCCTATCGTCTGCACACTTTGTCTTAGAATGATCTTGAAGTAGTCTGGGTATTAATGATCCTTAATGTGTGTGATTGTTGAAGAAAGTGAAGTGTGTATGTATTTTTTTTTTCAAGTGTGAGTGCATAAGAGATTGTAAGGAAGAGTAAGGAAGCCGTTTGTTGTATTGTGTGAATGTAAGTGTGGAAGCAAGTTTAGACATAGCCTTAAATAGTGTGGCTAACATAATTAGAGACATGATCGTATCTCTTGATCATATAAGTGATTGTATGTAAGAAGAAAAGTCATCTAAGGAATTACACGATTGAGACACTGGCTTATCTCTCCATTGTGTAGTTGTAAAACCCGACCAGAACTCCTCCCGCTAAAGTATTGTCCACTTTAGCATGGAACGCCATATGGTTTTGTCCCTTGGTGAGCAGCTTCGCTGTAGGTCACCTATATTAGGATTAACCTAACTTAAGTAAGCTTAACTTTGGAGTTCTGATGTGATCTAAGTCACTATACTAAAAGGTGTTTTGATGATTAAAATTCCATCACCTGGCATATAAGAGGTATTATAATTCATCCCTCTTACATAACTGATGTCTTCGTTAGTTTTGTTATATAGGTTCAAGACTACTACTAGGTAGGGACTTGCCCTTTTAGCTGGAAGAGTGCTCTGATATCACCTATAATAACTCAATCAAAACTCTTACCACCAAGGTATTATCCACTTTAGCATGGAATACTACACGATTTTGTCCCCTAATGCAACAACTTCCCAAGAGGTCATCTATCATGGGATTAATCTGACCTAAGCACGCTTAACTTTGGAGTTTTGACGTGCTTCAAGCTACTACACCAAAAGGTGCCTTGATGATTACAATTTTGTCACCTGGCATATAATAGGTATTACAGTAGTCCACTATGGATGTACATTGGGGGGCATGGGAGCAATACAACTAGAGACATGGTCATGTCTCTCGATCGTGTACTTTACTATGGGCATACAAGAAAGGCCCCTAGGAATGACATAACTAGAGACATGGTCATGTCTCTCGGTTATGTAACTAGTTGTATATGCTCCTTTTTTTTCCTTATTATGTCATGTAGTTGATTCCTCCAATATGCCAAATGCCCTGTCATCTACACATTAAACACAAAAGATCAAGCTTACTAAAAAAAAAAAAATCAGGATAAAAAATAAAATAAAATAAAAAGATAGTGGGTTGCCTCCCACTTAGCACTTGGTTTATAGTCATCAACTTGACTATCTGGCTTTTATTCATTATAGATTAAACTGAGGCTTACTTTTGTGTAACACATCTCATGTATGTGTCCCATGTTGCCTACTATGACTAATGTCAACCTTAACTTTAGGTGGAGCACCAATTATTGTACTGGTTTTATTAGTAAGAGGGTATTTCTTTTTCCATCACTTGCAAATAATCACATTGACCTCTTCATCTCCAACCTTCAATGATAATTTGCTATTCTTAACATCAATCACAACTCTAGTAGTAGCCAAAAATAGGTGTCCAAGGATGATTGAAATCTTTAAACCTTCCTTCATGTCTAAAACGATGAAATCCATAGGGAATATAAATTTGTCAACATTAACCAAAACATCCTTAATCAATCCTTAAGGTTTTCTAATGGATTGGTCTGCTAATTGAATAATTGTGTTGGTTTTCTTTAATACATCCCCTAATCCTAATTTCCTCACCATTGAAAGTGGAATCAAGTTCACACTAGCACCTAAGTCACATAAGGTGTTTTTAAATAATAGATTACCCATGGTGCATTCCAATGTAAACTTACTTGGATCGTTCAACTTAGGAGGGAGAGTGTCTTTAATTGGATTAGTGCACTCTTGAGACAACATGACCATTTCTCACCTATTTAACTTTCTCTTCTTACTTAGAAATTCTTTCAAGAACTTTTTATAGTGAGGAGCCTACTCGAATACATTTGTAAATGAGATGTTTATGTGCAATTTCTTAAACATATCCAAGAACTTAGCATATTGCTCATCATCTTACTTCTTTTTCAACCTTCTTGGATAAGGTATTGATGATACAATTGGCTTTACCACGAGCTCAATAACTTCAGGAGTAGACTCTTGTAGTGCTACTTTCTCCTTTTGCTTGGATTTAGAAATTACAACGTACTTTGAACCAACTTGTTTGCCTAACCTCCATGTAGGTTCTTGCATTGACTCAATGGAGGTTTTAAATTTACGGCACTATCAATCTTCTTTTCCAATCTCTCCAAAGCCTCCATGGTCATATTAGTAAGTTTCTCAAATGCAATCTCCCAAGCTAGTTTTTGAACTTCTATAAACCCCTTACTAATCATTACTGGATCATGATATGTGTCATTTGATACAGTAGTTGGATTTAAAGTTTCTATCTTATCACTTGGAGCCTTAATCCTCTCCCTAGTACTTGGCTCAATTTGTTGTATGATAGCTAAGTTGTCTAATATCTGCTCAATTTGAGTCTCTAAGTTATGGATGGCAAATTGCTGGCCTTCAAATTGTGTGTTCACTTCTGCATTAAACCAATCATTAACTCTTAAAGAGTTTGCTTCTTCTTACAACTTGTGTTTACTGAATGTTTAGAAGGTCTAGTAGCATTGTCTTGCCATGAGAAAATAAGGTTGTGGTGCTACTCTCAAGTGGAGGTATTATAACACATCCCTCGGCTCTCTTCAACTTGATGGTTGTCAAAATAGTTGACTTATTCTAAACACAAATTTCCAAATGGGGCAAAAGAATTACATACCTGGCATTTTGAGTGCTTATGTAGACCACCATATGATTTGCAAACTATTGGGGGACTAAATTGTGAAGTAGACATGAGTCTTTCTACCTGAGTAGTTAGAGTTGCTACCTAGTTTGTCAACTGTATGATAAAGTTAATCTCATGTACTTGAGTAGCTCTTCTTTGTGTCGCCTTCTCCATTTGCCAATTATAAGAATTTGTCACCATCTCTTTAATCAGCTTGTAAGCATCATCTAACGATTTATTCATTAATGCACCTCCAGAAGCTGCATCCAAAATTATTTTTAGCTGAGCTCCTAAACCATGATAAAATGTTTGAATCAATACCTAAGTAGGAAGCCTATGGTAAGGATACGTTCTCAATGAATCCTTAAACCTTTCTTTGGTCTCAAATAAGGACTTACGATCATACTGCTTATAAGATATAATCTCAATTTTTAGCTCAACAGTACAAGCTAGTTGTAAACCGCATAAATTGTAGTGTAAATCTTAAACTGAATTCAAAAAACCCAAATAACTTTATGAGTCAATAAGGCTATGTAGACTAAAAACTTTATTAATTTATAAACCTTAAACTACCTTAAAAAGAAAATCCTAAAATATTGATAAAAACCTTAATCGTGTAAAATCGTTAATAAATGATTAGAGATAACTTCTAAATGCTTATAAACATAAAAATACTAAATTAATTTATAAAAAATTATAATATTATTTTATAATTAATATTAATCTTATATTTATATAGAGAAGTTTGCATTATGTTAATTTAGACATTTATTTGTTATTTAGACAATGTATAGTAGATATCAATAACATGATTTATAATTTATCTTATAGTTATATTAATTATTATTCTAAATATTATTTATAGGATTAGAAATGTGTAAAGAAAATTTTAATATATGTTTTATTGATTTATTATATTTAATTTTCTATTTTTCCTCTTACTTCATTTTTCCTTTTTCATTTTCTTTTTATTTCCAAATTATTTATAGATAATACATATAATATTTTAGGAGTTGACAAAGTCAACATGTCGTTACAAATACATTAAATCCTCTTATCAATTGCATTTAATTCTCTTATCTCATCTTTTTCTTTTCTTTTTCTTCTTGTTTTTTTTTTCTCTTTGCCGTGAACTCCATGTGGCATCTAGAGTTCTCCAAATCATTCTAATTACTCTCAATTAATCATTACAAATAAGAGATCAATTCTCTTTCATTTGAACCAACAAACACACATATATAATTTCCAACATCTTCTTCCCTCATTTCTCCTCCATCTCCATTTCTAAAAATTTTCTCTCAAACTCTCATACCCTTCATCCATTTTCAACAACAAAAGGATAAAAAAGAAGAAGAAAAAACTCCTTAACATATACATATTAATACAGGTAAAGGTATTATCTTTATGTGTTATTATTATTAGTTTTCTTGTATAAATTATATATCATGTATTTCTTTGATGTATTTTTGTATATTCTCATTTTTAATATACTTAATATGTATGTTAGTATATAGACTTTAAATATATATGTTTGATGATAAGTATATTTCTTCTTCTTAATAGTTATATCCAACTATATGCACATATTCAAATTACGTGAGAACATGTATATGTTTTATAAACCTAATTATATGTATATATATATATATATATATTTGTATAGTTTATGTAAGTATGAAATATATATATATATAAAGTAGATATATATATATATGTATATACATACATATCATTATTTCACTTAGAAACATGAGTATATGAGTGAATATATATATGTATATGT
Organism: Lumnitzera littorea; assembly: GCA_024138015.1. Taxonomy (NCBI): domain Eukaryota; kingdom Viridiplantae; phylum Streptophyta; class Magnoliopsida; order Myrtales; family Combretaceae; genus Lumnitzera; species Lumnitzera littorea. The sequence goes on from JAMXBB010000008.1 coordinate 78,411,168, forward strand.
ACGGTTTGTGTGTCTATGTATAATAATATAGAAATATATAGTATGTACATAAATACCTATATGTGTGTGTGTGTATGTGCACAAAATACTTAATATATATATATATATATGTGTGTGTGTGTGTGTGTGTGTGTGTGTGTATGTGTGTAAAATCGAATATATGTGTGTATATATATAGGGTTGCATATTAAAATTTCTTTAAAAATATACTAATAAAATATAAAAACATGTACAAAAATACGAGTATAAAAGTATGTATAAACTTTAGTATAAATACATGTATATATGTATGAATACATGTCTATATGTGTGGTACATATTGTAATGGCCCATAGCGGGGCCTAGTAATTTTTCCTAAAATCTTCATATCACGTATGCATTCATGATATAAAAAACGCCTTGTAAGTTAAAGATTTGCAAGTTAGAGATTGTAAGACTCTAACTATTAAGTTTCTAAGAGTGATTATTCAATTCACATACATCTGCTTAACTATATATATATATGTATCTATAAGTGATTCAACAATCTATAGTCACCAAAACCATAGAGAATTGAAATCAACTACTAAATAATAAGAAAGGGTATCTACATCTCAATAATCATAATGCCACTAAATATCTTAAAAGTTTAATTCGACTATACTGCTTACTTTCTTAAACTTATATTCTACTTTCTTAACTTGATGGAGCACTCTATACTCGAATCCTAACCCAGCCTTGGCTTTGTAAGACCTGCAAAAGAAACTATTGGGGGGTAAGCTACATCCAACTTAGTGAATAACCTTTCTACCTTACCATTAAATAATAACAAGCAAGTTATTTATTAAACATATGAATGCATGTATAAGCATATGCGATACAAATAGCACAGTTTTAACGCTTACCGTTGCTTGGGTTGGGAAGTATTTAGGCATGTCAAGACCCAAGTATCCACATCCAACATGAAATCTCTTAATAATATAATTACCCTCATCAATAGACATGGCTCAGCCTCAAGTAGAAGGCGGTACTCCTCGGAGCCAAGTAGTTCCCAAAGGTCAAGGCAAGAACGTGTTGCATGAAACACGTCATACGATAAACAATCACAATATATAATATCAATATGGATCCATCTAAGTATGATCTCCTGCTCTATTGTATGGTGCTGACGCCCTTAACATCATGTTATAAGATGCAATGCATGTTCGGTTTAATTGAGGGTTGAATAATTATTAGTTTAGATTCATGGGTGACCAATCAATTGTATTCAGACACTCCAAGATCCTAGTTCTAGGGCAACAACCATATAAGTTTACATTAACTTAAGTTATTTTGCAAGCAAGATCAAATGTGACAAACACATACTATATCCCATATGGCCCAATCATGCAACAAATTCAGTTATCTAACATAATTAAATAATTCACTAACTATAAGCATAGAATAAGCAAAGTAGGAGACGGTATACTCACACAATGTTGAAGTCAAGTATTCTCAATCGTTTTTTGTAGTCTCGAACTTGGTATCCTAAATCACCTGAGTAAGGTAACTTAAGTAAATAAAACTTATCTTAAACATAATCTATTTACTAGCCTTACTATAATTTCCCTATTTCTGCTTATTTTGTATCTTGATCATAACTTTCTCGTTTTAAGTCGGAATTTTGCGTTCCTATAGTTGATTTTCATCATTTTCGAGTGTTCTTTTATTTGTTGAGGTTATTTTTGGGCTTTTAGATTAGTAAGGTTTCTATTTAGGCCTTACAAGTTTGTAAGCCTAAAGGGTGAGTTTGGTTACTTTAGGGTTTGGGCCTAGTTTTGAGCTCTAGGCTTAGCTTTTGATTTTGGACCTTGCACTTAATATTTTGGGCTTCCTTTTAAGTATTTTAAGTGGACTTTTTTTGCCCAATACTTTAAATTTTTATCTTAAGCCTTAGTATTGCTCTTATGGGCCTAAATGGGCTCTTTTCTTAAGTTTAAAGCTTCAGCTCATTAAGGGGCCTATAATGGATGTCTTAGATGAGCCTTAGCGTTTAGTGGCCCTTTTGAATCTCTTCATTTGAGTCTTTTTAAGTTAGGTTTAGATTTGGTCATGAATTATTTAGGCTTGTATTTTGGTTTTCTTATAGCTTTTTGGGCTCATTTTGCAATTTAGGGTCTTCGGCCTAATCCTACTTGTCTTTTTGGACTTAAGCTCATCATTGGCCCTAAGTTTAGTCCACTTTTCATAAAGTTATAGATCTGGTCACGAGTGATTAAGTGGGCTCAAGGCTTGATTTGTGGGCCTTTTAGTTAAATTTAAGCCTAATTCATGTCCTAAGGCTCATATCTTGACCTGATAGTTTACTAAAATGATCAAATGACCCATGTTATCATGAGTTCCAAATCTGATACTAATGGTTCATTCTTAAGTGGGGTTTTTAAACCTATTGTCCATTTCAGGCCTAACTACTCACTATAAACCTTATTTACCCTCTTATCTTGTAAGATTAAGTCTTAAATCATAATTATCTTTAATTAATCATGTGATTAACCCATTAATAAACATTTTACAACAAGTTATTTAACATGTTTGGGGTGGTTCAAGATGATTTCCTATGGCTTTCTACACATCATGTACTTAACTTGCTAGAACATGCATCAAACTATCACTAAAGTATACTTAAAACCATTTCTTACCAAACAAACATAAGAAATAAAAAATATAGTAGGGATATATATACATATGTTATGGCCTTAGCATGGGAGTGAAGGTATGATGATTATTCTTCTACTTCTCTTCTAGTTATCATCTTACCACAACTTATGTATTTTTAAAGTTATATGTAACATGTTTACTATACTAAAAATCTAAGAAAATGCACATGTATGGGCATGTAAACATGGTAAACAAAGGTGGCATTTTAATAATTTTTTCCTTAGTTATTAAGCCTAGGAACCATGCTCATAAACTCAAACTAGAAGGAAAGTTGAAATGGTATATGTTTACCTCAATAGAAATTCGAAGGGTCTCATTTCACTTCATTTTTGGAAAACGAAACAAACTCCTTTGGTAAAAAATGTTTGTCAGTAAGAAAGGGGGATAAAAGAGGATTTAAGTTCAAGTGATTTTGTGTCGTTTGGAGGTGGTGGTGGAGAGTTATAGCTTGGGGCATTCGGGTGCGTAGCCAGGTCTGAGAAGCTTACTCTTATGTCCTTCCTTCTAGTTTTTCCTTTGTTTTTGAATCGTGTGTTTAGAGAGTATTTCTAGGGTTTATTCTAAGGAAGAAGATGAAGTAAAATGCAGATGGAGGGGTCAAAAAGGGGTTGATTATAAGTGGGTATGGTGGGGAACAAATCCTTTCCACTCTTGGTTGTATGGTATAAGTACAAGTGGGGGCCAATTTGCTTTTTATGATTTTTGCCAATTGAGGCAATAGTTTGCCTACTAAAGGTGAGTGGTCCTTTGTTTTCCTAATTAATTATCTTGTCCTATATAGTTAATTGTGATTATCTTTAGCTAATTATGATGCATGTAGATGATTAAAACGCAATTTAAGCTTACTACTGCAATTACTAATGTAGATGACCATAGTTAGAAATGGTTAAGGGTTTTTCATATTTAATTAAGTTAATCAAGCCCATTGGATCATTTTATCTAATTAATTTAGGCCTTTTAAGGGTTGGAATTGATTATTGCTAATCGATTACGATTTAAGAAGGCATATTGAGGCTGCTCCAACAATTTAGTGAATTATTAGTAATTACTTAATAATGTGACTATATAATTAGAGTTTATTAATTAAATTAGGGCTTTTGACACTAAGTTATAGTTTCTAATTTGTTTTAGAGCTTCTTTCGTCTTAAGGTTTTATGAGGGTTTGAGGGCTTTGAAGGTACACTTACGATTTTAGTGTTACTTTTGGAGAAAATGTATTATTCAAGATAAATTAGTAATCCCATTAATTTATTAGCTTAATTGAATTAATTTGTTTGATCATTATTATTTGTAGATATCTCATACCATTCGTTATCAAGTTTATGTGATTTACGTAATTCAAGTGAAATGTTTCAATTTAGGGTTTTCATTGTGTTCGAAGTTTAATCTAAGGTTTTACGACTCTAGGTTTTGGGGTTTAGAGTTTTTATTCAATTTGGATTTTTAATTTATAGTCATGTGTACTTAGGTTTAGAGTCTTTGAACGCTATTAGGGTCCATAGAACTTTATCTCTAGGGTGTTTTTTTTCAAGTTCGTTTTTAAGGTTTTGATTTAAAATTTTCTCTGTTTTAATTTTTTCGGTTTGATTGAGCCTAGGGAATACCATTGGTTCTTCGAATTTGACTCTAAATTTAAAGCATAAAATTTGTGGGGTTTACACATATACTAAGTATGTTAAGTATGAGTATATTTACTAATATATTAAGTATAATGATATAAAGAAGAATCTATATGTACATATATATATAAGTGTATATAATAAAATACTAAAATAAGTACATAAAATATAATAAAATATACATACATATATAATAGGCCGAAAGTCATAATACATGATTATGGCCCATATCTATTAATTAATTAAATATGATAATATATAAATATATCTAATAATAATATAAAATTTAAGAAATATAAAAATCAAGAAAACTCAACAAAGTGCCTCATGGGCTAACCAAATCATGCCATGTTAGCAATATATCCAAATAAATAATTAAATCAAAAACTTCAAAATAATTAAAGAATAATAATAAAATTAATTAAGTAAATCAATAATAATAAAAAAAATTACAATCAATAGTAAATCAAGCTTAAAATAGGAAAACAATGAAATCTACATAAATTAAAGCTAAAAATAAGAAATAAGAAAATATAAAATTTCAAAATTAATTAAGTCATAAAATAATAAAGAAAACTTGAAAATTAATGAATAAAAGCACTTGAGTCAAAATAATTAAATTTATAGAAATTTAAGATTATTTTAAAAAATGCGGGTTTTAACGTTCAAAACGAACCCCATTATGTGAATATATGCTTGAAAATGATAAAAATTGACTATAAGTTTATAAATAACTGAATTAGAACAAAAAATTTATATGCAATTATCGAAAGAGCTCGAATTAAGGAAATTTGATAGAAATATAGGTAAATAAAGTTAAATAGGTACATAAGGTAGTTAGTTTACATAGATACTCATTATCTTTCTTATTTCCAAATCAATAGGTAATCTCAATGCGGATACTAACTTTCTTAAGAATTACTATGATCCTTGACTAGCATCATAGCCGAGTGAGTACTCTCTATGATTCCATACATGTTTATACTTGTAGTTATTAAATATTAATTGTTATCAATAACTAGATGATATGTGGGGTTAGGTTATGTATGTGAATGTTATTGCTTGACAAGTTGTGAAATTATTATGAAATATGATAACTTACTGTTTGTTGCATAGTAAATATAGTAGGAATTGATCTGTCTATGATTTTTGTTGGTCATACAATAATTGGACCTAAGTATATCAAACATACATAAAATAAATTGAATCATGCATAAACATGCATTGCATAATTAATTTCGACCGTCACATTATATGGAAATAGCGAGAGGCCATACGGGGTTTGATAATCTCTGATTATAATGTTTTAGTATGATGCACATGTATAATATGACCTTACACTAGTTCACAAGGTTAGGCGTTGGAGGCACCAACCACCTAGTTAAGAGTCAAGTCTAGAGATCTTTGTTTAGGGGTGAGTGTGGATGGTAGGGGCCCACTAACAATTATATTTGGAACTTAATTTTTGATTGAAACCAACTAATAACTAATTGTTTTGAATTGAATATGAAATGTAAAGTTTTTTAGTGAAATAAGTGCAGGTATAATACCTAGATCTGATTGGTATCGTGTAAACTTCGATCTTAACTTTGAAGGGCATTAAATCTAAGTTGCATAGAGTACTTGGTTAACTGTGTGTATTTGTGTGGCATACTGTATGAACATGCATACATATGTTTGAATTAATGTTTCTATAACTTGCTTGTCTATGTGGTTGAGGGATACCTCATTAAGCTTAGTAAACTTATACCATTGTAGACTCATGTAATAACTTTATCAAGAGGACTTGTTCATTAAACCTAGCCAAGGCATGCTCGAGGTCAGTTTAATGTTTTAGGGTATGAATGTAAGCTAGAGAGAAGAGTGAACTTATGTATAGTATGACTTTATTATAGATGTGTAATGATTTATGTAATGTTACACAATAGTTAATGCAATAACTTTATCCTATCGTAGAACGTCTACTAGTCTTTTGAGACTATAAGTTCTATAATATTACAATAGCTGTAATGTATCATAAATTTTATGTTATATAAAATTGTGTTGTGATATTATCTTTATTTGCATACCCTTAGGTAGATGATTATTGTAGTAGCCTTGTATGTTGTATAAAGGGTTGTTGATTGGAAGGGGAACCAATCTATGGTCTTTTGTGTGATATATAGCGCCTACCACTATCAGGCTACCCTCGGATCGTAACACTAGTAGGATGAACCTCATTAAGAATTTTTCTACCATTTGTTCTATGCTGTAATCATGCCCTGGGAGGAAGTTTAACTAACTTTTTGCCTCATCCCATAAAGAGAAAGGAAATAGTTCGAGTCTCACTGCATCATTTGATGCCCCATTATACTTGATCGTCTCCTAGATTAGTATAAAATTAATGTACTTGTTTATGGTTATCAAAATCGTGATTCTACAATTCATTTGATGACATAGAATCGTATAAAACTAATAAAATTGTAAGATTATAAAATCATACATAAAAATTCATAATTTTACAAAAAATCTATACATAAACGAATTTATCTTTGTTTTAACTAAGAAAAAAAGTTAGAAAATTGTAAACTCATAGAATTGTACTTTTGACTTGCGGTTTTAACAACTATGCTCATATGGGTCATCACTAACAATGCCTCTAAACTAGTTGGCTTGAATCATTTGAATAAGGTTAAGCCTTATCTCAAAATCAGTGGCCTGAACAGATGGCTTAATGATTACATACCTAGCTCCACCAACTATAGGTACTCCATATTCCCTCAATGTACGATTATTATTAACTTGTATATTAGCCATGACTATACTCAAATCAACAATTAGCTAATGCAAGTTTCTTATGAAACTCTAAATCAAATGGCATAAGTTCCACTCTCTAAGTTCTTTTCACAAAAAGTATCTACAAAAAGGAAATAAAACAATACTAGTAAATTGAAATTTAATAAAAACTAATAGAACAAATAAAATAAAAAATAAAATGTTTTTGTGTTTTCAAATTTCTTCTTTATTTTTTTTAATGATAGAAAAAATTAAAAGAAATTAGTTAAACCTAATTACAACCTAAGAAATAATAAAATAAAATATCTTGTCTACAAGTAGTCCTAAAAATTGAAATTAGTACCATAATTCTTAGCAATGGCATTAAAAACTTGATACATTACCCCTAATTTTAAAATAAAATTGTATTTTATATTAGCAAGTGCACTAGGTTACGTATGCAATATAATACTGGTAAAGACCAGATTATTCCCACAAGGATAAGGATTAGCTCTCAGCTGTATTAGTCTTATTTATATCTAAGGCAAACCCAAATATACTAAAATAAAAGAATGCAAAGCAACTCCTAAATAATGTAAGATGTTAAATTTACTTCTACTTAATAAAAAAATATAAGAAATCAATACCTGAAAGATTAAACCAATGAACGAGCATATTAGAATCTTGGATTGATGTTAACAATCATGATATTAAAATATACCCCATTTGACTATTGGGTCCTTAAATGGTTTAGATTGTTTCCTTTAAATTCTCTTTCGAGTCATCAAAATAATGAAGTATAGAATCAACTTCTCTTGAAGTGTGAATTACCTTAATTAATTAACTAAGTTTTCCTATTTCTAGAAAAGATTATTTAGTTAGTTGACCGTTTTGTGTTTTAAACCCTAACCTAATTATAATGCATTATCTCTAATGTCTTACTTGTAATTCGATGTTATTTTGCCATGGAATCAATTGAATCAATTTTATTCTTCTCATATTTTAACCCAATCTAACACGTATTCTTTTAATTATAAAAGACATGCTTGATGACAAGAATATCAAGACCACCAATATTTAAATATTTAATATAGAAATATCATAAATTCATCAATCCAATATCTTAACAAAGAAAGCTAATTCATGATCAAAATATGTATACAAATCATAAGAGGAAAAACACAATCCATAAACAAAGATATCAAAAAAGGAAAAGAGAAGACTTAACTTATATGAAAGAATTTAGAGTTCCCAATCCTTTGACCTTCAAATAAATTATGTCACCACTTGCAATCGATATTGATCTGGTTAATTAAAAATTAAAAGAAATTAAACCACTACTCTACGGAACTACAAAAAGAATTGTCCGATAAATGTGTATTTCTTAGTGTTCGTCCATGGCCGCTGTTTGATGAATGTCTCTCTTTTCTATTGCGATATGAATGTGTATATATATTTCATCCTCGTGCCAACTTTCCTTTTCTCTTCAAACCCTTGGCATCATGGACTTCACTTTCATAAGACGTAGACTTCATTGAACTAATGTCTAGACATATGGCTAACCTTAGAAAACTCTTGCATGCATGTACTTATAATTGGCTTCAACTTTAACAAATGAGCTTTTGATATCCAATAATGAGGAAGGCTAGGCATTGACTTATTGACATGGCTCGAAAATAATTGTTGGGCTAGACATAGGCTTGCAAGAAATGTGCTTGGAAAATCTTCAAATAATTGTTTGTGATGATCAAATGTGTGGCTTTGTGTAAGCTTTGATAATTGTGAAGGATGGTGGATGGCTTTGATCTTTGTGTAGACTTGAACTTGTAGTCGTTGTCTTCATGTGATGGTGTTGTGAAGATTGCTTCCTATACCTAATGTTCGACATGGATTTCAATCTGGACATGGGATGATGGCTTCTTGTACTTAACATGGGCTTCAAAAATTATTGATAACACTTGACATACATTTGAAATCTCCGAATCAATGTTTCATGTGTCATGGATAATAACTTCAAATTAATTGCTAGTCATAGAATTAATTCAAACATTGGCTTAAAGACATTGGGTTTTGCCAAATTAAAGACTGGGATTGCTTCATGCATGAATTAAAAAATATACATAAGGTAACATACAAGTTTAGCAATGTGACACACTTAATCGATCTTTAAAAGCCCATAACACTTTCGATTCAATTCCAAAACAAGTGAAACTTAATTTAATCTTTTCCTTTTCATCTCAATTATTCATCAGACTTGAAATAAAAATATTTTCTAATTAAGTACCAAAAATCCACAAAATACCCATAAAAATATTAAAAGCACTAATAAAAACCCATTAATAAATATATCTAACAAAGCACTTATCACATATAAATTTGTAGGCTTGCTAAGTTTATATGTTGCTTCTTTTAATCCCTCTCTATCTCATTCAATTGATTAAGTCATTTGCAAGAGGATACTTGATTATCGCATGTGAAGTGGATGACACATGCTACATGTTTGTATCATAGATTTAGCAAGCTCATATATTTACATTTTGACATCTCTCTTTCTCATAAACTTTATGCTTCTTTGTTGATCAATAAAAGGGTTCATAAAGAGAACTTACTAAAAATCATTATCATTTGTTTTTTCTATTGTATTGCAGTTGCACAAGCTCTTCTTGTATGCCATAGCGAATGAACAAAAAAAAAAAAGAAAAAAAAAGTTAATGTGTAGATTTTAGTCCCCACCCTTTTTTCTTTTCTAATCATAATAGAATATTTTTCCTTTTTAATTAAAGGAAAAATGCATTTTTAGTCCTCTAAGTTTGATTGTTATAAACACATTATTTTTGCCATCCAAATAAAAATAAATAAATAAATAATTAATTAATTAAAATAAAAAAATAAAAAAAATTGAAAGAAAAATAAAAAAAAATATAAAGTGTTAAGTCAAGTTGAGTCATTTAGGGTTGGATCAGATAATGGTTGAAGATATACATTCAATTTAATAAATTTTGAATCATAAATATTTGAGTTTCATTAAAATATTTTTTAATCCAGCCCAATATAAAGTAGATTTTTATCTAATTTATTTTGGGGAATTGAACCTAAGATAGAAAGCTCAAATAAGTGTAGGGTTTTTAGAAATTAGATTAAATCTTTAATAAATTAAATAAATCCAAATTGAGTGTCATTGTATCTTAGATTTATTAAGGTTGAATCTTCATCCAAAAAGAATTGAAAGATTCAAATTTATGGCTTATAAATGGTGGACAATAAGCTATAAAAAATACATGTTTTTTTTTTTTTTTTCACAATTCCTCATGTCACTTAAACACTGCACATTCACACATATAGTCCCTCACGTCATATCTACTCACGTACAACCACTCACATTCACATACATGATCACGACATTAACCACTGATTACAGCTCACACAACACTTGACAAATACTGTCCACGACATTCACCGATCACGTCACAAAACATACACAGCTACATTCACATCCACCCTCACACGATCATCACAATACTCTAATCTTATCACACTGCAATTTACAAGAACATACGACTCCATGCGTTTAGCATAGCCTACTATCTCGCACATCCAGCATACATACTATACAGTAATCCACCACAGTTTAAGTCCAGTTTGAATTCGCACAATTTAGGTCGATCATGTACACGATTCAAACTATTTAGGTAATTGAATAAATTATTTTAGTTATCTATTTATTTTGTTCTTTTAGTTAATCAATTTATTTTACTAACTTATTTTTTTAGTGCAAGTTTTTTTAATAAATTTTAATAGATTAATGAGTTTTGCAATTTTTAGATAAATTGTACTTTTTTTTTTTTTATAAATTTCATGTTTTTTAGTTAAATTGCATTTTTAAGCCCAAAATTGCATTTTTTAGAAAAAGTTGTATATCTTCTCAAAGATTCATATTTTTGGTGAAAATATGTATCTAAATTGCATCTTATGTTTTTTTTTCATAAAATTGCATTTTTTTAGATATAGTTATACATTTTCTCCAAGATTCATATATTTAGTGAAAATATATATTTAAATTGTATTTTATGTCTTTTTCATAAAATTGCATTTTTTTTAGATATAGCTACATATCTTCTACGAGATTTATATCTTTAGTGAAGATATATAGTTAAATCACATCTTTTAGACTAAATCACATTTTTTAAATAAATTACATCTTTTCATAAAAATTATATATTTTTTAAATTGTATTTTTAGATATAGATTCATATCTTTTTCAAGATTCATATATTTGGTAAAGATGTATATCTAAATTGCATATTTCAATAGATTTGTATAAATCTTGCATGTAGGATTTAGAAAAAATAATTTTTGGCACGTAGTGATTTTGTTTTTGAATAAAAAATCTTAATTGAAGTTTTTTAAAAAAAGATTTAATTAGTTAAGGTTTTTTAAAATAAATTCGCAAGGTTAGATCTTTTTAGGTCTTCTTTTTTAAAAAATAATAATTTGATAACTAACATAAATCTAATTTGATTTATTAAAAGAAATTATCCTACTAAATCTTTCTTAAAAAAGACAGAACTACGTTGGTTTGATTCCAACTATCGAGTATGTAGATACCTCTGTAGCATCCATAAAAAATAATTTTTTATTTTTTTTTCCTTTTTAAGGAAATTCATAGTAAAAAAATATTAAAATTCATTTTAACTATATTTTTGCATATCTACACATATTTTAGCATTTTTAGAAAAATTATAAAAAATAAAAATCCATTAGTTTTTTTTTTGTTTTATTTTTATATGGTGACTTAGTTTTAATAAGTTAGCCCCTAAGTTTAGTTTTTTTTGTTTAATTTTCTAAAAAATAATTTTTTTAGAATATTTTTAGACTAATGGCTAAATTAAGATTTTCCCACTTGAAAATCTTAATTTTATTTTTTACTAGTTTAATTAGTTGACAACTCCAATTTTTTTAAAGAAAAAATGTGTCCTTAATTTTATGTTGAGTAACTTATATTAAATGAGTTGGGTTTAGTATATGTTAGATTAAGGAAAATTGAAATAGGGCTCAACAAAATTGGTGACCCCATTGGAGACGCAAGTGGGTTAGCCATGTAAAAATAAAAAATTATTTAATGGCCTTTCATTTTTTTTTATTTCTTTTTATCTATATATTGTATTATAGTTGTACTAATTGAGTTTTAGTGATGTAGGTCTCTAAAAAAAGCTTAGCCCAATGGGCCTGCTATTAAGGAATTAGGGTTTTTTTTTAAAGAAAAAAGAAAAAAATCATTTATGTACATAGATGTGATCGGACCTAGTCTACCTTAGAAACTTAAGACGAGCTGCTGTTGTATAACCCTGGGGTCGCTAAGGTTTTTATCCCTGCCTAACGGTGATAGGCGAGTCCACTTATGTTTTGATATAGCCTACTAAGTTTTTCTTTGGAAATACTTGGAGCTACAAAGCTTGAGAATCATAGACCCCACCTTCCTGCATCATTTTTTTTTTTAAAAGGGTTAGTCATTGTTAAATTATAGGAAAATTTGATAATGCGTGATTGGTTGGGTTTTCTTCTTTTTTTTTTTCAAAGAAAAAAAAGGAAGGGAAATTAAAAGTATTAATACCTTTATATATAAGTGTCCATTAACTTCATTTTTTTTTTCCATTTTAATCCACTGATATATAAATGTATTCCTTAACTGCGGGATCATAATGATTTTATTCTTATAATTTAATATTTATTGATCTTTATTGCATGGCATGCTTTTGTAGCACATTGCATTAATTTTATACTATATTTTGTTATATATATATATATATATATATATTCTTATCTTCGATTTTTTTTTCTATGTATTATATGGTTGCTCATGTATTATTTTGTAATATACATATTATGTATTGCTTTTTTTTTGTTCATTTTACAAATAAAAAGTGGCACAACAAGATTTAAGATCAAACCTACTAAATTACATTAAAATTTTTCGTGGGCAAGCAAATGAATATTAGTGGGCAAGCAAATGAATATTAGTGCAATATTTTCAAAAAATATATATATCATAAGTAAGGAGTTACAATTTTATTATTTCCCCATGTGACATATTGGTTATATAAATTTTTCCATGTATTTTCTTTTTTCTACGTAAAAAAAATTTCCCTTGTAAACTATTAAAAGATATTTTGTTTTTATAAAATTTTCTCTACACTTTGTCTATGTCTGTACTTATAAAAAGATTATAAATCCAACAAGGGTCTAACCATTTGTATTCAATTGATTTTAATAAAGTTACAACTCTTTTTTTTAAAAAAAAAATTATTGCACTATTATCTAGTTGTCAGTCTTACATTTGCATGGGTGTGCTTTACTTGTATGTTATTTGTGTATTTATTTACTTTTTTTTTTTGTACTTGTACCAGAAATTTGTTTGATAACCTACGTGTACATAAAAGAAGACAAGTAAAAATCCTTCAAATCGTAAACATTTGTTACTCATGATCTGTAAATAGCCGTTATTTCTATATTGTTCCCCTCTCATATTTTTGTCATATTAGACACTCTTCTTATAAAATTATAACCTTTCAATTATCGATTATCCTTTTGTAGCTTTGTCGTCCTCATTATGTCGCTTCTAGCTTTTTCTTTTTTTAGACAATGTTAGCAATCTTATCATTGATAGCATAGATTGTCTTTAATATACTTCAGGGTTTTTAAGAATTTTTACTTGTAAATAAGTTATTACCCTTGGTTGTTAATTTTGTAAAATAGTCACTCCTTCTTGTTAACATTGTAACTTTTTCAGTCATTCCAATAAGTTAAGAGATATCGGTAACCTTGTTTGTAACATAATTTTTTGTAATATAAGTGTTTTCAAACGCTTTTTGTCAGAGTAAGTGTTTTTTTAAAAAAATCATAAATTTTTCAAAGAAAAAAAATATAAGCCAACGAGTATGGATTTTACGGACTTTGAGTTATTACTTTTGAGCGGTTCAGCCAATTGTTGAAGCCCATTGCCATTCATTTTTTAAGCTAAGATAATTGACAACAACGACACTGGCCCAAGCCTAATCCTAGTAATCACTCACTCTAAGCCTATAGCATTGTGTAGCCCATGAGTTAAACCCAAAACAGAGGGGCAAAAAGGGAAAGTACATTGGAAATTGATGAATGAAAATGGTCAAGACATAGCTCATCCCCAAGAAAAGCTTAAGCCAAACACAATCCTCAAAGAGAAGTCCACCATCAAACCTTTTAAAAAACATAAACCATAGATCTTCCCATCTATTTCAACCTATTTTAAGCTAGAAAAAAACCTTAAACACATGGCTTACTAACTTTACCTAGAGCTTTATCCATCAACATCGATCATCTCTAAGCTTAGAAGGTCTTAAATACTCATTCTACGTAAACTAGCCCATCCGCTCCAATGTTAAAATTGAATACAAAGTTTGTCTTCACTACGAGTGAGCTTGGGTTGGGGAGCCAATAAAAGGACCTATTTAATTGAGTTTGAAAGGGAAATTATTTATTTTTTTTAAAAGGTAGAAGGGCGTATGACTTGTTGAGGCATCATAGAATATTTAGTCTTATCTAATGAGACTAGGGCAGATAAGGGCAAATAAAACATAAAAATGTTTCGTTATCAAACTGACAAAAGCATCTCATTATTTGAAGTGTTTATAATGATAAGAGGTAAGCCCTTGTAGACACCTCATTTTTGTTGTCTTATTTTAGTATTTTTATTAAGATAAAAAGAAAGAAAAAATAATAATAATAAAATAATAATAATTAAAAACGAAAATTAAAAAAAAAATGTCATATTGAGTCTAGTCAAGTCGTTTAAAGTTAAGTCGGATAATGGTATAAGCTCAATTTAGTAAATTCTAAGTTGGTGAAAGACTAGCCTCCATTAAAATATTTTAACCAGTCTGATATAAAGTGTATTTTTGTCTAATTTATATTGGGTTAGAATAAACTTAGGATTTATTAAGTAGGTTAATGAGCTAAATCAAATTGGACTAAATTGGGCCTAAAAAATAGAAAGCTCAAATTAAAATAGGGTTTCTATAAATTAGGTTGAATCTTCAAAGAATCTAAATCATGTCTTTCGTATATGAGTTTATTATTGTATCTTTCAATACGAAAGATTCAATTGTGGGTATTATAAATAGGAATTCGGTGGTGGACTTAAGGATGTTTTTACACAACCTAACACCTAATCTCCACTATACTTCCCTAAACACTTCACTCACCAATCTGATTTGCACTTTCTTTACGCCTAAATCAAACATACATTACCACATACATTCAATCAACAATGTTACAACACATGCTTGACGATTACTGCTCCACGTCCAAACCAAACACCCAATAGCCTCTTAACCTACTGCACTGCACACATGCTTTGCCAACATACTATCTCACACTCTCAAACAAGATAACATACACTAACACACAACACATACAGTGCCTCCACGCATATTGACATGACTCATGCCACTGACTAGCACACACTCTACTCGGACACAATGCTCCACATATACTGACCTGAAACTCCTTCACTACACACCGATGTTAATTGACACCGCACGACATAAACACATGTATACTAGCCTAACGACACACTAACACAAACATATAACGACACACCGACACAAACACACGGCATAAATACAGACATGTTGATACACACTTACGTCCTTACACAGAGCCCGCATACGTACGTTTAAGCACAACACACGCCCATGCCTAGAGTTAACATACCTTCGATCACACTTGTGACCAAGTGAAGACGGCAATCATCTACCGCTCGATTACGCGTGACTTGACCAGTTTAGGTAATAAAATATTATTATTTCATTATTTAATTATGTATTTTGTATAATTAGTTAATTTAGTTATTTTACTAATTTGTTTTCTTTAGTACATTTTTTTTATTATTATTTATGGTCATATCGTTTGTTATATTTTAGGATAAATTTTATTTTTTGATAAATTGCATTTTAAAAAAAAGAAATCGCATATCCTTCCTTTGAGATTTGTATGTTCGGAGAAGGTATATATCTAGATATGTATCTTAGTGTATCTAGTATGTAGGATTTAGGAAAGATATCTTTTGATATGTAGTGATTTTTTTTTAAAAAATAAATAAATAAAAAATCTTAATTGGAGTTTTTCAAAAAAGGATTTAGTTAGTTAGGGTTTTCTTAGAGTTATGAAATTAGATCTTTTAGGTTTTTTTTTTAAATAATAAATGGTTAAATAAATATAAATATGACTCGATCTTCAAAATAAAAAAATTCACTCACTAAAAATTTTATAAAAAAAATTACATTGGTTTAATCCTGATTAGCGGGTATATAGGTACTTTTAGGGCAATCGTATGAAAAAATAATATTTTTTCTTTTTTCTTGAAAAATTCGTAATAAAAAATAATGAAAAAATTATTTTATTTATATTTTGTATATTTGTATATATCTTACTATTTTTAGGAAAAATATAAAAATAAAGCTCATTAAATTTTTTTTTAAATTTTTACATAGTGAGTTTGTCTTAATAAGTTAGCCCCTCGAACTTAGTTTTTCTAGTTATTTTTTTTTAATTATTTTTTAAGAAAATTTGTAGATTAGTGGCTAAATTAGGGTTTTCTCATTTAAAAATCCTAATTTCACTTTTTACCAATTTAACTGGTTAGCGACTCCAATTTTTTAAAAATATTTTTTTAAAGAAAAATGTTTTCTTAATTTAATATTGAGTAATTTATATTAAGTGGACTGGGCTTAAGATAGATTAAATTAAAAAAAAAAAAACAAAATAAGGCTCGATAAAATTG
Organism: Lumnitzera littorea; assembly: GCA_024138015.1. Lineage (NCBI taxonomy): Eukaryota > Viridiplantae > Streptophyta > Magnoliopsida > Myrtales > Combretaceae > Lumnitzera > Lumnitzera littorea. Next base: position 78,428,034 of record JAMXBB010000008.1, read on the forward strand.
GTGACTCTATTGGAGAAGTTTGGTAAGCTAGCTATGTAAAAATTAAAAATTAATTGATAGGCTTTTTGTATTATTTTTTTATTGTATTATAGTTACATTAACTAGTTTTTAGTGATGTAGGCCTTAAGAAAAACCCGGCCTAATGGGCTTGTATTAAGGATTTGGGGGTTTTATTTTAATAACCATTTACATACTTAGATGTGATCAGACTTGGGCCATCTTAAAAACTTAGGATAGGCCGCCATTGTGTAACTTCCAGGTTGTTGGGATCTTTACCCCCGCCTTGCGATAATAGGCGAACCCACATAGGTTTCAATATAGCCCACTAGGTTTTTCCCCGAAAACCCTTGAAGTTACAAAACTTGAGACCTGTAGACTTTACCTTCTTGCATAATTCTTTTTGAAAAAAAAGGGGTAGTCATTTTTAAATTATGGGAAAAGTTTGATCAATCTGTGATTGGTTTAGTGTTCTTTTTCTAAAAAGGGGAAATTTTAAAAATTAGTAACCCTTATATATAAGTATTCACGAGCTTCATTTCTTCTTAAATCATATTTTGAATATACTTATATATAGGGATACTCTTCGACCGCGTGTTTATAATAATTTCGATAATTTATTAATTACCGGTCCCTATTGCGTTACATGTGTGTGTAGCATACTACATTTTTTATTTGATTTTATTTTTGCTAATGTTTGTTTCTATTTAATCATTGTTATTTCTTGTATTATATGCGTTTTGTCTTTACATTGTCTCTTAGTGAGTAAAAGGATGTGTAATTTTTAAAAAAAATTGAAAAAATTGAAGAAGTTACAAAATTATTAATATTATATACAACTTTTTGTAAATTTATTAGTTTCATTGTAAATAATCGCGTCATTTCATATTTTATGTAATATAGACATAGAAAGTCAATTCAATATCAACCCCGCGAAGCCTATCCTAGCTAGATCCATTGGCTCTATTAGATATAAGATTTGAGTTTTTTTAGAGAGATTAGTTAGGAGTCTTTTTTTTTTCTTTTAGTTCGTTGTATAGGTTTGATTTTATGATCATTAATAAATTTGTAGCTTTATTAAATGAAAACCTTTATTGCGTAATCTTTTGCTCATATTTTTTTAGTTGCCTTTTAAATAAAAATAAAATAAAATAAAAAATGACAAAATAACAAAAAAATAATAAAAGGGTAAAAAAAAAGACAAAACAAAAATGACAAGAAATTTTAGTTAACAAAAATGTCTAAAACTTAAGTTTTCGTTTAAGATTTTGAAGATAGTGCTCAAGCGAGCAAACTCAGTTAGAAGCTCAATATTCACCCATTCTAAGACAAGAATGTTAACTCAGGGTACTGGAAACGTCAGTCAAACTGAGCCTGACCTAAGAGTCGTAACCTTGGAAGAAAACATGAATAAGATGGCTAAACAAATCTAAGCTTTCACTTAGGCTATTGGAATTCTTAATGACAAGCAAGCGTCTCAAGTTAACCTAAATCGGAATGTAGAAGCGACCCTTTCCCTTGAATTGGAATATGCACAATCAATCCCAATGTCGAGACATGGAGAAAGGAGATTGAGGAAAAACACTGACAGATAGAAATGAAGTTTATGTAGAAGTTGACTAAGAAGATGAAAACCTTAGAAATAATTAATGGGCTTGAGTAGATGGGAATGAACAATTCGATGGCATTTGAAGATGATGATTTCCTAGAAAAGTTTAAAATTCTAGAATTCGAGGAATATGATAAGACTGGTTGCCCAAAACTCCACATTAGGCTGTACATCAGAAAGATGGGAAAATATATGAAGTATGACAAGGTAATGGTTCAAACCTTTCAAGATAGCTTAACTGGCCCTACCTTAACTTGATATGCCCAACTGGACTTGGACGAGATTGATACATGAGATAAGCTAGCCTAAGCTTTTTACAACTAGTACAAGTTTAATATCAAGGTAACCCTATCCATGTGGGATTTGAATAATTTGCGAAAGAAGGTCAACAAAAGTTTTAAGGAGTATGCCCAAAGATGAAGGGGCATGGTAGCTAGGGTGACTGTACTCCTAACAAAAAAGGATCTGACCTTTACCTTTATTAATACTTTGGAAGCCCATACTACCAACATCTGGTAGGACACCTGATAGGAATCGGCCTCCAACCATATCCAAGCCAGGGCTTATTAATGCTTGTCAAGGTCAAGTTATAGCCAGAAAGATGAAGGGAAGGAAAATAAACACTCGGCATCAAATTTGTTGTCAACCGAGGTGCCGAGAAATCATAAGGCTGAGTACTCAAGACCAAAGAACCATTCGGCACAGCATTGAGAGATTCATTCTGACTGATTCTAGGACTCGATAATTATGGGCTGACCTCTTTAGTGTTTCGGCTAAGCTACGCAAGATGTCAGGGACCCCTTCCTAAACCCATACATCCAATTGCCGTCCCCATTCGGTTCGGATACTACTCCTCCCAGGATATGCCGAGTGACTACATGCCAAGTTTTATAAAACACATAATTTTGTATTCTTGTACTTGTTTTCCCTTTACTTTATTTATAGGCTCAATTCTTTAGGGTTTAAGGCCTTGTACTTTATTTAAAGTGTTACCACTAGGGTTTAGGACTTGCTATAAATAGCAACATTTGTACTAATAGAAAGACGGATGCATATAGATAGATACAAACAGATAAATATATACAGAGTGAAACTTTCCTCTTTCGAGCAAGACTATACTTGAGTAGTTAGCATTTGTCGAATTGTCCCTACGTTCTTACAAATCCTGTTCTTAGATTGTGGTGAACCCTTTCATTTGAATCGGTTTGTGAGTTGCATCTAACCTTCATTTGAAACCCCGAGCAACATTTAGTGTTCGTGAGTTGAATTGAACTCTATTTCGAGCTCAAACCCTTGATCATGTTTATGTCTTAGTGAGTTATATCCATCCAATTTCACTATCAAAACCCTTCCTATTCTTTGTAACCATTTTCCTTGAATACCCATTGTTGTTCATTTCCAGATTCGTTGTTGTTTCTTTCTTGATCGATCCTTTGATTCCTTATCATCTTTGCATTAGAGATTCGATCCTTATCAATACCCTAACTCTAACTTCGCAGAAATTATGGCCTTAGGGTGCCAAATTAAGGAAGCTATTATTACTTAAAGGCTCCTTAATCCTAAAGCAGTTGAGAAGAAAACACCTCCTGTAAGATTTTTCAACAAAGCTAAGGAAGCTACTGTAAGTGTTGTCAATACCGGCAACCTTATCAGACCTGTAGCCTCAATAGCTATGTCAAGGGGATCTAATCCCCTGCCAAATCTAAATCAGAATAACTGCCTACAAAGGAGACATTTTACTCATATTCCTATTCCTCTAAGCTAGGTTCTTGTCTGATTAAGGAGGGAGAATCTCTTGACATTCGAAATATCGAAGGAAGGACAAAGACTAAGAGACTATAACCTGGAGCACCATTATGACTATCATTTTGGGTAAGTGGGGCATTCTACGGACCAATGTTAGAGACTTAAACATAAGATCCAGGATCTCATTGGTGCTAAATTGGTTCAATTAGACTTCATTTAGACTCTTGCTCCCAAAGTAGGTAATAATCCTTTACTGGATCATGGATGCTCAATCAACGTGATCATTGCTGAAGTGATTGAGCCAGAAGATGATTTAGATTGTCTGCCCATCACTATTGAAGAGGTGGCTTGGAATTTAAGGTAGACCAAACACTTGCAAAATATGAATCTTAGAGATAGAACCTAGACTAGATCGGCAATATCTCAATTGCTGAGAGATAGGAAGATAAAGAAAGCTGACATTATGGCTATGATAGTTCCAAAACTACGAAAGAGGTATATTCAGAAGGAGCTCAGAGAAAGGTATGAAGTTAAAGATCTAATGGTCGACATCTTAGGAGAGCTGTCAAGAAAATTTGAATATTTGATCGATCACGCCGGTTCACTTGCAATATATGCTGATGAACCACCTACTGGATGAGAAGCTTATTGCAGAAGCTAAGAAGATGGCTAAGATGGTTGGAATGATTGGAGATGGGCTTAAACCATTGATTTTTCAGTACCACAAGAAGACTGAGAAGGTTGAGGAATTGGGTAAGCCCAAGAAAATAGCTTTTAATGTTTCAATAGCTTCAGAGAATTATAAAGCAGGCTTTTTGGATTACTAGACGGTGAATCAGATAACTAGGTCCTTATCACCTATGGTCGATGGGCTTACGCACTCAGGACGAGTCTATGACTAGAATGAAAAGGCCAAGAGGAAGACTATTGTGGAAGAGGCTTCTCGAAAGATCTTTAAAAATATGGATGAGAAAGATCAAAATGTTTCCAAAAAGATAATGAAAGTTAGTGAGTATAAGATTATGGATCAGCAAGCCAAAGTACCCACCTAGATCTCCCTAATGGGCTTACTATTGTCATTAGATACTCATTGGGAAGCTTTAATCAAAATTCTAAAAGATGTCAAAGTACCTAGAGGGATTTCTACTGAAAAGCTGGGATTGGTGGTTAATTTGATATTTACGATGGATCAGATTTTGTTCTCATCGGATGAGCTGGGTGAAGGAGACTGGTACATAAAGCCCATTTTCATAATGGTCAAGTGTGCAGGGAAAATGTTTGCTTGGGTGCTGACAGATAATGGGTCTTCACTAAATGTGTATCCACTAGCGACACTAAATTTGCTCGGAGTAGATTTGACTAAGATAAAGCCCAGCTCAATTTCAATAAAGGCTTTTAATGGATCAAAGAGGGAGATACTTAGAGAAATTAGGCTATAAGTTAAGATTGGTCCATAGATGTTTACTATCCCCGTTTTAAGTCCTATATATACCTCGAACTTTCAATCTTTTATTGGGAAGGCCATGGATTTACTTGGCAGGGGCAATTCCATCTAGTCTACATCAAAAAGTAAAATTCATAGTCGATAGGTGGTTGGTTACTATTCTTAAGGAGTAAGACTATGAGATTTATAAAGAGACAGCTATTCCGTATATCAGAAGTGAAAAATTAGAGGAACCAGGATTGCAAAATTTTTATAAGGTTAGTATGATTGAAGTATCAAGATGGGGGACATGAGGTCACTCAAAATAGCCTAAGCAGCAGATTGGAATGTTCGGGCTCAGACATGACCCCATTGAAGAGGAAATCTAAGAAATGAAGGCTAAAACCAAAGGTAAGAGAGGAGATCAACTGTATCATGCTCATATGGATTTTCCAAACCCTCGTTAGACATTCCTAGTACCAGCTTGTGTTTGATAGCTAGTTTATCCAAGGCTTTGGCTTAACAATGCAGCATCCATCCAGATGAGGAGAAAGATGTTGGCATCCTAGTTTCCTTATGCAGCTGGTTTTCCATTCTTGTTAATAAGTCTCTTTAGAAAAGCAATATTAAATCAATTACAACCATTTGATTTAATAATTAGTCCAATTAGTTAAGCCTTTTCTTTTAGACAATTTGAATCCATTCAATAAAATTAGTTCATTTCTTTCCATCAATTCTTCTTTGTTATTTATTCGTTATCCTTTTGCTTTTTCCTTACTCTTCAGATCCGATAAAAACAATGAACATAATGGATATCTTACGCCTGTAAACGATGAAAGTACCAATATCACCTTTAGGGATGATATTAAGACTCCAAGTGAAATATAAGAGAGTTGGCATCGATTTGAATAGGGTAGAGTGACTACTGATGAACTAATAGTTGTGATTAATTTGAGGACAGAAGAGAGTTTGTAAAACTTAAAAATTGGGGATAATTTGGTGGATGATCAAAAATAGGAGCTATCATAATTATTATCAGTATACCTAGACATATTTGCCTGGTCCTATGAGGAGATGCCTGATTTGGATTTGTCATTTGTAGTTCATCGGTTGTCAATAAGAGAAGATATCAAACCTAAGAGGTAAAAGCTTAGGCGGTTTAGGCTAGAAGTCGGGTTTACAGAAATGTCAAATTACCCCGAATAGGTAGCCAATGTAGTATTGGTGCTAAAGAAAAATGGGAATGTTAGGGTATGTGTAGACTTCTGTGATTTAAACCAAGCGATACCTAAGGATAACTTTCTATTACAACACATTGATGTATTGGTGGACAATACGACTGGAAATAATCTTTTCTCATCTATGGATGGTTTCTCGAGATATAATTAGATCAAGATGGCAGAAGAAGATAAAATTAAAACCACCTTTGTTACTATTTAGGGAACACTTTGTTATCGTGTAATGCCTTTCGGGTTGAAGAATGCTGGGGCAACTTATCAGTGTACTATGGTAACTCTGTTTCATGACGTGATGCGTCGTGAAATCAAAGTTTATGTAGATGATATGATTGCTAAATCTAAGAAGGATGAGAATCATGTTGATGTTTTGCATAAGTTATTTGAGTGGTTGAAGAAGTTTCAACTGAAACTAAAACTAGAAAAGTGTATCTTTAGAGTAACCTTAAGCAAATTGTTGGGTTTTGTAGTCAGTAGAAAAGGAATTAAGGTGGACCTAAATAAAGTCAAGGTAATCATAAACATGCCTGCAACGAAGACTATAAAAGAAGTACAGGGACTATTGGGGAGGTTGAATTGCATTGCTCGGTTTGTATCATAGCTAATCGATAAATGAAAGCCATTATTCAAACTCTTGAAGAAGAATGCAGCAATAGAACGGGATGAAGACTGTAAGCAAGCATTTGCTAAAATCAAGGAGTATCTTATGAATCCGCCAGTATTGGTTACTCCTACACCAAGACAATCATTAATTCTTTATTTGACGATCCTTCTTGAATCAATGGGATGTACATTGTGGTAGAAAGATAAAATAGGCAGAAAAGATTATATTACTTAAGCAAGAAGTTTACAAAAGGTGAACAAAAATACTCAAAGGTGGAAAGAACATGTTATGCCTTAGTATGGGTGATGCATAGGCTCAAGCAGTATACTCTCTATTTTTTAGTGAAATTATTGACAAAACATGACTTGTTGAGGTATTTAGCAGAAAAGTTGACATTGATCGAGAGAATCTAGAAGTGGCAAATGTTACTCTCTAAGCTTGATATCAAGTATGTAAGTCAGAGTTTGGTCAAAGGGCAAGCAATGGTTGATCAATTGACAAAATATCCATTAGAAGATGAAGATGATGGTTCAGAAGTTCAATTTCTTGATGAAAATGTGATGATGGAAAATGAATTAAGGGATGGAAAATCGGAATGGAGAATGTATTTTGATGGAGCAGCCAATGTATTTAGATGTGGAATAGGAGTAGTGTTGGTATCATCTGAGGGTAATCATTACCCTGTGGCAGCGAGGTTAGCATTTCCATATACAAACAACACATCAGAATATGAGGCCTGCATTTTAGGGCTTAAAATGGTGCTAAACATAGGAATACAAAGGCTTGAAGTGTATGGAGATTCTTCTTTTATAATTCTCCAGATCTTGGGAGAATACCATACGAAAGACGAGAAGCTGATACTTTATCATGAGCATTTAAGCAAGCTAATTGAAAGATTCCAAGAAATTTCATTCACTTACGTTTCAAGAACCCAAAATCAATTTGTTGATGTACTCGCCACGTTAGTGTCAATGGTGAAAGTTGCAGATGGGATAGAAATTCAGTCCCTGAAAATTAAGGTAGAGAAAAGATCTGCTTAAGGAGATTGGTTGCTCATTTCCTGTTAAGTGGAGCTACATTGTACAAAAGATTACTTGATATAACATTACTAAGGTATGTAGATGAAGAAGAAGCCGAGAAATTAATGAAAGAAGTACATGAAGGAGTCTATGGTTCTCATATGAATGGGTACATATTGGCTAGGAAAATCATGAGGATGGGATTCTTTTATGACAATGGAATTGGATTATATCAAGTACATGAGGCACTATCACCTATGTTAAGAATATACTAATAAAATCAACGCTCCTCCCCAAGAATTGCATGTGTTGTCGGCTCCTTAGCCTTTCTTAATGTAGGGGATGGATATGATTGGACCAATTTTACCAACAGCTTCAAACGAGCACAAATTCATTCTAATCATGATTGATTATTTTACTAAGTGAGTAGAAGCAACGTTGTATGCTACGGTGACCAAAGGAGTGGTAGCCAGATTTCTAAAAAGAGATATTATTGCAAGATACGGTATACTCAAGTCTATAATTACAGAAAACGGGTCAAATTTGAACAACAAGTTGATGGCTGAAGTGTGCAACCAATTTAAGATCAATCATAGAAACTTAACTTCGTATTGACCTCAGATGAACAGGGTAGTTGAAGCCGCTAATAAGAACATCAAGAGAATCATTGAGAAGATGGCGATTACTTATAGAGATTGGCATGAGATACTTCGTTTTGCTCTCATGGCTTATAGAACCTCAGTTAAAACCTCTACAGGTGCAACACCTTATTCATTGGTATATGGAATTGAAACGGTACTATTGATGGAAGTAGAAATACCTTCATTCCAAGTGTTGGCAGAAATTCAGCTCAATGAAGTGGAGTAGGTAAGGAAACGAATGGAGCATTTGAATCTCCTAGATGATAAGAGGCTTGTAGCAATATGTCATGGTCAGTGTTACACACAGTAGATGGTTTGAGCCTTTAACAAGAAAGTACACTCGGGGTACTTCAAGGAAGGAGATTTGGTGTTGAAGAAAGTATTGTTGAATATAAAAGACCGTAAGGGTAAGTTTGCTTTGAATTATGAAGGCCTTTATGTGGTAAAAAGGGTATTATCGAGAGATGCATTAGTGTTGATAGAAATGGATGGTTCAGAATTAAGGGGACCTATAAATTCAGATGCTGTTAAATTGTATTATCCATGAAAAATTTAGTTTAATAAAGATTCCAATTTTTCTTGAGAATTATTTGTGGTTAATTTTTCATCGTTTACAAGTAAAGTGGATATCCATGAATGTTCTCGAATTTAAATGGTCATCGACTGACAAACACTTCACCAATAGACACTTTTATACTGTGTTTCTCGGCCTTATACACTTAAATACTAAACACTTATCAATGAATTTGAGTCACCAAATAAACTAAAATCGAATGTTCTTAATGGTTTAATCTAGTTTATTTTGAAAAGGGATTTATTTTTCAGGAATCATAGAGAGGTGAAAATTGAGACCTTGTAATGATAAGAGCAAAATCAAGACATAAACATGGTACGGATGCAAGACTCATCAGCAAAAGTTTTCCAGAAGAAGTAAGCACGATCTAGGGGAATACTTTAGTGATATTCTGTTGATTAAATGAGTGTATATCGAGAGTCAATGTGAGGTATGTCGATTGGTTGCTATTTTCAAAATCCTCTATTCCTAAGTAAAATGATCCAAAAAGTCCTTAAAAGAGATATTTAGAAGAATAAAAAAGTTTTTGAAATCTTGAAGAGATTTATCCTCTTCGGATCATTCACCAAACCAAAATAAGTTAATTTGATCCCTAGTGAGTTTTTGCCCTATCCTTCTAAGATAGGTACCCTTAATCCTTTTGTTTTATCTTTTCAAGATAAGCACCTTAAATCTTTAGTCCTATATTTTCAAGATTGGCACCCAATTCCTTTGCATTATCCTTCCAAGATAGGCCCCCTAACTTTTGCCTCATCCTTTTAAGACGGGCCTATGAGCTTCTTGTTTTTTAGCCCTATCATTTCAATATAAGCACTTTAAATCTTTTGTCCTATCCTTCCAAGATAGACACCCTTAATCCTTTCAAGATAGGTACCCTAAATCTTTACCTTATCCTTCCAAGATAGACACCCTTAATCCTTTCAAGATAGGTACCCTAAATCTTTACCTTATCCTTCTAAGATAGGCCCCCTAACCTTTTGCCTTGTCCTTTCAAGATGGGCCTCCTCTTTTTTAGCCCTATCATTCTAAGATAAGTACCCTTAATCCTTTTGCCTTATCCTTTCAAGGCAGGCTTTTTTTTTGCCCTGTCCTTTCAAGACGGGCCTCTTAATCACCTTAAATCTTTAGCCATATCCCTCTAAGATAAGTATCCTAGTTTCTTTACCTTATCCTTTTAAGATGAGTTTTTTATTCCTTTACTTCGTCTTTTCAAGATGGGTTTCCCATTCTTTTGCCTTGTCCTTTTAAGATGGATTTCCCATTCCTTTGCCCTATCCTTTCAATACAGACTGTTATTCTTTATGTCGACCTTTCAAGTCAATATCCTTCTTTAAGGTAAAACACAACTTAATTAACCATTCAAGTAGGGTTTGGCAAAAATGAGTATCTCTTTTATCTTCATAACGAAGTTTTAATCGAACTTCGTTATGAAGAGAGGTAGTTGTAGATACCTTATTTTTGTCGTTTTATTTTAGTATTTTTATTGAGCTTAAAAGGTATAATAATAATAATAAATGAAAATAAAAAAAATATTAAAAACGAAAGTTAAAAAATAAAAATAAAGTGTTGTATCGAGTCAAGTCATTTAAGGTTGAGTTAGATAATGGTATAGGTTCAATTTAGTAAATTCTAAGTTGGTGAATGATCGGGCTCCATTGAAATATTTTAATCTAGTCTGATATAAAGTGGATTTTTATTTAATTTATATTAGGCTAAAATAGACTTAAGATTTATTAAGTAGGTTATTGGGCTAAATCAAGTTGGACTGAGTTGGCCCTAGAAAATAGAAAGCCCAAATTAAAATAGGGTTTTTAAAAGTTAGGTTGAATCTTCGGAGAATCTAAATCATATCTTCCATATTTGAGTTTATTATTGTATCATTCAATACGAAAAATTCAATTGTGGGTATTATAAATAGGAATTCAGTGGTGAACTTGAGGACATTTTTACACAACCCAACACCCAATCTCTACTATACTTCCCCAAACATTCCACTCACCAATCCAATCTACACTTTCCTCATGCCCAAATCAAACATACATTACCACACACATTCAATCAACACTGCTGCATCATATGTTCGCCGATCATCACTCCACGTCCAGACTGAACACACGACAATCCCTCGACCCACTGCACTGCACACACACCTCACCAATACATTATCTGACACTCTTAAACAAGATAACATACATTGACACACAGCACCACCATGCACACTGATACGACTCATGCCAGTTACTGGCATACATTCCACTTGGACATAGCACTCCATACATATTGACCTGAACACTCCTTTACCATACACTGATGTTGATTTACACCACTCGACACAAACACATTGACAAAAACACATAATGACACATTGACACAAATATACGGCACAAACACGAACACACTGATATACACTTACATCTCTACACAAAGCCCGCATACCTACAGTTAAGCATAGCACACACTAATGCTTGAAGTTAACACACCTATGATCATGCCTGTAACCAAGTGAAGACAGCAATCATTCACCCCTCAATCTTGCGCGACTCAACCCGTTTAGGTAATAAAATATAATTATTTCATTACTTAATTATGTATTTCATTTAATTAGTTAATTTACTAATTTGTTTTCTTTAGTGTAGAATATTATTATTATTATTATTTATTATATTGTTTGTTATATTTTAGGATAAATTTTTTTTAGTAAAGTTGCATTTTAAAAAAAAAAAAATCGCGTATCCTTCCTTCGAGATTTGTATCTTTGAAAAAGGTATATATCTAGATACATATCTTAGTGTATTTAGTATATAGGATTTAGGAAAGATATTTTTTGACATACAATAATTTTTTTGAAAAAATAAATAAATAAATAAATAATCTTAATAGGAGTTTTTTAAAAAGGATATAGTTAGTTAAGGTTTTCTTAGAGTCATAAAATTAGATTTTTTAGGTTTTTTTAAAAAAATAATAAATGGTTAAATAAACGTAAATTTGGCTCAATTTTTTAAATAAAAAAAATTCACTCACTAAAAATTTTATAAAAAAAAAAAACTGTGTTAGTTTGATCTTGATTAACGGGTACATAGGTACCTTTAAGGCAACAGTATAAAAAAATATTTTTTTCCTTAAAAAATTTGTAATAGATTAGTACTTGAACTTAGTTTTTCTAGTTATTTTTTTTCTTAAATTATTTTTTAAGAAAATTCGCTAATCACTGGCCGAAAACCTTAATTTCACTTTTTATCAGTCTAATTGGTTGGTAACTCCAATTTTTTAAAAACATTTTTTTAAAGAAAAATATTTCCTTAATTTAATGTCGAATAATTGATATTAAGCAGACTAAGCTTAATATATATTAAATTAAGGAAAATCAAAATAAAGCTCGATAGCCTTGATCTCAAACACTGACCTTAAAACACTTTGAGAGTTGAGAGACATGAAAGTGAGGATAAGATTCGTTCCTTAAAGAAAGTCTATCTTGCATGTGATATACGAATTGAAAGGATGATAGGCATTTATTTCACTCTCCAAACATTTTTTTCCCTTGTGAGCCCATTTGAGGGAAGTTTTTGAAAAATAAACCCTATCAAGAACCACCCTACACTGGGGTAATCAAGAGGTTAGAGCCATTGATTTTGGAGAAAAGGGATAAGCTAACTTATGCTTGCTTTGGTCATATTAATGCATGAGCAATAATTGTCATTGATAACTCGATTTCTTTAGAATGAAGAAGAGTTTTAGACTGTACATTTTACTCAAATCCATATACTCATTCAACAACTGCAAGACCATTGATCTTTCTCAAACACTCCCCCTAAAGCCATACCCTACTTCACTAAGCTTATACACTTTGAGCTTATGGTTTTAGGGCCATCAATTTTTTAAAGTAGAAACTTAGATACATGGAGGGCGATCACCTTTAGAGAAAAAAAAAAGAAAAAAAAGAGAGAAAAAAAGAAAGAAAAAAAAAAGAAATAATAGTTAAGTAATTGCATCCTAAAAGGAAACCAAAAAGGGCCCAAGACCTGAGTATCTTAAAAAAATTTAGCCTACAAATCCCAAGATGAAAGAGTTAAGTTTTCTCCTAATATCCTTTAAAGCATAAAACTTAAATAAGAAATTCCAAGCCTAAAGGAATGAAACTTTAATTCTATGATCCTACTCATTATAACACCCCTAACAAAGCTCTTTTGATTGAAGAAATTAACTTATCTTAAGCAATTATAGCTCATGAAACTTAGGTAAGCTCATTGTAGCATTTTTCCATTAAGGTTCTTGACTTGTAAACTTCGATTGAGATATTAATTTTTTTTTTCAAAATTGGCCAACATATTTATATCTCCTTTTGTTTAAGCCAATGACCAAAAGCCTATGTTACAACCTTGAGGAAAAGACCTATCAAATCAATCAAAGTATCACTTACAAGATTGACCATAATTTTTGGAATCATAGTCAGGGATGAAAATAAGCAATCTGAGAGTGTAAGGAAGTCCTCTTAGACTAAATTATTCAAATAATCGAGATACTTTCCCTAGTAGAAAACTTATGGATGCAAAAGTCAAGCATGCCTTAGGGGCACGAAAAGCCCTTTGCTTAAAATCGAATGAGAATTCCCCATGACAAAAAGAACAAGGTGTTTAACTAAAGTTTTTTTTTTTTCCCTATTTGATCATCATAGCGGACAAGCAATTAAAGATGAAGAATGAATGGTCAATGGGCTAAAAAATGAGCATACCGCTTATTTGTAATATTCAGAGTTGGTATAATTTCATTACTTGGTAGCAAAAAAAAAAAAAAAATGAACAGTTTTTTTGTATAAAAGCACCGGTTTTTCCTTTGAGATTTAAAAAGTGAAAAATTTGAGAACTTGCAATGTAAACTTTAGTCACCCTTGAGTAGGAAACTTTAGTAATCCCTCGAGGAAATTTCAAGAACCTTAGTGATCCTTTCGGAACTTTAGTCATCTTAATAGGAACCTTAGTTATCCCTATCTTAGGAACTTTGGTTGTCTTATATCCTGAAATTTTAGCCATCCTTAAAGAGCTTTGATCAACTTATCACTCAGGAACCTTAGTTATCCTTGAATTTAAGGACTGTGGTTATCTTATAATGTAGGATTAGTCATCCTTAGCTTAGGAACTTTGATTGTCCTGTGGTGTGAGAATATTCAAGAGCTTTTGCCATCCTATGAAAAGATTATTCAAGAGCCTTTATCATCATATTAAGAGCTTAGGCCATCCTAAGAATTTTGAGAACTTTAGTTATTGCATGTTTAGAAAGTTTCAATATAAGAACTTTTATTACTCTACATTAAGGAACATTAGTTATTTAGGGATAAAAAATAATAAGCCATGCCTTCAAACCCTTTTGTTAAGTTTTCCTCTTCAAAAAGATACATTCTTTTGAGAAGCCAACTTTTCTTTTAAGAACATCAATTTTTTAGGGCATAGTGTCTACCTTAATCTTTTTACCCTGTCCTTTCAAGACAAGCCTCTTATCCTTTTGCCTCGTCCTTTGAAGATGAGTCCCTTATCCTTTTTTCCCTGTCCTTTTAAGATGGGTCCTTAATCCTTTTGCCTTATCCTTTTAAGATAGGTACCCTATCTTTTTGCCCTATCATTTCAAGATAGGTATCCTAATCTTTTGCCGTATCTTTTCAAGATGAGCTCCTTGAACTTTTGCTCTATCCTTTCAAGATAGGCCCCCTTAATCATTTGCCTTATTCTTTCAAAATAGACCTTCCTATTCCTTTGCCCTATCCTTTTAAGATAGGTTTCCTAACTTTTTGCTCCATCCATTCAAGACGAGCTCCCTTTTACCCTATCTTTTCAAGATGGGATTTTTATTCCTTTGCCCTATCGTTTTAAGATAAGCCTCCTAGCCTTTTACCTTGTCTTTTCAAAACAAGCTCCCTTTTGCCTTGTTCTTTAAAGATGTGCCTTCTATTTCTTTACCTCGTCCTTCCAAGATAGGTTGTTTATTCTTTACGTCAACCTCTCAAGTTGGTATCCTTATTCAAGATGAAACACAACTTAGCTGACCATTTAAGTCAATAACCCTTACCCTATCAATTCAAGATAGGATTCGGTAAAAATGGGTATTTCTTTTGTTTTTGTAGTAAAGTTTTAATCAAACTTCCTTACAAAGAGAGGCAGTTATAAATATCTCATTTTTGCCATTTAAATAAAAATAAATAAATAAATAATTAATTAAAAAACTAAAAATAAAATAACAAAAATTGAAAGAAAAATAAAAAAAAATATAAAGTGTCAAGTCAAGTCGAATCGTCTAAAGTTAAATTGAATAATGGTTGAAGATGTACATTTAATTTAATAAATTCTGAGTCTTAAATAGTCAAGCTTCATTAAAATATTTTTTAATCTAGTCCAATATAAAGTGGATTTTTATTTAATTTATTTTGGAGAATCGGGCCCAAGATAAAAAGCCTAAATAAGCGTACGGTTTCTAAAAACTGGATTAAATCTTTAATGAATTTAATAAATCCAAATCGGGTGTTATCATATCTTGGATTTGTTAAGGTTGAATTTTCATCCAAAAAGATTCGAAAGATTCAAGTTTATAACTTATAAATAATAAATAATAGGTTGTAAAAAATACATGTTTTTTCATAATCCTTCACATCACTTAAACACTGCACATTTACATACACAGTCCCTCACATCATATCTACTTACTTATAGCCACTCACATTCATACACACGATTACGCTTTGCACTGACACAAAATTAATGAGTTTTTCAATTTTTAGATATATTGTAATTTTTTTGATAAATTTTGTATTTTTTAGTTAAATTGCATTTTTTAAGCCAAAATTACATTTTTTAGAAAAAGTTGCATATCTTCTCCAAGATTTATATCTTTAGTGGAAATATGTATCTAAATTTTATCTTACTTTTTTTTTTTCATAAAATTGCATTTTTTTTAGATACAGTTACATGTCTTTGGTGCAAATATGTATCTAAATTGCATCATACATTTTTTTTTCATAAAATTGCATTTTTTTTAGATATAGTTGTATATCCTCTCCAAGATTCATATCTTTAGTGAAGATATGCATCTAAATCACATTTTTTTAGACTAAATCACATCTTTTAGAAAAAATCGCATCTTTTTCATAAAAATTGCATCTTTTTTTTAAATTGCATTTTTAGATATAAATACATATTTTTGCCAAGATTCATATATTTCTTAAAGATGTGTATTTAAATTGCATATTTTAGTAGATTTGTATAAATCTTGCATATAGGATTTAGAAAAAATAATTTTTAGCACGTATACATTTTTTTTTTAAATAAAAAATTTTAACTGAAGTTTTTTTTTTAAATTAAGTTAGTTAGGGTTTTTAAAAATAGATTCGAAAAGTTAGATCTTTTTAGATTTTCTTATAAAAAAATAATAATTTAATAACTAACGTCAACCTAGTTCAATTTATTAAAAAAATCAACCTATTAAATCTTTTCTAAAGAAAAAACAAAACTATGTTGGTTTAATATTGACTAATGAGTATGTAGGCACATTTGGGATAATCATAAAAAATAAATTTTTTTTCGTTTTTTTTTCCCCTTTTTTAAGAAGTTCGTAATAAAAAAAAATTACAAATTCATCTTAACTACATTTTTGCATATTTGTACATATTTTAGTATTTCTAGAAAAATTATAAAAAATAAAAGCCCATTAGTTTTTTTTTTTTATCTTTACATTGTGACTTAGTTTTGATAAGTTAGTCTCCGAGTTTTGATTTTCTGGTTTAATTTTATAAAAATAATTTTTTTTTTAGAATATTTATAGATTTGTGGCTAAATTAGGGTTTTCTTACTTGAAAATCCTAATTTCATTTTTTACCATTTTAATTGGTTGGTAACTCCATTTTTTAAAATTTAAAAAAAAATTTAAAAGAAAAACATTTCCTTAATTTTATGTCGAGTAACTTATATTAAGTGGGCTGAGCTTAATATATATTAGATTAAGGAAAACTGAACTCGACAATTGTTTTTCTATTTGATTCTCAAACTTATTTATTTTGTTTGAATCCTTAATGTTTATGAAAGTTTGCAAACTAGAACTATTTTTTATGGCGTTAAGTTTTCTATTATTATGTAACATGTAGCATACTTTGATTCATCCTTGAATTTATACTAGATAACATATCAAAATGGGCAAAAAGTATATAAAATTATAAAAATATTTTTGAAAAATAAAACAATAGAATAACCAAAATTTGCTGTGAAATTGAAAATATTAAGAAGAAATTTGACCATCATTAGCCATAGGGTGACTAGAATAGTCGATATTGAATAAGTAAGCCATAGCCTATATTTGAAAGTATGTTGGTTGAGTCACCATTATTGGTGGTTAACCACCCATAACCACAAAATTAAAAAATGAGTTACTAGTAAGCAAGCGATCCACTTATTAATTGCTGGTTGTTCCTATTGATATGGATTTTTATCTTAAGGTATTGGAGGCCTTTGGGTGACCTAAAAAGAGCTAATGTCCAACCTCTCACTAAGAATCAAACTTCCCTTGTTGGCCTTGCAACCAGTAAGAGATTGACAGTTCAGAAAACGAATGAGCTTGAATTACAACCATACACATGAAAGGAGATCAAAGTGGCTTCAATTAGGTTGGTTAAGAGTAAAGAGCTCAGGAAGACTTGTTTTAATCTATGGGAGGTTCAAATTCCAATATAAGCATGAGTGGTTAGGGATCCTTACACAAATAATTGCCTATAACCCGCTAACAATTGATCCATGTTCCAAGAATTTAGGAAATGGTTTGTGATTCAAAATTTACTCTTGAGGATTCTAAAGGCAACAATTGTAAGGTAGCTACCAGTCAACTTCTATAAATAGAAGTCGACACCTTACAGTAAGCTTATTTTGGCTACTTGAATCTTAGTCACTCTAATTCCTTTGCCACTCTCTTTATATTTCACCTTCGAAATTGTACTTAGGCTTTGGAGTGGCTATGTTGGAGTCGCCCCGATACCCCTATAGCCTAATTTTTCCTTTCTTGTAGGTTTGAAATTTGTTAAGTAAAGCAAGTTTACCTTCATCCAAATTTAATTGTCAATAGTTTAGCACCATTTGTTTACTTTACCTAAGATGGTTACTATGATAAGAAACAAAATGACACCACTCCGGAGGGTGTAATGCCATTTACATGGCCTAAGAAGAGACATTGGTATAGTAACTTACACCCAAAGTACGCTGAATGGAGTTAAATGATATCCCAAGGCAAGCATAGGCCCAACAAGATGATATGCTGCAGATTTCGTAACCAGAAGCTCATTGTACACTATTTGAAGAACTAGAGGAAGCTAGGGCATATAATTGGGAGTTGAGGAGGAAACTTCAGGAAAGTAATGTAGCATCTTCTTCAACCCTCTCTTTGGAGGCAATGGAAAAGGAAGTAAATCTAGTTCCTTAAGATGCTTACCAATGTTGTATACGTGGTAAGGCTCTTGTAGTAAATGAAATTGGTTAGCAAGCACAGCATAATGCTCTTGCTGATAAGGATTGCCAACAAGAACCATTACGGCTCCAACTTGTGGTTGTGTTCCTAATCATATGGAAGGTAAGATCGAGCATCTCATTGCTTGCTTGCTGCAAGAGGCTGACACAAACATAAGTTTGCAAGATTTGGAAGAATATATTAAGAAGCTAGTGAATGAAGGAAGTTGAGCCAAAAGGATGGAAATTAAGTCCTTTTGTTCAAGAGACCGTGGAGAAAGTGCTGCCCCTAAGTGTTTAACCACCTTAGTTTGACACTTACGATGGAAAAAAGGAGCTAATGATTACCTTAATATTTTTCATACGTTGGAAGAGTTGTACGGACTTTCAAACACTATAGCTTGCAAAGTATTTCCATCTACACTAAGGAAATCTACAAGTAATTGGTTCAATTCATTGAAAGTAGCTTCCATTTTCTCTTTTCATCAACTTACTGACAAGTTTCGGCAAAACTTTTTGGCTAGTAAGGCCCCACAAAGGATTCTTTGCTTTTGACCTCTATTTGGCAGAAGCATAGAGAAAGTATAAGGGATTAGGTGCACTAGTTCAATTAACTAATGACTGAAACTATGAATTGTGATAAGAGTGTTGTTCTTCATACCATTTTGCTAAGGGTTCAAAGAAGATTCCAACTTCTTCAAATTATTGGCTAAGCATCCTCTGACCTCATTTGATGAGTTTACCACTAGGTCAAAGAAGTTTATATGGTAAGAGGATTGATGGAGTGTTTACCGTACTATTGGGCAAGTACACATATCAAGTAATAGCATAGAGAATTACAATAGTCTTGGGTCATTGATCCCACGAGGACTATATACTTACTCACTTGTTCTAATTTTTCTTAATTAAATTGTATAGCAATATTGGTAAAAATTTAGATGGAAACTAGAAATAGAAATTTAATAAAAGAGTAACCAATAAAGTAATAATAAAATAAAACCAAACAAACATGAATTAAGATATCTAAATACTTATCACCATGAGTGTAACATGTAAGATCTTTAGGTATTTTAACTAATTTTTTATTTTTATTAACCGGGAGATTCAAGCATTAATCTAAGAGGAATCGCTTCTCTACTAGATTCTAATTCTAATTATATTATACCAGAATTGCTTCTAGGATAGAACTCTTTAAAATAGCATTAAGAAGACGAATCCCACATGCTATAAATATTAAATTAAATTCTGAGAGAAACCTATGACTTATCTCTAAGCTTATAATGAATCTCTTCAATTGTAGTAGATTTAATTATGTATTGGCCTTACGACTTTAATACATAATATTAAATAAATTAAGCTGAGACTTTAGAAATAACGACTTAATTTAATTCAAATGCATAATTGAATTAATAAAAATAAGAAGATTACATTAAAATGGAATGATTCTTATACACTACATCGTTACCTCAATGGTTCACAAATCTAGATATCTTTGCTTTTAAGCTATAATCATGAAAAAGATGATAACTTGAATAGTTACAAAAGTACTTCCATTCCTTATTCTTTCTAGCTTCATTATCCTCTTTGCCTCTTCTTCTTTTTCTACAGTTGTTTATTTATAATTTCTAGCAAGAATATTCTTCAAATGGTAAGTATATAAAAACAAATTGGATGTATACGGCCATGGTAGCTGGCTATAAAGACATCTTGCAATAATTCTTATGAGAATTCATCTTGAAATTAATTATGAGAGGAGCATAGCTAAGGAACATGCCCATGGTAGGTGATCGTAGTTATGCCTTCATTAAAAATCCTTTGAAATTTAATTTGCAATTTGAAGAAGAGAGTTGGCTAAGGAACATAGCCATTGTACGTACCTATGGTCGTGTTCTTTGCTTATTTCTTGAACAATTTTTTTTTATATCCTTGCCATCTTCAATTAATTCTTCAAAATTGATAAAATCCTTCTAAAAAATTTCCTAAATTCTCATCTTTTTGTCAAATTTCTTCAATTGAGTCTTAAAATGAAAAAAAAAAAAAAACTCAATTTCGTAGCAAATTTAACCAATTTATATAAAAATATCTCAAAATATTGAAGAAAATATCATGTTAGATGAGTGTAATTTTACACTTATTAAATCTCCCCATACTTAAACATTTGTTTGTCTACTAGAAAAAATTCAGGAGAGGAATTTCCAAAATTAACAACTATTATTCAAGAATAATAATAAAAATGGATTGTCCCCATAGATAGAATTGCATCCTCTTTAAAAATTTCTAGTCACTTGTACACTTCTTTTCCTTGTTCACTTTTCAATGCATGTTAGATACTAGTATTAAAATTTAGTAGCTGATTCTTGTAAACAGACGTTCAATCACATCTTTTAACTAAGGATTACTTGAATTAGTCCAATTTTTTATTAGTAAGGCCAAAACCATATACAACCCCTTTCCATTTAGCTAAGATGTATACAAATCCTTCCTAACTCTATCAAATATCATAATCAGGAGTAAATACATATTGTATCTACCCATCCCTTGCTCATTTCCCTAGTGTTAAGGTATTGCTGATAGATTTTTTAACATAATTAATTGCCCAAGCTTTATTAGCAATGAGAAAGAACCTTGTTTTTCTAAGGGACCAAGGCTAATTCTCACTTATTTAGTTGTTTTTATAATTAACATTGACAATGGGAAAGTACTTTGCTCCTTTGAGGGACCAAAGTTGATCCTTATTGATTTTTCATTATTAATTTTCTTCTTCTCTTTTCTTCTTTTTTTTTTACCCCCCAGCAAATTGGTAGTAGGAAAAAAATATTGCTCTTTTGAGGGATCGAGACCTATCTTTACCAATCACTATTCATCAATTTATTTTTAATTATGCCTTTAGCAAAATTGAAATTTTGAAGGGGAATTTACAAGTGACCAGTTTCATTTACTCATTTACTTAGGATTATAGAATTTTAAAAATCAAAAGGGATAACCATACATCTAAGTAAATTTTAGAAGTAGTACATGTGATGCGTCTTTAAGGTCATACACATAGAGGCTGTACCATAATAGAAGAGAAGGAAAAGGAAGAACCAAAGGATTTAGCAAAACCTGAGTAGCTATCAGCTAGATATGATACCCAATCAATCCTACTTGGCCTAACCCTCACTTGATATGACATACAAGTGAGTATTAGGGTCATTCGTTGCTACTTCTTACTAAAGGGAATATATAAGAGTTAGGGACGAGAAGACATAGTTAGTGCTCTGAAAGAAAATGTCTATATTAGATGTTTTTGCGTTACAAGTAAGTGAGACTTATATATGGCTTCCTTAGGGTTACATTTCTAAGAAAAGACAAAAGTTGGCAAATTACATAGTAGATATAAAGATTCCTAAGACAAATATTAAAAAGGGTAAAAACATCACCGTATAGTATAATGTATAGAAAGGAGGAATCATTTTGGAATGTTGTGCTAGAAGGCACGTGTCAAATTATGGTTGGCAAGCCTAAAATTGTGAATGTTCGGTTGTTCCTGTGAGTGCTAGATCTCTAGTAGCTTGGCAACTAATGGTGTTAGCTTGGTAGAGGTCAACAAAGGAATAGATGAATTGGCAAACTTGATTTAGGTCAAATCGAAGCTTAGACGTTGGGCATTATCCTAAGGTTTTGATTAGTCAGATGGCTTGTCTACTTAGCTCAGGAAAACTTATGGTGTTTACTAGCTTGGGAACCATTCCTATTATGCCCATAGCTGATACGGATTGTTAAAAGGGGAAACACGTCTACCAATATCATGTGAACTAATAAGGGTGGGTTCAAATCATGAGATAGCTTAAAGGATAAATGGAAGTTGAATGTTGAGTAGGGATCTTCATGCATTGATGATGGATATGACTCACCAACGCTTTACATGAGTTCGAATTATACTTGATATGACATATAAGTATAACACGAGGTTGCTTGCCATTAGTCCATACTCAATGGCCTAGATAAAAGCTCTTTAAGGTCTCAATCCTCATCAAGAATACATAAACTCAAATAGAAGGTAGGATAAAATGTTTGAAGTTCAATGTCACCTTTCTGATTTATTGTTACAACCATTGCATTTTACAAGTATTTATATGACCTAATTAGGGCAAGTCCTAAGTATATGTAATTTACAAAAAAGGATTCTTACTGAAAAAGGAAAGATACAAAGTTTACAAGGGCAAAGTTATAAATAGGAAAAAGGATATTTGGTTATAAAAAAGACAATATGAATATTAGAAAATGGGGTACGTGTCAACTGTCTAGTCTGTGGTCCCAAAGATGCTGTTTGTCGAGCAAAATAGGTTTTGAGTAGATCAGGTTAGGGGCTGATGCTTGGCAGCTTAGATGTTCTAGACTGAGGAAGGATTGGTCTAGAGAGTGGCCCATTGTCTCGTTGGCCTTAGCTGGTTAGCTTAGGATCGAGGTAGCTCGGCTTCGGCGATGTATTAAGTCGACGGTAGGTAGGTTTAATACTACCTTCGATTGATGTATCGAGAGGGGGTCAGCTCAACAACAAGTCGAGCACTTTGGGAGTCTCTTTAATGAGATGGAGAGCAGAGTAATTCGATAGGTTAGACTAGAGAATGCATCGTTCTTCGGAGTTCAAATCTCCTTCGATAACTCGATGAACAATATGGGCGAGTCTTTGAGCTCAGGAGCAAGTAGTTAATCTGTGATCCCTATTATACCCTTTGAGTTATTTGAGATTTAGGATCAAATATGGATTGGTCGATTGTTATTTGTCTTTAGGGACATATAGATGGAGGTCGGAGATGTTAAATGAGTTTAAGACCCCATAGTCTTTGGGTAGTTCAATCTTATAGGCATTAGGATTGATCCTTTCAAGCACTTTAAATGGTTCGTCGGCTTTAGGAGATAACTTGCTCTTCCTCAAACTTAGAAATCAATCTTTATTGAGGTAAATGCAAACCAAACCACCAGGTTGAAATTCTTTGTTCTTTCATCCTTTACCTTACTTCTCGAACTTGGTGGTAACTCAGTTTGGTTATTCTATGACCTTCTAGTATGTTATCTTGATGGCCTTGGATCTCTCTATAGTTAGTTGATCTTCATTATGGCTTAGAAGGGGTGCTTAATCCAGTAGAAGCTCAGGGTTAAATTCATAGGTGATCTCAAATGGTGATAGGCTCATGGCATTGTGGGTGGTCCTGTTATAGGCGAACTCAATTATGGGCAAGCATTGATCCTAATCAATCATGTTCAAACCAACAACAACCTAGAGTACAGTTCTTACTATCCTATTGACAATCTTAGTTTGTCTATCTATCTATGGATGATAGGACGTGTTGAATAATAGTTTGGATCTTATTTGCTTCTATAATACTCTCCAAAAGTGACTCATGAATTTCGGGTCTTGGTTTAAAACAATAGTCCTGGGCACTTTATGGAGTTTAATGATCTCCTGTAAGAAAAGAAAAGAGATAGCTGAAGTATTGTTAGTTTTGGAACATGACATGAAGTGTGCCATCGTATTAAATCGGTCCATAACCACCAAGATGGAGTCCTTTCCTTAAGGCGTTCTCAGCAATCTTAACATAAAGTCCATGCTCAACTCGGAGCATGGTTTGGTCGGGATCAGTAAAGGTAAACATTGCCCTTGCTTGGCTTGGCTTTTTGCTCTTCTATAGGTAACACATCTTTACAGTATAGCTTGGACATTTATCATCATCCTTAGCTAAAAGAGGATAGTACCTCATGAGTTCGGTGCTTGCTAAAATGTCCAAATAATCCTTTACCATGCGCCTCGCGCATTAGCAATTCTCACATAGAACAAGTTGGGATATATAATCTCCTCTTCTTGAACAAGTATCCATCTCCCCTGTGATAGTCATCAAGTGTTCAACCTTCTTCACATCTAGCATAGATCAGACTAAAATGCAGATCTTCAGTGTACAAGTCCTTAATCATGAAGAAACCAAGTAACTTAGTTTGTAGCTCGGTCAAGAGGGAATGTCGTCTTGATGGGGCATTGGCCACTACATTGTTCACCCCGTTCTTGTAGTTTACAACATAAGAAAATCCCTTCATGAATTCTACACACTTGGCTTGTCTCTGAGACAACTTAGGTTGACTTTTCAGATATCTCAAAGATTCATGATCAGTGTAGATTACAAATTCTTTAGATAACAGGTAATGTTGCCAAACAGTTAGAGCTTGAATTAAGGAGTAGAACTCCTTCTCATACATAAAGTAGTTAAGTGTAGCTCCTTTAAGCTTTTTATTGAAGTAGGCAATAGGTTGACCCTTTTGCATCAGCACAGCACTCTTGGCTAGTCTAGATGCATTATACTCTACTTCAAATACTTTATCAAAGCTAAGTAGAGCTAAGATAGGGGCAATGGTTAACTTCATCTTTGCCTCCTCAAAAGATGGTCTTTCAAATGGTTGGCAATGTCGTTTAGATTCACAAATGCACCGAGTACCTTCATGCGATTGATGAACCATGTTTTGAGACCTTTAATTAGTTAATGTGTTATTGTTTACTTTGATGATATTTTAGTATATAGTGTTGACCTTAGTTCTCATGTCGCGTACTTGAGGTCTATATTTGATATCCTTCATACTAAACAATTGTACAACAACTTGAAGAAATGTACCTTCTGTTAGAATAAGGTAGTATTCCTCGGATATGTTATTTCAAGAGGAGGTATCATAGTTGATAATGAGAAAGTTAGCTATTCTTAAATGGTTGACACTGACCAATACCACTAAAGTTAGAAGTTTTCACGGTCTAGCATCGTTTTATTGAAGATTTATTCAAAACTTTAGTTTCATA
The DNA here is from genome assembly GCA_024138015.1 of Lumnitzera littorea. Taxonomy (NCBI): domain Eukaryota; kingdom Viridiplantae; phylum Streptophyta; class Magnoliopsida; order Myrtales; family Combretaceae; genus Lumnitzera; species Lumnitzera littorea. The sequence continues at coordinate 78,453,169 of JAMXBB010000008.1, forward strand.
GTAGCCCCATTGACTGGATTAACTAAGAAGAACTCTAAATTCAAATGGTCTGAGACAACTCAGCGCAGTTTTGAAGAGATCAAATCCAAGTTAACTTCTATCCTAGTACTAATATTACTTGATTTTAACAAGGTTTTTAAGTTAGAGTGTGATGAATTCGGGGTAAGCATCGGTGCTATTCTTATGTAGGAGTGCTGACCAATTGCATACTTCAGTGAGATGCTTAAAGGTGCTACTCTAAACTATTTGGCATATCATAAATAGTTTTATGCCCTTACCTAAGCAATTTAGAACTGGCGATACTACTTACTGTAGAGATAGTTCATTATTTATATTGACCATAAGTCTCTCAAGCATCTCAAAGGCCAGCAAAAACTCTCCTAACGTCATTCCAAGTAGATGGAATTTTTGGACACCTTTTGTTATGTCATCAAGTACAAGAGGGGAAGTACAAACACCATAACCAATGCCCTTTCTCGTTGGCATGTTCTTGTTATGTCATTATAGGTTAAAATACTTAAGTTTGGTACCACACCTGATCAGTATGAGCATGATCCGTACTTTGGACCCTTAGTGGCTAAGTGCAATAGTGGAGGAGTAGTAGATGGGTTTTACTTGAGTTAAGGATTTCTGGTTAAGGGGAAGCAAATCTGTATACTGAATAGTTCTATTAAGGAATTTCTTATATGATAAGCCCATGCTGGGTGCTTAGTTGGCCATTTTGGCAAGAAGAGAACTATTGAACTATTAAAAGAACACTTCTATTAGCTTAGGATGGTGAAGGATGTGCGTAAAGTTCTTGAACGTTGTGAGTTGTATAAGCAAGCCAAGGGAAGAAAGGAGCCATATAGAGAATACACTCCTTTACCTATACCTAAGTAGCTATAGATTGATCTAAGCATGGATTTCATGCTCGGCTTACCCAAAATGCCTCGAAAACATGGCTTTATTATGGTTATATTCGATCAATTCAGTAAAATGAGCCACTTCATCCCTTATCATAAAACTAATGATGCTTTATTCATTGCTAACCTCTTTTTGTAGGAGATTGTGCGTTTGCATGGTGTCCTAAGGAGTATTGTCTCTGATTACGATTTAAAGTTCATAAGCTTCTTCTAGTGAACGTATGGAAGAAGTTTGGTCACTTTTGTTTAGTACTTCTTGCCATCCATAGACGGACAGCCAAATAGAGGTTGTAAACAAGACAGTAGGCATATTGCTATGAGTTACTGTTGGTCATAATCTACATGATTAGGATCTTTGTTTGCTTGTTATCAAGTTTGCTTGCAATTGCTCCATCTACAGCTCAATAGGAAAGTTTCCTTTTGAGGTTGTCTGTGGACTTAATCTGAATTTGCCACTAGATATGATTACTAGTCTACCCTCTTTAGGAGAAAGCCAGTCAGGTCTGCAGTGTATTGAGGAATTCTAGAGGCTGCATCAAAAGGTTAAGCAGTTAGCCAATACGATTGCTCAATAGTGAAAGTAAAGGAATAAAGGACAAAAGCATTTCATTTACAACCTTAAAGATCTTATCTGAGTTTACCTTAGCAAGGAGCAGTTCCCAAGAAGGAGGACAAGCAAGCTATCTCCCAAATCTGATGCCCCCCTTATGGTCTTACAAAAGATAAATGACAATGCTTATGAGCTAGAGTTGCTTAAAGGTTATAAAGGATCCCTTACATGCAATGTTTCTAATTTGATGCCCTATGTTCTAGAAGGAGAAGTTGATTAAGATTTGAGGGAAAATCTTTAACAACCCCAAGGAGAGAATAGTGTACCGACTACTAGACCCCTCACCTGAGCCAAACCTTAAGGCTTATAGAGCTTAGCCAGGAGAATTCTTATTGCTTAGCTCAGCTTTAATAAGCTCATTTACTAAGGAGGTTAGATGGCAAACACTTTGAGTGTTATGCTTAGACATACACTAATTTGCTTAGTTTCTCACTTAGGTACTAAGTATTCAAATGCCAACCTATTAGGCTTCGAGAACCTTCATCATTGACCTATCCCCACTCCAGCCCAATTCGGCTACAATACCTCCAATGTGAACCCCACGACAGAATACCACCTATCCTTTACTTTTCTGACATTCGTACTATATTCCTTTTTATCTTTTGTCATATTTACCCCTTTTTGTTAATACTAGGAATCTTCTTTGTACACGGTCCTTTATGTAATTTCCATTATTATATTGTTGCTCGAAGGGACTTACTAGAAATAGCCTATCAATTGTAGCTGTAGACAATCAATTTTAGAGAATATAGAGACTACATTTTATTCCCTGCTGTTACGCGGTATCATCTCTAAGCAATAACCTACACTCTTATCTAATCGTGTTAAGTAGCTTAAGATTAGTGGTGAATGGACCTTAATATTAGCTTGTGTATCACATCAAGTAAGGTAATAAGTCATGTCATGTTCGTTGGTGCATCATATCTGACAAGCATCTTCATGAAAGCTACTGTGTTTACATATCCATCTCTTCCTTCGATATCTCGAAGGACCCATTGGTTATCTTCCTTACGGTAAGTCCTAATGATTAACTCAACTCCTAGGCACATCAACTAAGGTCGACTCCTTCACATTACTTTAAATGTAATTTCTTGACGAGAGAAACACGAGCGTGACTATGGGCCTGGTCATTGGCCATAGTTGTCTCATAATTTGTTTTCAATCTTAACTTTGTACTTTCTACATCTTAAAAGCATACACCCAAGAACACGACTATGTTCTTAGGTTGTGATCTTCTTGTAATTTATAATTTTAATTTCAACTCAAATTTCTAATTTACGATTTTACAATGAAAGAAACATAGGCTAGACCATAGGCATGGTTTTGGACTGTAGTCCTTACTAGACTCAAACTTACCTCCTTTCTATTAGTTCTAAGCTTTGATTCACAATCATGATTCGTTCTGGCCTCTTCCTTAGTCATCACAGCCCCTTCTATTTCCTTGATTTGTCTTAAAATGCTTAAGAAGCATCTAAAAGCTAATTGCATTAACTTAGCATAGAATCAAAAGACATTAAATGAAGAAAAATCTAACATAACAAAAATCCAACATTATTAGGTTACCTCCCAAGAAGCGTTATTGGTTAATGTTGTTTGCTTGACGAGTTAAGAACAAAATTAGTGATTTTCCATGATTAGATAAAGGTTGTATCCAAGGTTATTCTCCTTTATGAACTCTACTCCTAAGTATATCTTGAGTCGATATCCATTTACCTTGAAAGTTTCCTTCTCGAAACTCGAGATTTCTATTGCTTCATCCGAGAATACCTGTGTCATAGTACAAAGTCTCGACCATCGAGATCTAAGCTTACTTGGGAAGAGCTTTAACTGGGATTGGTATAGTAAAACTTTATCTCTAACTTGGAATTGTTTTCCTTATCTAATCCGATTGTCATGAAATCTCTTGGGTCTATCCTTGAATATCCTTGAGTTCTTGTAGGCTATATCTCGCCACTCCTCTAACTCATTCAGCTTAAGTTTCCTACATTTACCTATACGCTCAAGATTAAGGTTAGTGCGTTTTATGGCCTAGTAGGCCTTTTGCTTAATTTCCACTAGTAAATGAAAAGCAACAAGCAGAGATAGGGTTATTTCAATTGGTGTCTTATATGCGATTCTATAAGCCTAAAGAGCACCATTGAGCTTTTCAAACCAATATCTACAATTATGCTCAATGGTTTTTTCTAAAATTCATTTAAGGTTCCTATTTGTTATTTCCACTTACCTACTAGTTTGTTAGTATGGAGTTGTGATTAATGCTTTACTCCATATCGTTTCAACACTTTTTCTAGCTAGACAATGAGTTCCTCTATCACTTATCAATCCTCTAGGCACACCAAATCTAGAAAACAAACTCTTTAGGATCCATCTCATTACCCTAGAGTCATTAGAGTGTAGGGCTTGCGTTTCTACCAATTTAGACATGTAGTCTATAGCAACTACGATATACTTATTCCTATTCAAAATTTGGAAATGATCCCATAAAATTTATACTTGTCACGCTTTGAAAAGGTGGAGTTGTAATAATTCTACTACGTGAGCCATACTAAGATAGAAACTGATCTTACAGCTGCAATTTTAGACTTAGTTCGCACTAAGCGTATCTAACTCTACCCCTTTAAAGCATCCAATTTGATATTTGTTTGATATAAAATTATGGAATAGTCTTTAAAATAAATAAATAAATAAACGCAATATTCAACTTTTCAAAAGAGTTGTAGTAAATCCCATAAGTATATGTCATTTTGTATACAGACTAAAATACTGAAAACTACTAAGTCCCATGAAGAGTCCTGTGCAGTTTTCTTTAAAAGTTACCTATCCCAATTTGCTAAAGCTCTAGTTTTAGGTAAGTAATTATAATCTATTCAGAACTAGCAAAACAAATTATAAGGGTATGAGCGACAACTTGCTCAGTATGTAAGGCGAATATAGAAGTATGCATCTAGCACGTTATAAGCAGGGTTTTTAACTAAGTTGGTTAAATGCAATGTGTTGATTGTTGATTTTCATCCTAGTGTGTGAACACCTGCAAAACATGAAAATGGCTATGGGGGATGTCAGAAGGTACTCCAACACAGCCACTCTGATGCCTAAGTTAGTTCCTCTCTTATCATAAAGAGAGAAATGTCAAGTAGTTAAGAAGAATGAGAGAATGGAAGAGAGTCCCCTTACATGGGGGTCTTGCTTAGTATTTACAGCGAGTTAATGAAGACCATCCCTAAACTGAGTCGTTGGACTAAGCTTAGATATTGGGCCCGCTAATATAAGTCTACATAATAATTATCCAAAAATGCCTATCAACACTTGCTCCTCATTCTCTTTAGTGACCAAGTTAAAAAAGAGAGTATTTAAGGAGGTCAATTTAGTGAGATTTCTAGAAAAGTTTGTGGTCATAGCTTGAAGAGGTTAAATCGCTTGAAGAAGTAAAGGCTTGGAGAGGCAGGAGCACCTAAAGAGGCGAGGAGCATCTGAAGAGACAGGATCACCTGAAGAGGCGAATGTGCCTGAAGAGGCAAAATGCACCTAAAGAGGTGAGAGCGCCTAAAGAGGCTATGTAAGCATGTAGGTTGTCCAAACTAAACATGACTTGTGCTAAATAGAGCAGTAAAGTAGGCTAATTGACCTTCAATCCATAAATGCATTGGACTTTGGTACCAAATGTTGGATCTAATTGTTTGTTTAAGCTTGGTTTGTTTGAGAGTCCTCACACTCATTTCTAAAAGAGCGGAAATTAACTCACTAAGAATTGAATCAATGATTTCAAGTGCCGAATAGTCAGCACTATTATTTATCAAGCTTGTTGGAACTTATATCATGGAGCATCATGCATATAGATAATATATAATGCATGAATCAAGTGTGAATGCCAACAAGTGATCAACACAAGGCACCATATAGGCACACATTAAAAATGAATGATTGAACGAATCATAGATAGTAGTAATGGAGTTTTACTCATCTTTTATCAATAGGAGTGAGCAAGAGAGTGGACCCCAATGTGCGATAGTTTTAGTATTAGCATGATTGTTTGCTAATTGTTGGCTGTAGAGCTTGGCGATCAGATTTTGTAACTCTTAACAAAATTCCAATAGGGCTCAGCTTTAAGCTTGTTGTGGCTTGTTACTTGCTTTTGGCTTGGATTGCTTGACAAAGGAGTTGATTAATCTTAGGTGTGAGAATGAGCTCTACTTGGCCACGTTGTTAGCAAGGATAAGCTTGGCTACTCCTTTCACTAGGCCATGGACATTCTCGACCTCTCGGCAACTCGGTGTATCTTGTTCCCGCTTGACTTTCCGTTAACTCAACACGGAGCTTGACTTGGCCATGGGCTTGGATAAAATGCATTCGGCCATTCAGCATGGACTTGAGAAAACTCTCGTCACTCGGCATGGACTTGAGTAAGCTCTCGGCAACCGATATGGAATATGGACAGAACTCTTGGCTTCTCGACTATATACAGGCCGAAAGAAAAGCTCGGCATCTTGTTTCACAATTGCTCGGCATGACCCTATCTTATGCAATCTGCCTTATATGAACCAAGCCCAACTTAGTCGGCTATAGCACGTGTCACACAAGCATGTGGCTACCTACAACTATCAGAGTTGTTAAAGTTCGGAAATTATAGCTTCCGATCAGCTCTTGTGAAGTTTAGCTTGGTCGATCAGAGCTCAAACTCATTGATCCTCAATTCAATAACTTGCAAGAGCTGCTACAGAGAGCTTAGGAATGGCTCCAAGCTCGAAAGGGGAAAGCTCGGCTAGTGAGAGGTTCAGTTATTTAGTGCTTCAACGTTCATGAAAGTGTAGTTCGACCATTTTGGAATTTAGTTTGGTTACTAAAGTCTCTCGACATTCATTGCAAATTGCGGCGTCCAGTATGCATAAAGAAAAATGCTCGTTAGACACTTGTAAATTGTGTGCTATACATACAAGAAGCTCGGACACACGGCCGCGACTCAGTTCTGTGTTTGAGTTGTTCGCCTATGAATCTGAGTGCTGATATTGCTCAAATGCACTCGGCTTTTGATAAATTTGCTAGCCAATAGAAATAAATTGGCAATCAAATTCTCACTTTGAGTATAAATAGGAGTAGCTTCTCGGTACTATGAGTTGAGGAACTTGGTTTGGTACCACTATTCATGACTCCGCGACAGGACATATTCGGCCTCTCGGCCATGTAATTTGGAGTACTTACTCGAGACCATAGTCTCTCTTCGGCCATTTGGGATGGAGCTTGAGAACTTGCTGATTTAGGAAGCATTCGGCATCTCGAATGCTCGAACTTCGTTTTGCCGAGATAACAATTCTTCGGCATCCACTATTCTAGAAAGCGATTTTGGCTCTGCATTCACCCTCAGAATTTGAGTCGACATTATTACAATGTGCTCAACATGGACTCAAATCACCAGGAACTTGGCTTTAGTTGAGTATATACGAGTCTTTTGTAAACTCAATACTTGGCAAGTTTTCAAGTCGATATCAACTAAATACTGAAGAGTTCGAAGGCTCGGCGAATTGCTTAGACAAACTTTACTTTGATGCTATACAGAATTGTGGTGTCCACAATACAGTTCTAAATCATGTTTAGAGTAGCTTGGTAATCTCTTTGACAACATATGCGTTAATTATTTATATACATTTTATATGACATTTTACTTACTAATATTAATTATTAAAATCACGTAGTTGATACTAAAAAATTTATCTTAACTAGTTTGATTATATTCTTGAATTTTATTATATTTTTTGACCTCCAAGCCTACGATAGTTATTCAATTAGGGTTATCATATTCCTCGTGAGTTTTTAACCTAATCAAGTTATTTTATTAAAAGCCTTAAATTGACTATCGACCCTAATTATATAAGAACAGGGCTTTGCCTTAATATTCGGATATTTATGTCTTAATTGCTAATTTTTGAGATATCACAATACCCTAAATATAAAAAATTTTACAAATCAAAATTAGGTTTTGTTGCCTTTAATTTCTTTTAGATATATTTCCTATCCTTTGACACCTATTACAAAATTCAACAAACTTACAAGCATTTGTAAATAGTGATAGCCAATAAAAACCATATTAAAGGACTTTTGAGCTATTTTATTCTCACTCAAATGTCCTGGTCTTGAGTAACAATGTTCTAGAATCTACTACCCTTCTAAATTAGAAACATATCTATGAACTATTTGATTCGCACCAATTTTAAATAAATAAGGGTCATTCTAAAAATAACTCTTAACATCATGGAAAAACTTTTTCTTTTGTCTAAAATCTAGTCTTGAAGGAATAATCTTGGTTAGATAGTTAGCTATATCAGCAAATCAAAGAGTTTCCCAAAGACTCTCTGAGTATAGCTTCTCATCTAGGAACTAGTCATTGATCTCTTGTTCATTGAGTTTCTCTAATGATGGGTTTTCTAGGCGAGAGATGATGCGTCTTCAGGGTAGTACACATAGAGAAGCATTAAAACAGATGAGAATAAAAAGAAAATAAAAAGGGGTTAGCAAATCATGGTAGCTACCAATTGGATATGACACATCAATTAATCCTACTTGGCTAATCCAAACATTCGATATGACACAGGAATGCCGAACTAAGGTAACTCGCTACTATTCCTTGCTAAAGGGAATATATAAGAATTAAAGATAAAGAGAGAACATTAAGGTTACTCTATAGAGGAAACTTGTAATTTAAATAATGGCATGTATATATATGATTTCTGCATACAAGTAGTTAAGGTATTTATATAACCTCTGTTAGGGTTACGCTAATTTGTAGAAAAGATAAAAATGGATAGTGTAAAAAATGACAAACAATGTATTGTATGAAAAAGGAGAAGAACCTTTCTGGAATATTGTGCCAGAAGACACATATCAAGCGGTAATTGGCAGTTTGTAGCATAGTTGATCTTGCTAAAGTAAATCTTAAGGGAGCTCGACATTTACAGAATCTAACTTAGATGTGGTTAGAGGAAGGTTAGTATTTAGAGTTAACCTGGTCTGGTTCAAGTCAAAGCTCGAACACTTGAAGATGCCTAGATTCTCTTTAGGTGGAGTGGCTTGGCAGTGCAGCTCGACAGTTTGACAGCTCGGCTTAGATATAGGTCTCATGCTGGTCAACTCGGGAGCTACTTGGGTTGTGTTAACAGTTCGACAATAGGGTTGGAAGCTTGGTAGGTCAGTACGTCTACTCAATAACTTGGTAGGCTTTGCATGTTGGTTCTTTACTTTTGATCGGATGAGGAGGAGTAGCTCTAGGTTGGTGATGGAATCCTTACCCTTGAGTAGTTCTTGAGCTAAGATGTAATAAGTGAGTCCTAATAATCCCTTAGCTCGACTTCTAGTAACTGGTCTGGGGTATTGATTCATATCATCTACTTAAGGGTTAGAAAGATTTATCCTCAAATGAGATGGGGCTTCTTACGGTTGGTCTCCTTTGGTCTCTTCTACAATATCTTCGAGTTGGTGAAGGATTACATTGGTTACATTGAAGGTAGAGGAAACACCATAGATCTCAGGTAGCTTGATCTGATAGGCATTGTGGTTGATCTTCTTCAAGACTTTGAATGGAGCATTAGCTCGCGGAGATAGTTTGCTTTATCTTATATGTGGAAATCTCTCTCGATTGAGATAAATCTATATGAAGTTGCTTGGCTTGAAAGAAATAGTTTAGCTACCATGACTACTAATCTCTTGCTATTTATGATTGAACTTGGTGATCTTCCTTGCCACAAATTAGTGCAGCTCTTGCAATCCTTAGGCTCAGTTAACTTTAGATCGGCTCACTTTGGTTGCTATAAGGGTGTGGGTCATACCTAGGGGAGTAGTGGGGTTAAGGTCATAGATAACCTTAAAAGGAGTCTTCCTAGCGATACTGTAGACAGTTCAATTGTAAGAAAACTTCATAACTGGTAAGCATAAGTCCCAATCTCTCAAATTCTTCCCTATAACAGCTCGGAGTAGGGTACTTAACGTCTTGTTCACCACTTTAGTCGAACCATCGATCTAAGGGTAACTACTTAAGCTAAACATAAGTTTGGTCCCAAGTCTTCTCAAAAGCGTCTTCTAAAAATAACGCAAAAATTTTGCATCTCGATCTAAGACTATGGTTTTTAGCACTTCATGTAATCGGACTATTTCTTGTAAAAATAAATCGGCAATATATCAAGCATTGTTAGTTTGGTGGTATGGAATGAAGTGTACCATTTTGCTAAAGCGTTCTACCACTACAAAGATTGAATCCTTCCCTCTGCATATCTGGCTCTCTCTTCCCTTTTGCCTACTTACATACTTCACAACTCTCAACTACCTTATTGACATTCTTGGCCAAACTAAGCTAATAGAAGTTCTCTCTCAATACGTCGGCTGTTTTGGTTTCTTTAAAGTGACTAAATAATCCTCCATTATAAGCTTCTCAAACCAACAACTCGTGTGTAGAACAATTTGGTATGCAAAGCCTCATTTTTTTAAACAAATAGCCATCCTTCAAATAATATCCTACAACAGCAACTCCTTCTCGACACTTCTTAGGTGTAGGACTGAAGTGTAGGTCCTAAGTGTACTTAGACTACTCCTTTGAGATGATGAACAAGCTAGGGTTTTTAGTTGCATACATTAATGACTTGATTAATGAGTGATAGTTAAGATTAAAGGCTTAAGCAATTAAGTTAAGTGGCTTAATAATAGCTTAGAAGAAAAATAGGGCTTAATTTAATCATTGGACTTAAAGAAATTGACTTGAAGCCCTAAAGTTCCTTATGACCAGATCTAAAACATGTAATAAAATGGGTTATTTAATGGGCTTGTTAGGATATTTGGCCCATTGGAGTAAGTTAGCATCAAGTTTAATGCCCTCAGATGTAAATTAGACTCGAACCATGTAAAAAGGCCTAAAAATGAAACCCATAAACTTGTGGAACAAAGCTGACCAACAACATAAAAGAACTTTTAAAGAATGTATTAGAAGCCCAATAGGTCTAACAATCATATCCCCAATATGCTTAACATGGAATTATTGTATAAAACTAGAAAAAGGGGGCCATTTAGGCCCATAGAAGCGAACTTGAGGCTCATTTAAAAACTTTGAAAGATATTCTACAAACTTCATAAGAATATGCATAGCTAAAAGCTCATATAGGAGGCCTAATAACCAAACCCTAACCCTAAGCCCAAAATAAGGCCTAAAACCCATAAGAATTAAACATAAGCCCTTGACCAACGAACTTGTACAACCCAAACCAAATTGTTTTGTGTCTAATCTTCCCAAATGGACCTCACCATATGATTGAATGTTAAAAAATGATGAAAATAGACAATAAGAATGCGAAAATTAGGCTTAAAATGAAAAAAGTTATTGCTAAAATACAAAATAAGGAAAAATTGAGTAATATCGCAAAATAAGCTAGAACCTTAGCAAAATAAATATCTATTAATTACTATAATTGTACTCTTCAAGTGACTTAGACTTGGATGTTGACACTACTGGGGATTACTAAGATTTGTAAAAGATGGCCAAGTGAGTATTCTTACTCATGTTTTACCTTACTTGTGCTTATGGTGTACAGCACTAAAACTTATATGATGAATGAAAATTGATGTGCTTGGGCAACTATGGGGAATGTGAATGTGTTGTTCTTGGTTGCAATTGCTTAATAAGATACCATACGATATTTGGACATTTCTTGATTGCTACATTAGTTAATTGATACGATTTTAGAGTGTTTGTTATATATTACTTAGTTACCTATTAAGTTGACTTAATAACTATTTGACTCTTAATAATCAGTTATGCATTACATCCTCTTGCATAAATAATTAAGGGCGTCAGCACCACACAATAGTATGGGAGAATGGAGGTCATGCATGTTGGATTAATATATTGTATTTGTGTTTTTGTATACTTGCTCTTAGTTGTATAACATGTTCTTGCTTTGACCTTTAGGATCTATGAAGCTTTGACGAGTGCTGCCTTCTACTTGAAGTCAAGCAATGCTGCTGCTTAAGGGTCAAGGAGATTGTGTAGACTCCTTATAACTATACCCAAAGACAAACAATGAGTATGAGAATCAAGGAATTATGTGCTTTTGGATTGGAATTAGGGTGCTTATACTTGGCACTTGACTTGCCTAAATACTTCTTAACTCGAGTAACGGTGGGCATGAAAACCATGCTATATTTAGTTACCAATCAATCATATACATTGTTTGCATTGCATATGCTTATACATGCATTCATATGATTGATAAAGAACTCACTTATTATTACTTAATGATATGATAAAAGGGACTACTCACTAAGTTAGATATAGCATACCCCCTAATAGTTTCTTTTGCAAGTCATATCAAAATGGGATCAGGCTAAGATTCAATTATAGAATGCTCCACCTAGCTATGATATAGAAGGATAGACTTAGAAAAACAAGTAAGGTAGTCGAATTAAACTTTTAAAACGTTTAATGGTTTTTTGGTTATTGAAATTTAAATACCTTTTCTTTTTTCTTAGTAGGTGATTTTAACTCTCTACGGTTCTTATGAATTGTAGATTGTTGGTTTATAGATATTTTACATTGAACAAAAGTATGTAATAAGATTACCTATGATTAGAAACTTAGAGTTTTGCAACCTTTAACTTATAAGACAATCTTTATATCATGGGTGCACACATGATATAAATATTTTAGATAATCCTACTAGATTCCCTTTTGAGGCATTGCAATACCTTACTCACTACACTTTAAACAAGGTTACTAGGTTCTTCATTGATTATTGAGAAATATGCTTAGGACCTATAGTTTGGTCCCATTATTGAATGTAGCAAAGAAGAATTGCTATTGGAAGCCATTCTTTAAGGGATGGGTATTTGTTCAAATGGAGGTAGCTTTATATTTTGAGTTGTTCTATTAGAGTGTTGCTAGTATGAGACGCTCATAGAGAGAGCTACTTTTGCCTCAATAATTACCTAACGAGAGATAGCTGATGCTAAAATAGTTCTTTATGTGAGGGAAGGCCAGACATAAAGCATTATTTGGGCATTTTAAGGAAGCTAAAATTGCCAAACTGTTAAATAGAGGTTCTATTGACTAAGAATGGGCAGGGACATTCATAAGGTGGTTGAAAGTTGTGAAACTTACAAGACCTACCCATAAGATGACTTCAACATGGACTTTATCCTAGGGTTTCCTAGAATGTCTTGAGGGAATGACTCCATATTAGTGGTTGCTAATCGCTTTAGCAAGACAGTACACTTCATATCACCCTACTAAATTAACAATGCTTTTTATATTGTTGATCTAATCTTGCATGAACTAGTCCAACTACATGGAGTACCAAAGTCTATTGTATTAGATTAGGACATGAAGTTGTTGAGTTTCTTTTGGAGGACCTTATGGACGAAACTTATGTTTAACTTAAGCAGTTACTAGTAGATTGATAAATAGACTAAGGTGGTGAACCAAACCTTGGGTGCCTTACTTTAAGCTATTGTTGGAAGGAGTTTAGGGGATTGGGATCTACTCTTCCCTGCCATGGAGTTTTTATATGACCGAATGGTCCACAATAGCATAGGGAAGACTCCATTTAAGGTCATTTATGGCTTTAACCTTGTCAAGCCTAATCTTTTGATTTTATTTTCCTTAGCTCGATTAATATTAAACCCTATCCATTCAATATCAACTCTCAACTAAGGATCGAGGAAAAATTGGTTGTCTTTAAGGGTTAGAAAATATTTAGAGTCACCACCCAATCAGAGTCAGGAAAAATGTTAGGTTATCATCAATTAAGTAGATCAATTCTAACTTAGTCATCGGTCTATGAGTAATACCAATTTTGGAAATGATTTTTGAATACTAAAGAAGTTGAGATTGAGGGTTAACTTATTAAACCCTAAATGAGTACCACATTACCCTTCCAAATTTAGATTTATTTTTCAAAATACCCATTTATCAAAAAATAAAGCTATTTTTTTTTATAAGTAAAGAAGAAAATAGTTTATTTATTTACAAATAAAAAAATTGAGAAATAAAATCTATTTATTTATAAAAGGGAAAAATAGAAAATTTCCATATTTTAAGTTATCTCGTAGTTTCCTATAGATACCTATATTCCTATTATCAAGATTAGACTTTCATAGTTTATTTTTATAAAATTTTAGTGTGTATTGATTTATTTTAATTTTGAAAAAAATAAGGTTTAAGTTTTTATCTACTTTGTTTTATTTCAAAAAGTTGTAAAAAGGGTCATAATATAGTATATTTATTTGTTTTGAAAACTCTAAAATGAGTCTTAATTTTGAAAAAAGGGTTTATTGATAAGTTTTTGTTTTTAAAAAACATTTTCATAAGTGACAAAACTATTTATAATATATATTTCATTTTTTTTAGAAAGCATACATTTTTATTTTGAAAAAAATATATTTAAAGAAAAAGAAAGGGCATTGAAATACTTTACCAAAATAAAATAAAGAAGAGAAGATTATTTTATTTTATTATATATATTTTTAATTTTTTCTTATTATATATATATATATATATAATATGAAAAAACTTGAGGTAGGAAATTGAGTTAGGCTTGTGAGTTAGATATAGTTTGGAGCAAGTCTTTGGGTCGAATCTAAACTCAGGTTAATTATATGTGCAACTTAAGAATGTTAAGCTAAGAGTGGTTTTAAGCAACGACCAACGTCTCATGAGCAATTTTAAGGGCTAAAACGAATGGAGAAAACTACTTTCATGTACTTTTCATTAGTGAAAGTATGTTTGGTGTAAGTGTAGTGAAATTTGGCAATGGTGTAAGGTAGCCGATTGGTGGTAGTGGTGCTCCATGGTGATGAGGCTATCTTTGGGCAAGAGAAGGGTGTAGTTAGGGGGTTTGTGAGGGTAGTGCAACTAGTGGCGTGGTTGGTTTTGGATATGAAAGGGTAGAGTTAGGGTTTTTGAGATAGTGGTGACTCTTTGAGACCCTAGTAGCTTCTTAGTGACAATATCAAGCATGACGAAGGGGAAAGGTGGTTGGGTTCAAAAATTGAGGATGTGACAAAGCTAACACAACTAACACAAGCAATAACTAAGCTTTAAAAGTGTTGTGAATTGTGCTTAGGGGGTCCTTTATACTAATCCGAGGTCGAATAAATTTGGCAATCTCCATTAAAGGATGATTTTAACATCTCGGATTTCATGCTTGGGAGTGATTTCATGGTCGAATTTAACTCTTGCATTGGATGGAGTTTAATTCAATAGGATCCCACGTTAGCTTTATGGTCTCACCATTAATTTGGTGAAATCATAAAGATACTTAATTGAGAAAAGGAGAGAATTGAGTTGGCTAGGTAGGTATCTAAGGATTTAGATAGTGAAGGGGATGAAAAAGAAAACATGATTTAGAAACACATTTTCTACTTACACAAAAAAGAAGGCCACGCATTACCTTAGTGAGACTTAAACTTGTTACTCTTGTGTGTATGTGTATCCTTTACATTGCATATACAGATTAGGCTGGCTTAAGCCAGGTTTTTAATTTTGAAGGACCTAGGCCCAAATAAGCCTAAATGGTCTTTCTATTTAAAGATTACACCCAACCCTCATTATTTACTTTTATTATTCTAATATCTTTTATGTACCTAAACCTCTTCCATTTTTTGGCATTTTCTTTTTTTTTTTATTTTATATTTTCTCTAAATTTCCTAATTTTAAAATTTTTCAATTTTTGAATTTCCTAATTTTTATATGCTTTTAAATTTTCTAATTTTTTTTTGTATTTTTCTAATTTTTTTATTTTTAACTTTTTTTTGTGTTTTTTAATTAAAACCCTTTTTACCACCTAAAAGAAATTACAAAAGGGGTGAAAAATGAGGTATAGAAGTTAGGTTGGAACTTTACCATAAAGAAAAAGAAAGACATTGATAGGAATATGCAAACAAGTCCCCTTATCTACTTTTGAGCAAGAGGGCTACCTAACATGGCCTATTGAGTTCTCAACTATTACCCCTCTTTAGAAGAAGTTGACTTGTTATGTCGCCTTGATATGCTTATGTTCCTAAGCTAACATGAGTTCAACCTCCTCCTCACACAAGAGTAAGGTCAAGCTAAGCTATCTATGAGCTTAGTGCCGATTACATTGATCTACCTTGAAGACCACTCTTTACCCCTAGTCTATGCCAACCCAAGTGCCAACCTTATCTCTTTGCCTCAGAGTTTGTTATGCGCCACATCTAACAATTGCTCTTTGGAGGCCACATGTCCTATGACTCGCATTCCTATTACCTAACATTAAATATCCCTTTTTTGGATGTTTACAAAATTACCCTTATTTTATCTTTACTTTGTAACATAGATTTTACCCTTTTTAGTAATTGTTTACTAAAGGATGTTGTTGATTATTAGAAATGGTAAGCAATTTGGATCTTGTAAAAAGAAGAAGTTAAGCTAAGGGGGATGCTAAGACTAGACCAGTATAGCCACTCTGATGCCTAAATTAGTTCAAGAGTGAAAAAGTAAGTAAAGAGAGTGAGTGAATCAAAAGTGTAAAAGCTAGAGAGAGTCTTTGTGCTTATGCTTCCATATTTATAGGCACTTAACTAGTAATCTATGTTGTCTGATAATCCTTGAGTTGTAGACCACGTGGCAAGGCTATAATTTAGGCACATGCCTAAAGACATGGAATAGTAGGTGGTTGCTCAGTTAAGAAGTGTAGGTACTCAATTGTTTGTGCCTCTTTTTGAATTCAAAGTGTCTAAGTGAGCAGGCAAGACTCTTTGGCCCATTAGGTTGGGCAGCCCCATGTTCCTAAGTCATCAGCATAACAAAGCAAAATAGCTTGGCAAGGGGAATGCTGAGCTATACAAAATCTACCATCATCATTTGGAATACAATGTGATTACTAGATGTAGATGAAGGACATATGTCTTATGGTAGAAATCTGATGGGCATCACACCACTAACAATTATTATGGCCTATAGGGTAATGATGACAATATTTGACAACTTTTATACGTGCTAGTGCAATAACTAAATGAGCGGGAAAACTAAGAATTGTGACTCGTGAATTGAAAATTAACATGATATGTTTCAGTAGACATCCAAGTGTGAAAGTATCAATAAAACGCACAACAACACTACTCACCAACTATATGATAAACTATAAGCACCATCCTTGTATGACCTGCTTGTCGACTTAGCAAATTGAGCTATCCCCTTGTATATACTCCCATAGTTAAGTTCTCAACTATGGGAGTTAGGAGGCAAATGGTGATTACAGATTTTGTACAGCTCGACATTCCCTTTGCCGAGCTATTTTACTTTAGTATGCTGATGAGTTAGGAACATAGGCTTGCCCAACTTAATGGGTTACAAAGACTAACCTACTCGCTTAGACACTTTGAATTAAAAAAAAAAAAAAGGTATGAACAATTAAGTAATTGCATGTCTTAATCGAACAACTGCCTACTACTCCACGTCTTTAAGCATGTGCCTAAATTGTAGCCTTACTACGTAGTCCATGACTAAGGGATTATTAGACAACAAAGATTACCAAACAAGCATCTATAAATATGGAAGCATAGGTACTATAAGAACTCTCTCTATCTTTTCACATTTTTTATTCACTCACTCTCTTTACTTACTCTTTCACTCTAGAACTAACTTAGGCATTGGAGTAGTTGCATCTGTCTAGCCCCAGCATCACCTTTAACTTAACTTCTTCTTTTTGCAGGATCCAAATTGCTTACCATTTTCAACCATCAATAGATGTAATCCTAGTAAGGTAAGTATAAATACCCTATGATAACACTATTGTAATTAAAATTTTCCATTTTTGATTTACAAACCAAACCTTAGTTCATATCAATCCTTAAGAAAGGCTGTGTAGTGAGCAACCCTTTGTCTTAGACTAGCGCGTCACATCCAATAAGGCATTGATTGTGAATGTTTGAGTGGCACATCACATCTACTGAGCCGCTTACATTTGTGTAACCTTCTTACCTTTAAATCCACCTTAACCTATCTACTTTTCTTGAATAGTTTCTTAAGGGACCCATCTACGATAACGTAAGACCACCTTTAAGGCTCACTTCATTTCTTTTCACCTATTATCTACCATTTTTTCCCTAAGATCACTGGAGATTTAAGGAAGTAGGCTAATTGTTCCTATAAAAGGAAAAAGCACTTACATTAAAGGTTATTTGAGATTAGAGGGAACTTTTAAGTGGGCCAACTACCTTAAGAGAGTAGGGCTCTTTTTGCAATAGTGATGTAAATGATTTATTTAGAGAAGAGGGGAAGGCTCTTTGACAAGCTAACTTACCTTATGAAGGGTTTGGGCTCCTTTAGACAATAAGGAAAATAAAACCAAAAATTTAGGCTCGCCAAATCCATCCAATTCTTGGTCAATCTCGAGAATATGACTGATAAGTCATCTATGATGGATTCTACGACACTTATACCTTTGAAAAGGACAAAAAGAGCTTTTGATTGAAACCTATGAGTGCTTAGTAAGTTTGGAGTAGTAAGATGGCTATGGTGAAGTAGAGGTAGGGAAAAAGGAGTTTATTTGCCATTCACTCTTGTGCTTATTTTGTAGGGTTGTAGGATTTAAAGTCAATGATAGCTTCCTTTCAACGTAGTGGTGATGATGTGAGTCAAACTTTGAGCTCTCCTACTCATCGACCGACCCCTTTTGAGCAAAGGATGAGCTGTTCTACCAAATGCTGAGCTATTGGGTAAGACCCTAATTTGAAGTCTCCAACTCTTCTTAAGCATAAGTCGAGGAGTAAACCTAAATGGGACTAACGTAAAAACCCTATCTAAGCTCTTTCCCTTTAAAGTCCAAGACCAAGAGAAAAGTTTGAAACCCTTGCACCCTGAGCCTACAAGCCTAAGTTCTAATTAGAAGAGGATAGCTTGGACAACTTTTGTTTAGCTTAGAATCTTGCCATTCCACTTGCTTCATAGCTTGGTCGTCTATACCAACTTGTCCCTAAGCTAGAGTATTAAAGGTTGACCTGATGGATAGTTCGGTCAAGCACTCCAAATCATTAAGGCGTTCATTTCGAGTTAGTCCAATTAGCTATTGACCTGTTTCATGTTAGATCCAATTTGTTTCATTGTACTCTTAACGGCCCTAGCTCTGACCTCTCATAAAAATACACAATTTTACTTGCATATCTTATCAATTTTATTTTATGGGATTAACTTTAGGATTTAAGGCCTTTTAGATATTTATACTTTAGGCCACTAGGGTTGTAAGGATACCATAAATAGCAAACTCTTGTAATTAATATCTATCATTGGAACATCATTAGATAGTGAATATTCCTTTTCTTTTATCAACTTTTTGCTTGTCTTTTGTTATTAGGTGCTTGCTTACCCTTTAATCCTATTGATGTTCGTATAAATCATTCTTAATTTTATTGGTCCCTCTTTTGATTCAATAATGAGCTACATTTACTTACCATTAGAAACTAGTGAGCTTGAGCTTGATTTGATTTTCATGTATCATATCGAAACCTACTTCACTCAAAAAGTTAGTTTGTATTTGTGTTTGTTGAATGATGTCCTATCACATTCACATCAGTAGCCTTTAGTTCTATTGTTTTCATCATTAAACCCAAAAACCCTAAAATATTTAGTTGTGTTTGTTTTCATCGTACTACGCATTACACTTTGAAACATATTAGTTTAGGATGGAATTGAGTTCACTACAAATAATTACTTCATATATATATACCACCATCAATAAGTATGCCATGTGAGGGGAAGCAATCAATTTAAAATCTAATTGATGCAAGCTTTATGAACCTTTTAGCACATGCACAAGTAGTAACTATTTTATCGGTCACTGTCGAGCCTGATTTTGAATTTTTTCTTAATCTAACTCATATTAATCCCAATCCACTTAATATAGGTTACTAGATATTAAATTGAGGAAAATTCACTTTTCTTCAAAAAATGTTAGAAAAAAAAAACATTTTTTTAGAAATATTTTAGAAAAATTAATTTGAAATCACTAACCAGTGAAAACTAGTAAAAGATAAGATTAGAATTTTAGGTGGAAAAACCCTAATCAGGTCAAAGCAACATATAGATAAACACAATTTGATACATGATTCATAAATCAAGTGCAAATGCTGATAATAGATTAGCATGAGGCACTACATGAAGCACATAATTTGAAGAATAAATGAGGAACAAACCACAAATAGTAGTAGTGAAAATTAACTCATCCTTAATCAATGCGAGTCAATATGTAATTGATGCTTGAAGTCTAATAGCTTTGGTGTTGTGCTCTAGAATTATCGCTTAGTAATTATTGGTAGCAAGGCTTTAATTGGTATGCAAAGCTTAGTTTGGGCTCCTAGTAATGCACCATGACACTATGGATAATTTTACCAAGAGAAAATTTTTATGAAATTTGTCGATGCTCGTTTAAGATGGGTTACTTTCTTTAAAACATGGAAGAATAACATGTCTTTTTCCTTCTTTTTGTTTTATAAATAAAAAATTCAATTGGTCTCCCAATTTGCACACGTGGCTCTACCCCCCTCCTTATTTTCAACGAGTGTGCTCCACAAAATAAAGAATCTGCATTTTGGTTCTGCTCTACATCTGTTATTTAAAAAATACGCACAAGTGGGGCAAAAATATACAGAGGTCACTTGTATAGCTTAGATTCAAAACTGCGGCATCTGGGCATAAAACCTTGATTGCTACAGGTGTATGATCCAAATGTCACTTGTACAGTGGACCATGGCCCCCTTCTTCAATTTTGCGAGATGTGTTTTCTTTTCTTCTGCTTCCCCGAGTGCTTTCATTTCTGCATTGATCCTTTTTTGTGCTCTCATTTCCTCGTCCAACCGTGCCTCTTCAAATATATAAGGTTTGCTCCACTAAACTACCAAGCATGGTCACAACAGCGCGGACGTGCAAGTTCAAAACAGCTCGGCGGATTCAAATTACAGTAGCTATACAGCAAGGTGGCTCGGTAAATTAACGCAAACACACTCAGCTCGGCCATGTTGTATGGCTTGCAAAACAGAGGTCGCTCGGTCGTAGCTCGGTTAAGGAGCTCTGTTCGGGGCTGTGTAGTTCGGATTCAATTTCAAACATAGCCGGGCCCTGGTCGGCTGGTTGGAGCTCTGATTACTGGTCCAGAAATTTTCTAAAAATTAATGTTTTAAAAAAATTAATCAGAAAACTGAACTTAGAAGTTAACTTATTTAGAAAAAAGTCAACATGTAGTAATTTAAGAAAACTAACTAATAAGGTTTTATTTTTATAATTTTTCTAAAAATTTCAAAATAGGAAAAAATGTACGAAATGCAATAAAAATGAATTTTATTATTTTTTTATTACAAATTTTTCTAGAAAAAAGGAAAATATAAAGTTTTTATTTTTTAATAGTTGTTTCGAAGGTGCCTACGTATTTACTAGTCGAGATTAAACCAACTTAGTTATGATTTTCTTTAAAACACTTTAGTGTATTGATTCTTTTTGTTTTGAAAACGAGCTAAGTTTACGTTTTTAAACCATTTATTTTTATTTAAAAAATCCTAAGAAAAACCCTAACTTTTATTTATCCAATTTTCGAAAAAAATCCTTCAAAACTTAATTTTAGAAACACCCAAATTAAATATATATATATTTTTTTGAAAAAACGAATTATGTGATAACACACTTTTTATTTTATAAAGGAGAAAAACCCTAATGTACCTACTTTTCTTGAAAAATGTAATTTTTAATTGCAAGATGCAAATTTTATTAAAAAAGATTATTTTTTGTCAAGATATGCAAATTTTGCAAACATATGCAAGTCTTAATGAAGAGTTGCAAACCTTAAATAAAAATGCAAATTTTAAATAAAAGATGTAACCTAAAAAATGTAATTTTCCTTTTTTTTTTTTGAAAAAATACTGACGCTACAACACTAATAAGAATTAACACTATTTTAATAAAAGGACCTGCGAAACTCATATTAATAAATAGATGTTTACTTATAAAAATCTAATTATGCAAATTGCATGTTAGCATGTAAACAAGATGCAAATCATATGTTCTTTAATATGCAATTAATAAGAAAATAAATAAAAACATGAAGAAACTATTTACTAAAATTAAGAACCTGCATGGAAACCATAAATAAGTTAGGATGGATAATTACTTACAATTAATAGGCTTGTAAAATACTAAAAAAAATAGAACTTTATACAAATACGATCTCTTTTCTGAAAAATATTATGAAAAAGGGCTTTTTTTTAAAAAAAAAAATATGAATATGGTATAGTGAAGGCGCATATACTGCATACGCCTTCAATTAGGGGTAGTTTTAACACTAAAGGTATATCCAATACATACACCTTCAATAACTCATTAAGTTGGAATTTGAATTGAAGGCGCATGCACTAAATACGCTTTTAATGTAAATTTTAACACTAAAGATGCATCTAGTGTATACACTTTTAATTCAAATTCTACTTGTGATAAAAAAATAATTGTTATTAAACATAATAATTTCCTTTAGTTCGAAACGATAAAATAATGTTCTTTCAACCCTTAACTTCCAAACTGAAAGAAAAGTTTGATATGATAATCAATTACATGAAATCACAATTAGTGAAATGCCTCAACAAAGATAGCAAGTAGGGAGGAAATAGACGTACGAGATGATCATCCAATGACCATACTAGTCGGATATAAAAAAAAATAATTACAAATTGTAATACTGGGATAAATAAATAATGCATGGAACTACAATATTTGATGAAAAGTAAACTGTATTTCAAATGATTAATATATATATAAAATTTGTAATAAGTCAATGACAACATCAATACAATGACCAAAAAAGGAGAAAACAAAAATAATAGACAAAACATATCTACTAACACCTACGTTGTAAAAGGTCCTCATAGCACAAGAAAGGAGTGAAAGCCTCCGTCTATCGTGTGATTGAGTAAGTTGAGGTAGTGGATCATTGAGATAGAGTTCTCTAAGAGGAATTGGGTCAGCTGGATGGGTTGGATGTAGCTGAGTGATGCCTTCACCCATGGACAACTGCATAAGGGTGGAATGTCACTTTTGAGACATGGGTGGAGTCATAAGATCGAGATATTATTGGAACTCGGGAGTCGTGTAAGAGTTAGATCCAGCCATGGAGGTAGATTCTGGTCCTAAGGTGGAGGCAAATCCTAACCTAGGGTATATGCTGTATCCCTCGCTGATATGGCCAAGGTCAATGGAATGATGCATATGTGATGAGATATCGTCATCGAGGTTTGCCCAATAACATTCTGCTCGAGCCCTACCTCCTTGAACTTTAGCTCTGCCCTTAGGTAATGCATGAGGAGCTGGCATATCATAGTCAGCAGGTGGTCCTTGCTCCCCGCTGTGGTCCACATGGGGTGGCTCATGTACACCTTCCTTGTTGTGAACCATGACCAAGAATAGACAAGGTCAGTCGATAGATAGGTCTATGCTTGTAAAAAGCTTGAAAAAGGTTAATGGGGAAAAGTGCAAAAGAGTGAAAGTGAAGAATGAAAACAATAAGCAAACCCACAAACAACTCCAGAGGATATGACGCATCAATGGAACTTTCGAAGACTTATGACACAATTTGATATGATGCATGAATTGGTCCAATGAGGTTACTGGTTACCTAACCTTGTTTAAGGGAAATGATAAGAGTGATGCCGAAAGTAAACGATGTTTACGCAAGGAAGAAAGTAATCAATTGTATTAAAGGTAATTTGATTTGTTACTGCTACAAGTACAAGGGTTTTTATACCCGTAAGTTTGGGTAATTTGCCCAAAAAGGAAAAAACAATAAGGACATTTCCTAAGAAGCAATGTACATGATACAAAAAGGTAAATATGAATATATAAGAAAAACAATCATTGGTGCTACAGATTTTACATACGATACTATACACGTGGCAATGCTGTATTGGTGAGGTTGTTTGGAGATGTAGACAAAAAGTATGGACATATGAGCTTATCCGAATAGGAATGGCTTAGTCAGTCCAGATTCTTTATCTCTTAGCTTCTCAACAGGGATGATGTGGAGTGATAGGTTGGCTTAGTAATAGAGCGTAACCATCAAGTCGGTATACCACAGAATAATAGGTGGTCATATGGCATGGCATTAGAGGTGACTTGGCAAGGAAGTACTTAGGCTCAGCAAGGGTTGGTTGGAACATAAGGATTCGTCGTATTAGTCTTTCTAGTCCTCGGGCTGGGTTGTGGGTCAGGGCTCCCGTAGCTTGATTCCCATTATTCCCTCTAGGTTGTTTTGGATTTGGGATCAAATCCGAATGGTGTTCACCCAGTTCTCCGTTAGGGTGATATGGACTAAGGTTGGCAATGTTAAAGACCCCATAGTCCTTGGGCAGTTCCAACTTATAAGCGTTGTCACTAATTCTCTGAAGGATTTTGAAAGGTCCTTACACTTTTGCAAATAATTTGTTCTTCCTTTTGCTAGGGAACCGATCCTTGCTGATGTGTATCTATACCAAGTCTCCTAGTTGAAATTGTTTGGTCAACCTACCCTTGGTCTTTTTTCGCATTCTTTTGGTAACTTAGTCGATGTGTTGAGTGACCTTATCATAGATGTGTTGAAGAGATTGTGATCTGGCCGAAGCGTTAGGGTCTTCTTTTGCGGGTGCTGGTATAGGGGCGTAGTCGAGGGGCAATTCAAGATTAGTTCCATAGACCACTTCGAAGGGAGTTTGCTTAGTGGTATCATGTATGGTTCAGTTATAGGCAAACTCGACCACTAGCAGGCAGACGTCCTAATCAGCTAAGTTCTTACCTACTACAGCTTAGAGCAGTGACCCCAAAGTACAATTAACCATCTCTGTTTAGCATTCAGTTTGAGGGTGACATAAGGTACTAAAGAGTAATTTGGTTCCCAACTGACACCATAGAGTCCTCTAGAAATGGCTTAAGAACTTCGGGTCTTTGTTGGAGACTATACTCCTCGGCATGTCGTGTATTTGTACAATCTCTTGTAAGAAAACAGAAGCAATAGCCGAAGCGTCGTTAGTTTTGGTGTAGGGTATGAAGTGTGCCATCTTACTGAATCGATCTATGGTGACCATTACAAAATCTTTGCCTCGGGCAATTCGTAGTAGTCTGAGAACAAAGTCCATACTCAGTTTAGTTTACGACCTCGTCGGAATAGGTAAAGACATTGCTTTCCCTTGTTCGGCTCAACACTTAGCCTTTCTACATATAGCATAACTTTTGACAACTCGGTGTATATCTCTTCGCATTCTTGGCTATTTAATAGTTCACATGTCCTCCTCTCTCCGAAGTGTTTGGAGAGTCCCCTACTATGGACTTCCTTAATTAATAATTCTCATAAGGAACAAGTCGACACGTATAGCTTCCCCCCTCGAAACATATAACCACCCTCCACATAATATTCATCTATTATCCTCCAATCTACGCATCGTGAAATTATTAGTTTAAAGATAGATCCCTAGAGTGCTGTTAT